>JANRFK010001785.1:30167033-30181966 GCA_030068395.1 Apalone spinifera
CTGGCCTCCTTTGCATGCCTTTGGCGCAAAAGGGGGCCAGTCTAGGCACAGCCAGAGAGATTAAAAACAAACCAGCTTGGAAAGACTTATGATCACAGTTCTCACTACGCTGCGTGGCAGCACGGCCCTGCAGCTGCTTAATGAGCCCCTGCCTCTCCATGCACGGAGCTGGAGAGGGGCACTTCTCCCTCAGCTACAGCAGGACTGAGAATAGGTCCTATAATTGTTAGTAGTCCATTCAAAACAGGGTCAAAAGAACGATGCTCAGTAGTAGGCATTCACAGTATCAGACACAGTGTTTGCTCCATGCGATGAGGATGAATTACATCAGCTATAATGTCTAGGGTGCCTTTACAACAGAATCATCATAGCTGATTGCTATAATTGTTGAAAACAATACTGACAGTCAGAGTACAGCATTTTCCATCAACAGACTTAATCCTACTAGATAATTATATTGACCTCCTGGGTGAAGTCCTTTGTGAACTACAGGGGAAAAGGGCTATGAGGGAGTAGTGCTTATTATTAAAGGTAAGCATGCGTGTACCTGTCATGTTAGACATGTGCTTTCATCGACATATATACCAAAAGCCGTACTGTATAAAAGAAATGCAGCATGAATGAATTCATATTGCTAATGGAACCTAATTGTGTTCATTTGTTGATATTTATTTAAACATGCATCAATATTGGTTCGGAGCAGGAGGTGCATTTTGGAGTATATTAGGATGTTTCATCCAAACTGAACTAAAAGTAACCATCTATACAATGACAATGAGAGTACATTTTGCTACACTGTTTTCTTGGATCTGCTTCTATTTTTGGATTTATTTATCTGCACCACTAAATTATCTAATTAGTGGCATATATAGTTGTAACATGAGCTATTGTGAATATTTACTGCACACTTGTTCTAGCATTAATCTGAATAGGTGGCATGTGAGGCCTATGTCATGAGGAATAATGATTCTTCAGAAGAGTTACAGGAAATTATAGAAGAGAAAAAAAAGTTTTGCACAGTGGGTTGTAGATTCCAACAACATATATCAATTCGTTTCAGAGATAGAGCAATTGCATAGTAATGACAAAAATTTTATTGTAACGAATAAATCAATACTCGCCCTACCGCAGTGTCAGATGTTACTTTTATGGGTCTTCCCATGACTATTATATAAAACTGCTCCTGATAGAGTGTGTTAAATGACAACTGTTAAGGGGGGAAAAATGGTACAATACCAACTCTGTGCACACTGTGCTCTATCTGCTATTAATCATTATCTCGTTGTATGGCGATCCATTTATATCACTGCAGCGGCAGAGCTGAATGTTTTACAGTGATGGACTGCATTGCACACGGGATGTTTGTTTTTACAACGAAACTGTCATCGGCACTCAGCACAGTGGAAATACAAGGTATTAACAATTAATTATGAAACCAAAGTGGCAGTAAGACTAGAAAGAATGTCCCACAAGAGACAAATACAGAGGGAGAGAACCTGGGACTCTAGTGTCATATCTTCATCAGCTAAACTCATCCAGGCTTCTGCACAAAATAGTCACAATCTCCCTTGCCTTGCATGGGTTTGGCTCTGCTCAATTCTATTTCTTACACACCCAATATCTAAGCATCTTCCAGCAGTACATTAAGTACCATGACTATCATCTTTCCAGCTCAAACAGCAGTTATAAGTGGGTTTCTATGGATTCTTTATACAGACATTCCGACTAGAAGATTTACCCCGTGTTGCTTGGGTCCTTAACTCAATTAATTTTTGATTTTGTGGAAAATAAAATGAAAATGTACATGATTCATTTGACTCATTGCTCTGGGATGGGGCTAGGGATGAGGGTTCAGTGTGCAGACTGCCCTGGGGAGAGAGGACTACCCCATTCCACTCTCAACTCAGCAGCTTGGGGGCTGGTGAGAAGCACCTCTCCGTGCCCACTGCAGTTCCAGTGGGGGAGGAGTGCATTTCCCCTGGCTGGGGCAGATCCAGGTCCAGCTACCCCTGTGCTCCCCAGCCAGAATGAGAGAATTCAGCAAACTGCACTTTCCCCTTGTTCCCTGAGAAAGGGGAACAGCCAGCAATGTTTCCATATGAATGGGGGGATCTTCAGCCCCTTTCTTACCCCCTGTACTCCCTAAAAGGTGCCTGAGGGTGGAAAGCTTGAGGCTGGGGCAGTCATTGTTTTATGAGAAGCAATCCCATTCCAGGCAAATCCCATTTTTCTGGCACAACCAATTCTTTCCTTGCTTTAAGTTATGATAAGAGGAAGCTATATACTGAATTTGGTGGACCTAGCATTTACGATATAGAATGAGTTCTTGAATAGACAGACAGACAGACTATTCTCTCAAATACATAGCAGATTACTTTGCTGGAAAATAATATTTTCAGCCCATGAGGGGCCTGATTCTCAGAGTTGCTGAGCAACTCAAGAATTTCCATATGTCCTTCAGAAGCTTGTAGTCATACTCTAAGAACCGGAGTCTCAAAATTATCTTAAAATTACCATCTTTTTTTCATTGTACACCTTGAATGATATCTGACTTCTTTGGCTTATTTGAGTGGATATTGGTTTAATGCTGATATAATCCCCATTTACTGAAAAAAAAAAACCCTTTGCACTGAACTTCAGTGCTTCAGAGGGGTATACTCTTTCGTTTGGAATAGAACTAATTTATTCACCAGTATGCTAATTTCATTTGCATATTGATATTAGTGAATATCTTGAAGTCGGAATTTGGCATGGTTTTTAAGAATGCTTGTAATGATAAATGACCAAGTGGGCATGTCTACATGCATCCTTTTTCTTTTGCATTTTAATTCATTAACCAAATGAGATCTTAAAACCACTCACCTATTTCCTAACCTTCTTAGAGATTAGAATGCACTACATAGTCATCCATCTGATAAAAGTAATGAAGCAAGAAGGGTTCCTCCATTTTTTTGCAGGAAAGATTCTGTCCATTCCTTTCATTACTTAGTTAAACTTATTTTTATTCCCTTGTCTATTTTTAGTTGCTTGGATAGTCCTTTGAATTCGAGAGCAGTTATATTTGTACCTGAAATATTTGTGGATTCAACCAAGATAGAAGCGGAGCAGGGAAACATACATCTTGTTCCACATGTTTTGTTCCATTCACCTATTTATTGTCTTTTAAAGCACAAACCTAAATAGCAGATATTACATTAGAATGGGGCAAAGAACTGTAAAATTTACAAGTCTGCAGGTATTGAGTTCAAGATGAGAGTCCACATTACAACCCATCCCTACTCTAAATTTGGTCACAATTGGCATTAGAAAAATATAGGTTCAGAGGTGAACTAGGTTGTATCTACACAGCATAGCTTAACTCGAAATAAGCTACGTAAATTGAGCTTGTCAATCGTGTAGCTTATTTTGAAATAACTTATTTCAAAATTGGGAGCGTCTACACAGCACTTATTTTGAATTAGAGCACGCTTCACCCGACTTCCCTTATTCCTCATACAATGCGGGTTACAGGATTCAGAGTAAAAAGTCCTCCAGCTTGACAGTATTTCAACATTATTTCAAAATAACTGCCTGCTGTGCAGACATGGACTACTTTATTTTGAAATAATGTTATTGTGTAGATGTACCCCCTCAAATGGACATTGATAAATCTCTTTGGCAGAACTGAAATACCTTCAAACTGAACTTTAAGACATTGGAAGCTTTTTCTGTTAAGAAGTGGAAGCCATTATTCAAACAAGGTACCTGCTTCTTCCAACAGCACTCATCTCTCAAACAGTAGAGAATATGCAAGTATTCCATTACAACACACTGACTGTAATTTTTATTTCTTTTTTTCTTAACTGACTGGTTCACTGATTTCAGGGAAGAATACTAAGGGAGGAATTTTCAAAGGCCCTTGGGGTTGGCCTTACTCAGCTCTCACTGAAGTGATGGATTGATTGAGTTTAAGACCCCAAGATGACCATAAGATAGTCCAGCGTGAATTCTGGTGTATCACTGGCAATTATGTTCACCCACCTATCCTATATTGACCCCAATAATCAGCATTTGGTTAATGTCTATTGACTTCAATATAGCAAATGTGCAGAGCTCTTGAAAATCTCAACTTCACAGTTCTACCAGTTTAGAAGGTAGATCATTTGTACATCAGCATCTCTGGAGGTAACTGCTGCTTGTTACCAATGATTATCACTTTGCCAAGTGCTCAACCCAGTCTTCAGTACCGCTGCTGGCATTGCTGTACAGAGAAAGGTCTCAGTTTATGAATAAGCTTAAAAAACAACAAATGGTCTGGTAGCACTTTATAGACTAACTAAACATGTAGATGGTATCATGAACTATTGTGGGCACAGCCCACTTTTTCAGATGATTGGAGCCCACAAAAGCTTGTGATGCCATTTACATGTTTTGTTAGTCTATGAAGTGCTACCTGACCATTTGTTGTTTTTTAAGTTTATCCTATACAGAATAACTTGGCTACCCCCTGAAGCTTCATTTTATGAAGTCAGGGTTAAGCACTTCACTTTTTAGAAAACAAAATGGACAATTGCCATTAGATCTCCTTCATACAACATGGTGTGCAGTGTGCATGAAGACAGTATTATGCATTTCAGTCCCATCCTAGCCCTTTTACTTTATTGAGAAGAGACAGCTTTTTTAACTGAATAATTCTAAGTATTTATAATTCTCTGTTGTTACCACTCCACACTGAGATCACAGTGTTTTGAAGTAAATCAGTTGAGAATTATACTATCTATAAAGGATCAGCAGACATTCAATGCACCTATATTAAGTTAATGCATTCTTCTTATGGATTTATTTTTCTTTGCTCAAACCAAAGAGTAAAGAAAAGGGAATATAATAAAAGCCTTCAAACAAGTGATTTACTGTATATGAGCAAATTGTATACCTGCTCTGCTTAGATGGGGAAAAACATGTTAGCTAAACGGGGAAGATATGAATATTTTCATCCTTTATTTCCATGAAGATTGGCTGCATATGGCCCCAAGAGTAAACAACATGCATTGGCTCATAAGCTCTATTGGGAAAGCAGGCAACACTAAACATGAATCTCTGCTCTAACGCCATTGAAATTCACACTATAACCAAGAGACCAGAAGAAACAAAAATCTGGATTGATTACTTTTTCCATAACTTTGTTCAACGAATACTGAAGTCCAGCTGGGTGTACCGAGGACTTAACTCTTTTCATTTAGTTGTGACATGAGGAGATAAAGGCGAAAAAAAAGCTATTTGCTGAAATGGAATTTGTGTTTGGTAAAATCATTGGGTTTTGCTTGCTTTTAAAGTAGAAAGTGATTCCAGACAAATTCAAATATATTCTTCAAAATAAAGATTGAAATAGGAACAATTTCATGTACCGCAGTCTGGATACCAACAAGACAGGCCTCCATGTTTCTAAAACAAAGCAGGCTCTGTAGTGAGAGAACTATTTACAGAACAGGAACCAGCATTCCAATGAGGTGCACAGAGACTGAACTCCTGGGGCCTCCTCTAAACTTTTCCATTCTGTAGTCGCTCTTCCTCCCTCCAAGTTCCATACGTGTTGCTACAGCAATAATAAATGAACAGCTAGGATGTGATTTGCAACCATGAATACCTTAATAGACCATCCAGTACTATGTTTGAATGGTTAAATTAGGATCTAGGCACACACAAAACGGCCACTTATGTACCCATATGGCTAACTGAGCATCAAAATACATGATTTAAAACATAGGCATTTGAAAATGGGGCTTACGCTATTCAAACAGAGTTGTCCAAAACAAGTGGTTTTCCTAGCCACAACTCTTTACTACTAAAATAGTTTGTGGTTGTATTGTTCACATCTTCATAATTGTTCTGGCCAGTTTGATAGTAATAATGGAGAGATTCTGTGCAGTGTTCTTTAGATAGAACTCAACTGCATTGATAAGGGCTTGGTCAGATGAAGGATTTAGCACAGAAAAATGGTGCAGAGACTTAGAACACTATCTAGGGTGCAGGCAACTCCCTCTAGGGCGAAAGAGAAATTTAGAGCCAGTTTGAAAACAAACCCTACCCATAAATGTGTTTAATCATTGTGGCTACAAGACCATTTAGCAAGGTTTTCAGATTTCACTGAATTCATTCTAATGCCAAAAGATATATCAGAAAAAGACTTTTCAGATTTGAATACTCTGGTGTGCAGTAGAACTTTACCATACTTTGGGTGTATGCTCCTCCCCCAACTGCTTAAAAAATTAGAGGAGTATTGTTTTTATTAGCAGTGAGTTAAATTAATGCAGCTACTTGGGTACCACATGCTGAGAAGTTTTTAAATTCATTTTTTTTGGCCTCTGAATAAATGTAACCTTACTCTAAGAAGAAGCTGAGCAAAATGTGCTTTGCATATTAGGCTTGGCCATTCCTGATGGCTCGTAAGAACAAATAAACTCAACAACAAATATCATGTGTCTATTTTTATTTTATTGCAAATCAGTCATCCTAGCCCCATCTGCTCTCTTTCTCACTTCGAGGACATCTGATTGTAATATTGTTCTAAATTAACCCAATGTGGGATACTTATTCCTGTTTCTGTTTAAACAGCAATACATTTTATTTTTTGGCCAGATGAAACTAACTTTTATGTAAATCAGAATGTCACTGAATATATTTTTTAAAATGTCTTTTGAACTCAATGTCTGAATGTTCAGTACGATACAAATTAATCTTACTGGTATTTGAAACACCACAACCAACTTCATTAAAAACATCTATTCACATTGTAAGTCAACCCTAGCACAGGTAAATCATACCCCATTTACTGCCGAGGTCATCTGATCAAAACTCTGGCCATTGTGGCTTGCTGCAGAAGGATTGCTCAAAGTAACCGGAAGAACATCATCATTGGTGAACATGCCACAATCCCACTGCCCCAAACCACAAGACTTGCTGTAAGTCAATTACAATCACCAGCATCAATGAAATGTTGCAATGCAGGTTGGATGTAAACAAAAACAAATTATACATGCATTCCACCATCTGAAATGCATGTGATACAGCTGTATCATGTTAGCACTGCGTTGAAGTTGTACTGAACAACAATTTCATGTAAATGTTATTGTACGAAACATCAGAATGATCGTAAACTTCAGGCAAAAACACTTTGGTGGTTAGATACCCCTTCAGTGTAAGGAACACTCAGAAGTTCACTTTGACTCAACAGACCTTACCAATCAAGATTACCAGAAGTAGTTGTTACAGCTAGATGATTCTTGGAGTCAGAGGAATATATAATTTTCAGTTGCATTAATCAGAGATCATTTGAATGTAGTTTCAATTGGATATATCCCAATCTTCCAAGGATTTTATTTTTAACTAGAAGATTTACCCGGCATTGCTCGGGTGCCTAATACAATTAATTTTTGGTTTTGGGAAAACAACATGAAAATGCACATGCTTCATTTAAATCATTGCTCTGGGCTGTAGCTGGGGATGAGGGGTTAAGTATGCAGGCTTCCCCAGGGAGAGAGGACTTTCCCGGCCTCCGTCATTGCAGCAGCTTGGGGCCAGGTGAGAAGTGCCTCTCCATGGCTGCTGTAGCTTCAGCAGCCATAGCTGGGGGAGGGCTGCATGTTCCTGGCTGGGGGAGGTCCAGATTCGTCTGCTCCGTGCACTCCCCAGAGTGAGGAATGCAGCAAAATGTGCACTTTCCCCTCGCTCCCTGATGAAGGGGTACAGCCAGAAATGTTCTTGTACAAATCAGTGGTGGTGGGGACTTCAGCCTCTTCCATCATTCCTAACAGGCACCTGGAGGGTAGAAGATTTGGGACTGGGGCAGTTCCAGAGACGTGTGGTGCTCCCATACAGCCCCTTTCCTCCGCTTGGTGATTAGGTCTCTTTTCTGTATCATTTTATGAGAAGCAATTCCCATTCCAGGCCCATCCCATTTTCCTGGCACAACCAAACCCTTACTTTGCTTTAAGGTATGATCTGAGGAAGCTGTACACTGAATTTGGTGGTCCTAGCTCTTGCCATTTAGGAGTTATTGAACAAACAGATAGACAGACACCCAGACAGACTCACAAACAAACTCTCTTATATATATAGTAGACTATTGGACACACAGGTGTCAGGTTTTTACCAACAGTAGTTTTGTTTCAAAAAAGAACCACCAATTTTCTTTATATACTTAATGGGAAATTGTCAGCTAGGTTTGTATCCCTGATGTAGCTTTGTGAGACTAAAATGAGCTGTGAGAAAGATTGTTATACATGGTATGATCAATTCTGCTCATGGAATGGAACATGCTTATCCACTGGTAGAAGTTCGTCTTTCTGTATGATTTGCATCCTGCCCAAATTTCTTGAATGTTACTGAAATTCTACAATTAAGCAGACTAGGAATTTATTTATAATTTTAAACCAGGCACCACTTACAAGACAGTGAATATGTGATCTAAAAATAATACAGTACAATCTCAGCGAGTTTTTTTGTATATTTTGGTATTTGTGGAACCAGGAAGCTCTGTTCTAAATCAGGGGGCAAATACAATTGAGAATGTTCATTCTGAGTGCTATCATCACTGGAAAACATGGGCAGCTACTCAGATAAACCAAAGGTGTGAGACTTTAAAATAGCAGAATTTAATGTGGTCATATGCAGGGCTTATAACTGAAAAACAAAAAATATTATCCTCACCCAGTAATTAAAAGTAATTGTTTTTAAGGACCATGGAGAAAGAGCGGAAGTGTAGCATTTAAAGAAATGTTAAATATTTAGGATAGGAGTCTTGGACTCATAAGAAAACATAATCAGGCTGAATACATCATGGTGGTTGTCAGGAATCACAAAGACTTTTAAGATGGAGAGCAGTTTTCTATAAGTTAAAAAGTACCAAGGTAGTTTCCTAAAGCTGGCTAAACATTACTTTCAACAGCCAGTGCTATGCCACATGCACACACTCCCCTGGATCCGTATGCTATGACCATTTAAGATAACACATACTGTCCAAATAACTAGAAAAAAAACATATTCCAGCTGGCAAATGACAAAACAGAGGTGGCAAGCTGACAATGAAAAGGAAGAAAAAATGGAAAATCACAGCAACAGATTGAGGTGGGAATATTTCAAATGTCCCAAAAAACAGTAACTATGGAGGAAGTAAAAAAATTTGGGGGAGGGGAACCTGATTCTTTGTGATATTACTTTTCAGATTTATCTTTCCCATTTGTACTGGATACAGTGCTTTTAAAAACATATGGTAAAGGGTGAACATGTCCAATGTAATAAGTATAGTTTATACTATATAATAAATAACCAAATATAATTAGCGTGGCATGGAGCCATATTTTGTGTGTATAATTTGGATTCTTAACCATCTTGTATGTTCTTTCTGGAATACAGAACTTTGCTGAAACCATCCTTGCTTAATAAAAAAAGATAATGGATCAGGATTCTTAGCTGACCTACATCAGAATGAGAATCTGGCTCTACATATTCCACAAATCCAGATTATGGGACTGATGCTGCAAATTGGAATAACTCATTTGAAATCAATGGCATTATACTAGGGTATGCAAGTAAGAACTCAGTGTGAGCTCAGAATTAGACCCTATACGCCTTTGTGTAAGGATGAGGTGGGGGGAGCAGATGTGAAATATTTAGCTACAGTGGTCTAATTCTAATTCTGACAGTCTTTCAGACTGCTGATATCTTAGAACAAAGCTGAAAGACCAAGCAGTTTAAAATGTCAAACTTCTCAAAAGAAAACAAAATTATAAAGATCCACTGATCATGAGGGTTTGAAATTCAGAATACACCAGGAAAGAACCAGACTATGTTTTTGACTTGTACCAGCTTTTTTAAAAACACCCTCACCCTCCTGATACAGAACAACATGAAGATGTTCATTGCATGCTTATTTATTTGTCATATTGGATTACTTTTCAAGGTTTGAGACTTTCATGTTTATAAACCTCCATCTTCTCATGATATTTGGGTATGTCCACTTCCAGCTGGACATTAGATACACACAGAAATGAAAAAAGATAGGAAAACACACTCCAAAATTTCGTCAGCTTAAAAAAATATTCAGTTTGGGTATGTTTTGAATAAAAAGATAAGAACATTAGAACAGCTATAGTGAGTCAGACTAATAGTCAATCTAGCCCAGGATCCTGTCTTCTGAGAGTGGCCAAAACCAAGTGCTTCTGAGGGATTGAACAAAAAGTCATTGAGTGATCCAGCCCCTGTTATGCACTCTCTGCTTGTGGCAGTCACAGGCTAGACACACCCAGGACACATGGTTACATCTCTGATCATCATTTTTGAACCTAGTTATACTTTAGGCCTTCAGAACAACTTATGGTAGTGAGTTCCATAGGTTGATTGTTAGTTGTTGAAGTATATCTGTGTGTTTTGTTTTAAATCTGCATATTAATTGCATTGGGCAACCCGTGATTCTTGTGTTATGTGAGGGGGTAAATAACATTCCCTAATTCACTTACTCCACACAATTTATAATTGTATAGACCTCTACCATATCACTCCTTAGTCAGCCCTTCTTACAAGATGAAAAGTCCCAGTCTTATTAATCTCTTCTCATATGGAAGCTATTCTATACCCTGGATAATTGTTGTTGCTCTTGTGTGAACCTTTTCAAATTCTAATATATCTTTTCTGAGATGAGACAACCACAATGGCATGCAGCATTCAAGGTGCGGGAGTACCATGGATTTACATAGTGGCAGTATGATATTTTCTGCCTTATTATTTAACTCTTTTCCATTGGTTTCTAGGTGGTGTTACAGCTGGTGCTACACATCGAATGGATGATTTCAAGAAACAATAAAATTTACTCCACATCTCTTTTTTGAGTGGTAACAACTAATTTAGATCCCATAATTTTTTATATATAGTTGGGATTACGATTTTCATTGCTTTTCATTTATCAGCATTGAATTTCATCTGTGATTTCTTGTCCAGCCACCCAGTTTTGTGAGATCCCTTTGTGATTCCTTGCAGTCACCTTTAAACTTAACTATCTTGAGTAATTTGTATCATCTGCAAATTTTACCATCTTACTGTTCATCCCTTTTCCCAGATCACTTATGAATATGTTGAACAACACTGCCCCCAGTGCAAAACCCTGGGGGACACCACTACTTCTCTCTCTCTGTTTTGAAAACTGTCCACTTATTCCTATTCATTGTGACAAAAATATACACATCATACTGCTCAGTTACCATTATCCTATCCTTACCCTTCACTTATTGTTCATCATTGACAGGCAGGAGGCCAGGGCTGAGGAAAAAAATAATTGCACTTGTCAAATCAGTATTTCTACAAGTCGGTCTGCTATCAGTCTTCTAAGGCAGTATTTTGTTGGCCTTGTGTACTCTACATGGTGGATCAACACTGCAGCGATGGATCCACCGGCCATCAATTTATCATTTCTGCTTAGATGCAATAAATAGAACTCCAAGTGTGATTCCATCAATGCTGGTACTCCACCAAGGAGAGAAGAATAGCTGCCATTAACAAATGAGCAGCCCCCTGCCAACCTTAGCACATGCAAGATGCCGCGGCGAGTATGTTGATTTCTGCTACACTATTTGCATAGCTTAAGTAGATTTATGCTTCACGTAAATGTAGACAAGGCCTCAGTCAGCCTTTTGCCTAAGAAGCCCCTACTATATCTCTGGGGACACCACCCAGAAGAAAGTGTCAGAGAAATAACTCCTCTTGAACTGCCAAAGAGCCTCTGAGAAAGAGACCTATATTACGGGATGCTTAGCTCAGAGAGCCCATAGGCAAACATTTTCTTATTGCCTCTTCTAAACACAAACCCCTTTATCAGGAAATCATGCTGCCTTTTGAGCTTCTTTCACCCAGAAGTACCTACCCTACCACATTACACAAAGTGCTTTCTTTGCTTTATGATTAAAATCGTGGAAGAAGGAGGTGGAAAAAGTGGACCAATGGGTCATTCAAAAGTACTGAACCACTGCTCAGTATAACAGGAAATGCTGAGTCTGGGAACTTTTATTAAAGGGCCAGCACACCATTTTACATCCCTATTTAATTTACATGAGGAGAAAGCAGCATCCGACTCCATGAAGAAAGCAAGTTAAAATCAGGTTTAATGTTGCCTCATCTCTTTTGTATTTTCTACAGACCAGTAGTAAAAGGCAAAACCTTAGCAACAGGGAAACATGGCCTCCATTTAGTCAATCATCTATATCCAGATTATTAGCAGACATTCTGCTTTCCCTAGAGTTATGCTGAGATACAAAGATGGTCTGGAACACAGCACAGACCACTAATAGTGAATTATTGAAAATCTGATTTGAATTACATAATACTTTAAAATAATGTTATAACCTTTAAAAATCATATGCTAACAGCATTGCTCTGGGGCTAACATTTTTCTTCCTTGGGATTGGATTGAAGATTAGTTTAGGTCGTATGATAAATAAAAAAGTTTAGTTATTACTAAAGAGTAAGTTAAGCACATCTATCCATACACATTTTGACAAATTCTAGCCTCCTTTGTCATGCTAAGTAGTACCTTAGGCCTGGATCCCGCAATAACTGATGCATGTGGTTAACTTCAGCTCCAATTTGACTACAAGAGGACTAGTAAAGTCCTTAAAGTTATGTGTACGTGTAAGGGCTTGTCTACATGGGGAAATTTACCAGAAAGAATACAGGTATAATTATATAGCTATAGTATTACTGGTACAACTCCATCTTTAGACACTTTTATTTCAGAATAAGAGTGCCTTTTGTTTTCCTTCAGTTTATACCACCTATCAAAGCAACACAGGCAATGGCAGCGCTCACATAGTAACTTTGTGAACACCTGTACTCCTCGTTCAGGCAAAACACTCAGAATCAGGATCTATATCTGGCTACTGACACTGCTAATGGGGTCTAATTCCATTCCCGTTCAAGATTACCATTGTCACTGGGAAAAGAGTGCATTTTTCATAAGGATCAAAAACTGACCTGGTTTTAAAAGGAAAAGAAGGCATGTATTAGATTTAAACACAATTTATTGCAACTCATTTCATAGAGCAAAGGTATTGCCACATGAAATTCCATTAATTCACCACAATTGAAAGGTTAGTAAGCCATACATCAGAAATGCTTTAGGTTGACGTTAGGAAGGGTCTATGAAATTCCCTTTCAGGTTACAGAAACTGGAAAAAAAATAAGTAATAATTAAATAAAAATAAAAATTGAACTCAGCTGTAAGTCAAAGCAATGAAGGTAACTTCCATAACTTATTATTATAGTTCCATAGTTTACTACTAGCCAGGCCCCCAGGCAATTCAAATAATGAGAGTGGCTTTGCCTACTTTGCCAGGAAGGTCTAAACAAACTGGGTAGTTCATTTGCCTAGTTCTTTGCAGAGAGGAGAAAAAACCTATAAGCAACAGTTCATGATAACGTAAATCGTACTGATTTACTTAGCAAGACTATACAATAGCCTGACAGGGTTAAAAGCCAAATGCTGAAACCTGGCCCAGACTTATTTAACACAAAGCCACAAAAAACCTCTAAACCTCAAACTGGCATGTCTCACCCGAAAGGTGATGATTTAAATCCACTGCATTTCACAGAGTAAATGAATGACTGAAACTTGGTCTTTAACCAGGGTTTGCAGCGGCCTTCAAATGGAAGGGTCTGAGATGGAGGAGGGTTCATCCAAAGGTCAGTGCAACAGGTCTGGGTCCAAACAGATATAAACAACCATTGTGAATGGTGCAGCTGCCTCATTATTATATTCAGATGGCCAGAAATGTATTTTATGTGTTGACGACCTTGTGAACAAGTGATGGGAAAAGCAGTTGTCCGTTATATGGTTAAGATTATATTTCCCAAATGTTTCTTGTTGAAAGTTGTGAGTTAAAAATCAAATGAGAGAACAAATTGTATTGAAGATATTCCTCAGCTGTAACTTCAGTGATTGATCATTATATTCTAAGTTATTGATAAATGGTGAAAATATTTTTTAAAACTCAAGTATCAGAGGGGTAGCCGTGTTAGTCTGAATCTGCAAAAACAACGAGAAGTCCTGTGGCACTTTATAGACTAACAGATTTATTGGAGCATAAGCTTTCATGGGCAAAGACCCACTGCGTCAGATGCATGTCACATACATACATCACGTCATCTCACGAAGTGGGTCTTTGCCCATAAAAGCTTATGCTCCAAAGTCTATAAGGTGACACAGGACTTCTCTTTAAAAACTCAGATATTTAATAGTCTTTAAGGAAAGCGACATTCCTTCAATGCAGATAACTGTGTGGTACCACATGACAAATATACAGCCCTAATCTTGTACATCAGTGGTGTACAACTTGTGACCTACAGCAGCATGTAGACCATCAGGGTAATCTGATTGCAGGTTGTAAGACATTTTGTTGATGATGACTGCTAGTAGGTATTACCCCATGTAGCTCTCAGTGGCCATAGTTCACCATTTCTGTCCAATGGGAGCTGCAGGAAGTGACGAGACGCGTGTTCCTGTGCATTGGTCAGGAACAGACTACCGTGGCCACTGGACAGTATGAGGGGCAGGACCTTCAGGTGTTCAATGTGAGCAAAATGTCTCATGGCCTGCAATCAGATTACCCTGATAGGCCAGTTGCCCAATGCTGGGCTAAGTAGTAGCATTTTAATGATGTGCTTTTGTGTGTAAAAATAAAAACATTGTACACTAGGCCTGAACAAGCAAAAGCACATTGGTCTGAGTTTGCAGCTGAAACCTTTTTCAGTCATGTGTAAGCATTTCAGACAATGATTTTGTATACATTTGAAGTACACCTGGCACAATGGAACCCTCTTCCCAGTGGGGAGTTTGGGGGCACTACTTGGCATAAATATTTAAGAACTAGCCAATTAGCCCGTCATAAGACGGGATTTTCAGGTCTCTCCTC
>JANRFK010001785.1:30187698-30201009 GCA_030068395.1 Apalone spinifera
TGTGTGTGTGTGTGTGTATGTGTGTGTGTGTGTGTGTGTGTGTGTGTGTGTGCGTGCGTGTGCATGCACGTCCTGAACTGGGTCAGAATATTAATTTTAATTTCTGCTTTTATTTACAAACTTTCTGTGTTGGTCCCCAATGGATCAGAAGGGTCTTTACACAGATCTCCACTGTTTAGGGTTTTTTTCCCCATTTCTGATATGTCTTGCTATTCAGTGTTGAATATGAATGGTGCTTCCACTGCTGGAATGCTTGAGCATTCTTGGAATTATCCTTGTCCAGCTATTGCAACAGTGAAATGAACTTCAGAAGCTCCATTATTTGCAGTAATACTTGCTAGAACTTGCAACACATGATTTAGGGACTCTGACTAGGACTTCTACAGATGGAATATATATTTTTTTCATGTTTGGAAATAAAGTGGTTCTCTGCACCACAGTGTAACACTGATCCTATGAGAGTCATAGACATCCACAATCTTTGGGTAACTGAGAATTCTGCAGATTATGATATGTTCCCAACCCTGCTCCCATGAAAAAATATGTTATTGAGGCAAATATTTAGGTATTGGGAGTAATGTTCTGTCATCTGATATGAAGGGCACGATGCCTGGACACAAAGTAGACTGAAAAACACAAATGTAAGTGATGGAGGAGACAGAGCTCAGAGCCTCAAAGGGAAAAGAGACTTTTAATGGCTTGTTTGTGAGGTAAAGAGATTTAAACTGATCCAGAAGAGTCCCCATGACAGGTCACTAAAGCCACAATGAAGGAAAAAGGCCTGACTTTGGGGTTCAAATACATGTCTTCTCACAGCCAGGCACATCCCCCAAAAGGGGTCTCAAGCTCAGCTCAGACATCAAAGTGACAGATAAACAAGAGATTACCTGTTTTATTCTCTCCTATATAGAATAATTTATTCCAGCTGAACCTAGCCCTGTCTCCCTTAGAGTTGGGTTCCCTGGCAACAATTTCAGTGAGGACCGAGACCTGTGGTGGACAGTCTATTCAGAGAGAATATATATTTTACCCTCTCAATGCCTGCCACTACCCAAGCACTATACATGCCCCATCACAGCCTTAGATACAAGTACGGGGGGAGGGGGATTACAGCCTGTACATGCCCCTAGGCAAGTTTGGGAGGTGGGTGCAGCTCCACGCTCCTGGAAGCAGTCAGGCCTCAGGAGAAACGGGAAGGACCAGGAGCAGCCCGTCCTCCATGTTGCCTGGAGTAAGCCATGACGCAACCCCCCAGCCTTTAGAGCTGCATCGAGTGTGGTGTGCATCCCTCCCCAGTCCTTAAAGCTGCTAGGAGTGCACAGCGCAGTGCCCCAGTGGTATTTTAAAGGGTACCGAGCTTTGGCTGGATTGGGCCTTGTTGAAGCACCAGACGCTGGGGCAAATAACCCCTTTGCCTCTCCCCCCTGTTGGCAGGCCTATACAAGCATTTAGATACAAGAGCAGCTCATTAGTCATTAGCAATTTAACATGGTCCAAAAATAATTATGTGACAACACACTCAATAAAATTTGCTCTGGGACTCAAGAAGTAGACAAGATTTCCATATTTTTGGAGGAGCATTTACTGTATTTGAGACAGATGAATTCTGTCTGTTTACATTAACTGCCTCACTATTTGGTCAAATTATTCCTACTCCTTCAGCAATCATGTTATGCTTGTTCAAGAAGAAAGAAATAACAACAGCTTATCTTGTTGAGAGCAGAGAACAAACAGTAAAAAATCACTGGATGCACTTAAGCACTACAGTTGTTGCTATTGTGCTAAAGAGATGATTCATGTTCTCATAGCAACTAGGGTAAAAGAAAAATGCTCTTCTTCTGAAAAGGATTCTGCTGTAATGGTTAAAGAATTCTTGAATAATCAAGTCAAGTAGAGGAAAAAACTGTTCCCTATAAAATTATTTACACTGAACTGGAAGACATGCCTAATCCTCATACTACTGAACATTATTCCATATATTTTTTCCAGTTTATAATTAACAATGCATGCTCCATTAAGCTTGTGTAATAGCTAACAATGTCCAATATTGGAAAGCTCCATAAATAAGGCAAATCTTCCAACTAAGGTCTGTGGCAGCTGTTTATAGCAAATAACTATGGTGTGGAATCAATATTATATCTTCAAACTCAAACTCTGCAGTTAAAAGTTATCGAGTCAGTGGCGTATTATAATTAGTATCAAGTGTGTATAATCAGCCCAACATATTCTGCATCTGGCTGCAAACAGCAAACACCACATTATTTCTGGCCCTGCTGTCACCGGATGGTCATATGTCACTTTGGTCTCACTGCATGCGCATCACAGTCATAGCATATTGCAGAGCATGAGCAGGAGTGACACAGGTCAGAGTGGACCACGGACACGTTGTGCTGACTTCACAGTCTCTGTGCATGGTAATCTTGTCCTCACACACAGAGGTTCACAGTGTTATCACAGTCACAACAGATCACGGTTTCTTAGCACATCACTGTCATGTTTTATTCATGCTGAAGGTGCTTTTTTTCCCTTCCCCCCTCCCCTGCCATGCCTGGCAAAGTGGTTTGTACAAAGTCGCTTGATAAGTTGCTACAGGCATGGAGGTCAAACTTGCCCTTGATTTGCATTTTAATGCTATCCATTGTGGCCAAGTTTAATCTCTCAAACATAGGGTGACCAAATATCTTGGTTTTATAGGGACAGTCCCAATATTCACGTGTTTTTTTTCAATACAGGCATCTATTACTCACTACCCCCATCCCAATTTTTCACTGTTTCTAACTGGCCACATTACTGAAACACGGCAATTTTTTGAGCATTACTGATCCATGCATCAGAACCCTGGTAAAAGATTGGTCTTTATTTCTCAATGCGAGTCAGAAGGACAAAAAGATTATAATCTGGCAATCTACACTGATTTGAGGCTCTACTGTTAGAATGATTTTCACAAAGATGACAATAAGGTATCTAAAATTAGCACTCCTCTTCTTGGTCTGACTTCCCATCTTCACCCCAAGCCTTACCATGCTACTCTCTCTCATACCCTCTTCTCCTCGTTCTGCTTTAAAGGCCATTTTTTGCCATTGAACACTCTCCTTTCCTTGAGCTATGCAAAAGTAGCAGACAGGCTTGCCATTAGTGAGAGGGAGGCAAAGGGAAAATTGTCCTGGGGCCCACAGATTTAAAGGGGCCCTCAGCTCCTGGCCTCCGCTGTTACTGAGGCAACAGCGGTGGCCAAGCTCCAAGACCTCCAAGAATTGCCATGGAGGAACAAGAGCTCTGTTCTGAGGGCTGGGGAGCATGTGCTGCAGTTTGGGTGGCACTAAAGGCTGACTGCCCTCAACCCCACCCTTTCTGCCCTCAGCACCGCCCCTTCTGGGGGTGTGGACTCGGCCCCCACACATCTTGCCTCACAAGTGGCAGACTACCCTGCCAGTAATGGCTAGGAATCTCTGCTTCTCATACCAATTCAATATAGCTCCGTTGAGGGCTACTCGGATCAGTATGTACATTCATGGAGGTTAGGTCCATCAACGGCTATTAGCCAGGATGGGTAGGAACGGTGTCTCTAGCCGGTGTTTGTCAGAAACTGGGAATGGAGGAGACGGGAGGAATCACTTGATGCTTACCTGTTCTGTTAATTCCTCCTGAGGCACCTGGCATTGGCCACTGTCAGCAGACACAATACTGGGCTAGATGGACCTTGGATCTGACCCAGTATGGCCGTTCTTATGTTCTCATATTTTTACAGCAGCCGCTGGGGTAAAAGGAAAAAAATGATTAAATGGACTGAACAGTACACAATGACTTATTGTAGAAATTACTAGACCTCCACCCAAATTAGGGGAGCTGAAAAGGATAGTTTTTAATCTTGGATAAATTTTTAATCTTATGTTCCCTTCATGCTTTTGACAGGGTATCTAGCTGGTGCCCAACCATTGGCTGCAAGATGGGCTGCAGTCCTTAATGCTACATTTCTCTGCAGCTTTGCGCTACAGATTCTGACACTTAAGCAATACAAAACTCACTAACAAACTTAGTTTTTGCTGTTAGCCAAGCATTGCTTACTTCTGCCTTAGGAGCTGTTACCAGGGTAGGCATCCATGCTTTGGGCATTGCAGCTCTATTAAACGTCACAGCAGATTCTGATAACTTTAATATGGGGCCACAGGGTAGGAGAAGGGTAGTTATTCACAGAATTATTACATTTTTTATAAAAAACCCTAACATCTGCATCTTAATTGTCCAGAAAAAAACAAACAGACTTCATCTGCAGCTCTTCTTTTTCCATTGAAGTAACCCAAAGTTCACTATTGACTTCAGCAGAGGCAGGACTGGCCCAAAGAAAAAAAATCTCTCTCCTGTAACAGCATTTTGTAATACGCAACCAACCATATAACTGAAATATTTGTCCTGCTTCTGAATTCACTCCCACTAAAGCAAAGCTTCAATGAAGTTACATTCGAGAAAAAAGTAATGTGAGAGCAGAATCAGGCCCAAGGGCTTTATTCTGTGCCCAGCAGGTTTCTACTCTTAATACAATAATCTTTGTTGTTGTTTACTATATAAAGAATTCAAAGGAATGCATACATTAATAGACACAGTCCTTCACCTAAACCTTTTGAGGTTGTGCTGATTGGTGCAAACAGTGTGGCTGTGTCTAGACTGGTGCGATCTTGTGCTCGGCGTGGAATATCGCCGAGCCTCATTTGCATAGCTAATGAGCCGCCATTTTCGCGGAAGAGGCTCTTGCGCAAGACGGAGCTGTCTACACGGCCCCTTCTTGCGCAAGAAAAACCCTCTTGCGCAAAGCCGTTATGCTGATTATTTTCAGGCATAACGGCTTTGCGCAAGAGGGTTTTTCTTGCGCAAGAAGGGGCAGTGAAGACAGCTCCATCTTGCGCAAGAGCCTCTTCCGCGAAAATGGCGGCTCATTAGATATGCAAATGAAGCGTGGCGATATTCCACCTTGAGCCTCATTTGCATAGCTCTGGAGCAAGATCGCGCCAGTCTAGACACAGCCTGTATGTACTAGCAATGTAAAATCACGCTGAATTGGTTAACTGGTTACACTTATTGTTTAACTGGTTAATCAAGTAAAGGGAGAGGGTGGTGGGCCACTCCAACTGCTCCCTCCCTCTCCCGGCCTGGAGCACCCCCCCACCAGACATTGGAGCACCCCTGTCTGCAGCGGGCCCCGTAGAGGGCTGAAGCAGTCCCTTGCCCACAGCCCCCCCACTGGTTAACCTGAACGGATGAGGCTTACCCTTTAACTGGTTAACCAGTCACATCCCTATTATGTACACTATTGAATTGCCTCCTTTCTAAACCTCTTTGGAGGGACTATTACAGAAATCCGACCCTCTGTTTACCTCTGTTGGTTATTTCTTAATGTTTCAGAGATGTGAAAAGCAAAGAAAATTTCCATTTCTACACTGGTTTAGAGAATCTTTCAAAGTTATGTCTGGTCACCTGGTGCAATCTAACAAAGGAATCATCAGGGGCTTATATGCAACACTTCCACCCCCAGAAAACCCCAGCCTGCTGGAGAGATTGCTCTTTGAACCACAGCTAGCTCATGTTTTATCTTTTTGCAGTGCAAAGCGCTGAGCAAAATAACTCCGTCTAATCAGGAAAAGTCAATCTCTTGACCTCAGTGGAACTACACCAGGAATGAGCTTAGTTCAGTGCGGCCAACTGCCCATGGTGGCTAGAAATACAGACTTGACCTGCAGAGGGTGCAAAGCAGCTGTCTCCACTCCCCCTGAGATTTGTGAGCTCAGCACCTCCAGGGAATAACATGGCAGTGCGCTTTCTAGAAATATATTTAACATATAAGCAAAAATGCCTCATTGCTGATTTTAGTTTCCAGAAAAGTTGGGATGCATTTATATGGCTCTGTTGTGAGTAAATGATGCACTTCTAAGTATCTCACAGTTTACAAAAAGAAAATTGTTATGAAGTGATTGTTTTCATGGCTTTCTCTGTGCCTGGAGAGTAATTAACTGGAGGACAGGCTAGCCCCTTGCATAAGTCAGAAATGATTTAAATGGCGATCTTTCAAGTTAAGTGCTTAAGCTCCTGCTCACCAGTTTTATGGATTTCAGAAGGGCAAATTCACACAGGGTGTCTTCCAGAAACTTTGGGAACAACACAAGAAATAGATGTTTCTTGCAGTACCTGTCTTGCTTGTCCATTCCTATTGCATTATAGCTTATGATTCATGCTGCCTAGAGTGTTATGCAGCACAATTTACAGTCCACGGTTGTGTCACTTTTTGACACAGTAAGAAGTCAGTTTTATATGCTGTAGTTTGGTCCAAGAAAAAAAAATCTCTCTCCAGTAACAGCCTTTTGTAAAGAACAAGCTGTGGCATGTCAGATTGGTACAACTCGCTTGTTAGCTTTGGATTTCAGATAGATGGAAACATTCTGGATATCACTGCTTCATTTCCAGGACAGATTGTTTCTCCCAGACATGCACACACCATATTGCACAACATTGTCATAGTAGGTTGCCTTAAGTGAAGCACCAACATCCCTATTTGGATACCTCAGTCAATGCTTGACTTTATTTTTGACTAGGAACTTGCAGAGAGTCATTGGGAAATGTGAGGGCTTGGGTCTTCTGGAAATCAGAGCAAATATTGGATCTTGGAGGATGCTTTATGGCGATGATGGTGACTCTTCTCTCTCTCCATTGCACTTACCTGGTTTTAGGACAAAGTAATGCCCCCATGTGGTAATTCAAAACTCAACAGTGTCCAAACAATTTAGAAGAACACACTGGGCAACATTAAAAGGACCATGGGGCCATGTATAATCTGCATTAAATGGAGCACAATGCAACCGCCTTCTTCTTTATGCCGAGATCAAGATGGAGCATAGTATACGAGGGCCTTTCAGTGCTGTGAGTTTCACCTCCAATACTGAAATGAAGGCTGCACTACAGCTCTTCTGTCCTGTGCCTATTATGGGAATGGGTTTAGGTAAGGCTGCCTTCCAACCACATTTACCGATATAAGGATTTGTCTGTCCCAAACATGTCTCCTCTTCCTTTTAATTTATTTCCCTTGAAAGTCACTGCATTACCACAGAACAAGTCTTTGTTCCTCCCACGTTGAGGATAACATCTTGGAAGGCCCATATGGGAAGGCCAGGATTTGCATTGTATGCAACAGGACTTTACGGTGGAGTGTATCAAACGAGAGAAGTGCATCATCCTACAAGTAGGTGCATTCTTCAGAAACACACCAGTGTTCTTCCTTAGTCCCTGGAACAGAAATGAACTCACTTGGACTGGAGTCAGATTTCTCTCTGCCTGCCACATGGCCAGATCACAAGTGGTATGGATGACATCTGTTCCAAATGTGAAATAGGGTCATCTTATCCCTGAGGTAGGCACATCTAGACCTAGAGGTTTGCTACAGCTGTATCCACAATTCAGCAAATGCCAGTGCCAGAAATTAAATACAACATTGCTGAATATGGCTGCCAAAGTAACTCAAAGGAACCATTTGCACTCAATACTACATGGATGGTAGGCATTGCCCAGAATGCAAGCGGAAATGGGAAGAGGTTATGCCAGAGTCGACTTTTGAGCTGTACTTTGGCAGCCTGTCACTCACACTGGACACAAGGAAAGCCAAGGGCATTCCATCATTAACCACGAAGGTTCATCTTAGTGACATTTAAAGCAAACCAAAACAAATCACCATACTGAGGTCTAGAAATTGTATATCTAACATCAGATCTGCTGGCCATCTCAGAATTGTGTGCCTTTGAATAGTTATACTAAGGTAAGAGGGCTTTTTTTTTTAAACAGACAGCCATCCCTTTACAGATGGACCCCAAGCCATACATCTGGAAGTAGAGCAATCCCATTTAGGTATGGCACATCTGACCTAATGCTCAGCTCATTAATTATCTTCATTTCACGGCTAGCTCATTTTTGGCCTGATTCAGAGTCCTCCGAAGCTAATAAAAAGACGGCCATTGATTTCAATTTGCTTTGAATTAAGCTCTTTTTTACATACTCTCTCTTTTAATTTGGGTTCTTTACTGTCTCTCTCAATCTGAGCTCCATATGCTTTCAAAAAAGTGTGCTTCACGTAAAAGCAGTATATTCATTGCAACATGTACTGTAATCTCTTCATTTGCATATACCATGCTTGCGCTACTTGTCAAACTATTTTTCTTTCTCTACATGTAATCTATTGCAGTTTAATAGAAGTACTGTTCTTAGAAATATTGCTTTTAAATACAGCAAGATGCCTTTGGTACCTGGGATGCTGCCTACTGCCACATACCCCTTCTTCGGCATTCCAAAGAGTACACATTTATACTCAAATTTGGAATGTGGAGCAACACAGCTACATTTTACATTGCTGGGAAGACAATGCTCTCTTTCAGAACAAAGCAGTGTTTTTAAATCTGGGGGCAGGGAATTGAGAGAAAATAGGGAAATTGATTTTCTTTATTATTTTCTGAAATGCAAATCCCTGCCAGAGATCTAGATGAATTTGTGAAAGTTCACAAGTATTATTGTATGAGAAAGAGACAGAAATCAGATCCCTGAAGTATGAACCATCTTCTTATTTTTGAGAAATAACAGGACATCACATTCCTTAACCCAGTTAGTTATTGCTAACAGTGTTATCTTGCTTAAATGTTGCATCGTATTCCCATTTAAAATCTATTTTAACATTCATGTGGCTCACCTCTGTATCTGGGTAATAAGTTCATTGGTTAAACACACTGAATTCCATGTAGCCTGCCTACCTAATAAATTGGGTGTGGGCTCTTTTCTTTTCTTTTCTTTTCTTTTCTGCTTATTGGGTGCCCAGAACAGTCCTAAAGTCAGGCTGAGAACAACTTTTTGGATTTTTTCAGTACGTTGCAATGACCACTCTTAGTTCCTGTAAATAAAGCTTAATGGTTTTGAACCATTAATACAATGGAATATTGGAATGGACCACATTTGGAAAACTTTTCAAATACATGAGTTCCAAGGGTAACTTATGGTCCGTCTACACTGTGGGACAAAGTTGAATTAAGATTAGCAACTTCAGCTACGTTAATTGTAGTTTAACTTGTCCTTTGGCGCTGTCTACACTGCGGGAAGTTGAAGGAATAGCACTCTTCCTTCAACTTCCCTTACTCCTTGTGAAAGCAGGGTTACTGGCATCGACCGGAGTGCCCTTCTCACTTCAAATTTGCTATTTTAACTAGACCACTAATCCAAAATATGGAAGTTCGACAGCTATAGCTTCAATCTTCCTCTGTAGTGTGGACGTATCTTTAGGAACCCATGAAATTAGAATGAGTCCTATTTGCTCTGGAAAACAATCTGAATCCAGTTTAATTGCAGAGCACCAAGATAATTCTAATCCTGAAGTCATTCTCCAATTTGCTCATCTTCTTATACAGCCTTATTTACTTTATTTCCATAGCTTCATGCCTTTCTTCCTCTCTCTGCTTTATGCTCCTATCTCTCTATACAGATAGGATCCCATCCCACTGAATATCCAAAGGACCAATTCCATGGAAGATTTATGTCCATCAATTGTGCAGGAGTAGACCTTATCCTTATGTATCCTTTATGCCAACTCTCTACCAAACACCTCATAGTCATCAAGTTTTGGGGGAGGAGGTGGTCAGAGGTACAGCCAGAAGGAAAGCGGTGTTCCCGTCATCCCTACTTGGCACAAAAACCTAAGAAGGACTATTATCGTCCAGTAAAATTGAAAAAAGTCAAAAGGCTTCTTTAATTTAGACAAGGGGTGCAATGACCGTGGCTGAGCATAAAGACGAAAGCCTCACTTCTTGACATGGTAAGGAATCAATTTTATATGCCATAGTTTGGTCTACAATATGCCATAGTTTATATGCTGTAGTTGTTGAGACTTTCAGATATTTTGTTCCCCGCCTTCCATCCCTTGTGCCAAACTCATGGACTAGAGGCGCGAGACTGACTTTTGGGCACATTTACTAGAATTCTTCTGTGCGTACTTGGCTAAAAACTCTACTGTGAAATGAGTGTCTAGCACTTCATTCCTGCTTCAAACCATCTGTCTATTTGTTTTCCATTACTGTTACCCTCACTGGAAAGAACTACACCACATTAATATTATCCCTTGTCCATTCCAGTTCCCAGTTCTCCCAGGCTTTGCATTTGAGAGCAGTTCCACATACAAAAGTCATACTGGTTTCACTAAAATCAGGGTTTCTTTTAAATAGATTTGCCTAAACTAATGCAAACTAATTTGTGAGAGCCAATACATCAGTTTGTGACCCTTTTCTATCAAATTAGTTAAATTATAAAGAATTAATTATTGGTTTATGTTGGTATTATGGTAACTTTCAGATCTAAGGTAATTTGATATAAATCAGCTGTAAACCAGTTTAAGTGCTTCCAGTTGGTGGTGTACAATTGTGGAACTAAATCAGTTATTTAGTTAATTTGTTACTACTATTGAATACAGACAGGCCTTTAGACTCATGGGCCCTGATTCTTATTTGTCCTTCACTTTATGCAATCATTGATACTAGTGGGCAGTGGTTGTAAAATGTTACTGATACAGAGCGGCAGCATTCCACGCCCATTTTGGCTGTAAATTATGAGCCAAGAGATGCATACTCGAGACACCCATGTGCTTTCATTTTCAGTTCCAAAGTGATGCAGCTTTTGCAATTCCACACAAGGAATAAATCCAGCTCTTATACCACCCCTCATGGAAGGCAAGCAAGATTCATCTCAGTGTAAGAATCCAAGCATATGTCACATGTTTCAGTGGCAAAGGGCCTCATCTCCTCTAAGAACCACTGGCATAAATCAGAAGCAACTCTGTGGATGTTTGATGGAGTTATACCAGCAAAACTCAATGCAAGTGAGAACAAAACTAGGCCCAAAGCTTCCACAACAAGAAGGATTGTCCCTATTGCTGTGGCCCATTAACACTGAAGTAACAGCACAAAGGGATCATAAGAACTCCAGAACCAGTAAGAGAAAAATGTCCCTGGTGTAGAAACTGATCAGGCCACCTCCACAATTTCTAATATAGGGGGCAGGCTGGGTGTGAACTATCAGAGATGATTCTACATAGCACTGTTGCCCTTAGCCAAGTTGGCTTGTGTCATCTAAATTCTACTAACTGGGCAGTTTGGATTCCAAAGCAGCTCAGAAGTAGAAGAGCACAAAAATGTCTAAAAACACCTTTGCCTCCTGTCTCCGTAGGCTATGAGAAAGTACAACATAAAATCACACCCAGAATTCTGCATGAAAAAGATACATGTGGAAACTTCCTTGTTTCTAGCAGGAGGATCCAGATTTTGGAATTTCTTCCTAAATGCTCATCTGAATGCAAAGAAACTCCCATTAAGATAAATACCCTTCTTATTCACTTATTAAGGCAGCACTTTTCCACTGCACATTTAATATTGACCTTGGGAATGTAGTGTGTAGGCTTAGTTCCATACCCCCCCCCCCACATAATACAAAATACACTTTTCAAATTCAGAGTAAAGTTCTTTATGTTAAAACACTAGGTATCCTTTTTGTGCATCTTTGAATGCTCAATGTACAAACAAGTCCCTTTAGAGGTCAGAAAGACAACAATCACTAGAACTTGCATGTCAGTGGATTTGATTTGCTGTGAAAAAAAGGAACAAAATGAAAAATTTGAATTGACCATTTATGTTTGAGTTTTCAGCATAAAAAATTGAAATATTTTTAGTTTTCTCAAAATATTTTCTAGAAATGGTCCGTGAAAATGTCAATTTTTGTGAAAAAAGCACCTTCATTAAAAAGTATAACAAAATATTTTCAACCATCTCTAACAGTGATATGGGTTGAACTTCCCTAGGATCTGAAATCTGGATCCTCTAGCATCCTCAGGCTCTGACCAGTGCTAAACCAGAGAATTTCTCGAACCATGGGAGGTTAGTATTATCTAGCAGTATTATCAACACTTCCACTGCTTACTAGGCTCTTAGAAGACATTTAGGGGTAAATTGGTGCTAAATAACCGGACAGAACACTGAGAGCCAAAACTGGTGGCTATTAGCAAACTTTATGGGACACTTGGCAATACCCATCATAAGTGGACATCCAATTAACTAAAATCATGCCAGACCACAGACGTTGCTGGACCAGAGAGTGCTGGACAAGAGAGGTTTAACCTCTACAATTTTCAGTGAACTAAGGAAAGTACTCAATAAAGTAATAGTACCATGCCGAGCTATATCACTGGTCTATATCACTATGATTTTTGTAAAAAGCTTCTAGCAGTTTTAATAGAAGAGAGGCCCAAATCAAACTAAAAAAAAAGCCCATAAGCTCAGAGTAGACATATATAAACTGACAGGCTGACTATATCCAAACTGCTGTTTTATAGCCATATTATGTGCTCAGTCTAAAGAAAAGTCTAATGTAACAATTTTAATAAAGATAAGACATTAGTCAAGGGGTGGAGCTTTGATTTTTTCATTAGATATATTTGATTCTCCTCCTTAAAATGCTGCAGTCAGCAGTAGCTTAATTCTAAGTTATAATTAGGGTTATGCATTAAACTAGGACTACTGAGCATGTCTAACCTAAAGGAGTTCAATGCATAAATGAAAAACAGACTTCTGGCTGACTGACTTGGCATCCACTAGGATACCAATATCTAGTAACAGAATAAATTTAAAATGAAAATTAAATGTTGGTCATTATCATTTAAATTGACGTCAGATTTACCAACTGTTTGTGAAAGGAAAATTGAAAAGATAAGCATGATTTTGGAACTGGCAGTATGTTCTGCTATACACCAGCTTACTGTGATTTGGGGTGCACTTTAAAATAAATTAACACTAATTTTTACAGTCAACCAAATGATGTCAGCATGTTTGGTTTTTTTTGTTAACAACATAGCTTCCCCAAATGCCACATGGGATTTAAATGCACAATTGTGTGTGTAAGAGCGAGAACAAGAAGCACTGTTTTATATTTGTGGAGACTTAGCTGTGGTTACTCTGTTTCTGGATTTGCAAGTCAAACAGTGTTACAAAATTCAGATTCCTGATAAAACATTAAATCCTTGAAAAAAAATAGCCCAAAACACCCAAACTGGTAGGGAGTTCACTTTGTTTTTATTTTGTTTTGTTTTTTTATTTTTATTGTTTTTTTAATTTCTTGGGATAAAAGATGAAAATCCTCACTTCTCAAGAAACATGGGCTGCGTCTACACTGGCGCGCTTTTGTGCCAAAGGTATGCAAATTAGGCTTAGCGTTAGAATATCACCGAGCCTCATTTGCATAGCTAATGATCTGCCA
>JANRFK010001785.1:30201109-30223041 GCA_030068395.1 Apalone spinifera
CAGCCATGGTGTTTGTATTCCTAGATAACTAAATGTAACAGGAAATATGGCGTCACAATAGAAATGTGCAAAAGACATTTTCAAATGTTCTGTTCTACACCAAGTGTTTTGATCTTTGCAAAACATTCACCAGAATATTTTGGTCTGAGATATCTCTAAATCATCTAAAGTATTATAATGTGTGGCAGTAGACTCTGTACATCTCGGGTCTGCTGTTTAATTCTTCAGCCAAAGAATACAATTATGCAGTCTTTATATAAGGAAAACTGACAGTCACATTTTCAAATGGACAAAGTTGGACCTACACAGTATTTGGGCGCTACTGTTATCTGTGCACAGACATTTGCTCATATATGAGAGGAAATTTACATGTCAAATGTCCTTTGCACACCTTTTCAACTTAGTTAGATCCAATTTGTAAACTCTTTGTGCAGAGATGGTCCTTTTGTTCTGTTCTGTGCCTGGTACAATGGAATCCTGGTCCATGAGTAGGAATCATAGGTGATTTGATAATATAACTAAATCAATAGATTTATAATAATTTTTTTGCAGGCAAATGGGTATCGTGCTTGTATTTGTGCACACCCAACAGAGCTGGAACTCATTTCTACAGGCACAAAAAGATTGTGCAAATTGTCAAATAGTGTAAATTATCATAGATCTATTGATCTTTATGGAGTTATGACAATTAACCTAAAGGTGAAGATAGGCTTCAGTGTCTTTAAATGTCTGCAAAGCTTCTATGAAAATAAAACAAACAGTAACAACAGAAGAGAAGCTTTGAAATCACGGCATATAGCCTATTAATAGTAGTGGCATGTACTTAAGTAGGGTTTGATCCTTCAAGGTGCTGTGTGCTCTGGCCTTTACACAGCAAAACATTTAAGCAGATGCTTAACATTAAGCACCAGTTGCCTCATTGGAGTCAATGTAACAATTTATGTGCTTAATAATAAATATGTGCTTAAGTGTTGGAGCCAGAGTGCATAGCTTGCAGAACTGAGTCTTCATGATGTAGGTTCAGACCTTAATTTACACACCCTATCTCAGGGGAAAAAACTGCAGCACTGAAAGAACATTCTTTATTATCACATCCTTTAACTCGAGTATTTTGGAGTACAGACATCTTGCAATAGACCTTGTGAACAGGCCTTTAAATGGCTGTTGCAATAAGGATGGAAAGAGTTGGCCAACCTTCAAAGGATATTGCTTTAATTATCTCTAGAGACTTAACATGAATTAAAGTGAAGCAGATTTTTTTTTGAAAGGCACCTATAGATTGCAACAGACTTTAAAAAAAAGGTAATTAAAGGTTTGTTTTTATCTTTATCTGAAGACTTGATTCTATCAATCAACCTTGATCGTTAACATTAATATCTTCAAGTGGATCAATCAGAAACCTGCCACTGTATGTTCCTATGTCATATCCCAGGCCACTGGTTGAGTGGAAAAAAATCTGCTTCAACAAACCTAATTTTAGAACTGATTCTGTAACTGCTAAAGTCAATGGCAAAGTTCCCACTGACTTCAACCGAGTCATGATTGAATCCCATATACCTATCTCATAATTCCAGATGAAAGAATAAGACATTGACAGTTTATTATATACTATATGATCTTTAGCCTACAGAGTACAAATTATCTTCTCTTCTGGTAACAAAGATCTGAGAGAGATTACCAGAATCCCTACTTACGCTAATTTCCTTCTTTGAAATGGTCTTCTTTCCAGATACAGCATCTGGTTGAAGAGAGTGGAGAATAAGTTAATCATCTGTCAGTTAAGGCTGTAGACTTGACTATAAAGCTAGCATATAAAAATAGCAAGAATCACCCTAGATGCTTTCACCTGTTTTGAATTAAATGTAATGCTGTTGCACCATAAGAAGTCACACAAAAAGTTAAGACTAAAGTCTCAGTGTAAATCAGCATAGCTTCATTGAAACTCTCTAGGATTACACTGATTCAAACCTGAGGATTTGGTCTCATAGCTGCAAATGAAAATGTCAATAATTACATTTCCACAACAAGCAAAGGCTGCCCTAGTTTTAAGCAAATGAAGGAGGCTGGCATGCTACCTGACAGGAGAAATTATATTGCTATACAACCGACTTAAAGTTCTATAAGTTAGATTATAACTTTTGAAGAAGCAATTATGATTTTATTGCATTCACGCTGCTGATGATTAATGCTTAGAGCCTAGGGGAAAATGCATCCTATCATTTGCTAACATGCACTATAATTATGCATACCTCTCCAGGTACTGTAATTTAGGACTTAGAAAGCAACATTCTGAATGAGGACTGCTGCACTTATAAAACATTACAGATGTGTTATCATATAAATGAGGTAGCTTTGACATGACAGTGTTCTAATAAATCGTCAACTAAGATTTGGAGACAAGATATGTCAAAAGCAAATCCACACTGTCTCTTAATCTTCTACATAAACCGTTTATTTTTTCTGAGCCCTCCAATAGTACATATGTCAAAAAGGCTTTGATGACTTCTAGATTAAAGTAGGGATCCCCCCGCCCTTCCTTGCAGGTCATCTTGAGAATACTCATTTTTGTTAAATTAACTCAGCTATTTGCAGTATTTAAATGTGAACCAAAATAAAGCTGTTGCCATCAAATGGGGGAAGTTCTGAGATGAACTTCATAAATAAAAAACTGATTTTGCTCCGTTGCTGGGAAAGTTTTAAATGTCTAATGATATTCTGTCATTGCGAGAGCTTGCATTTCAAACCACATTCCCTGCAAAAAGTGCTTTGTGTTCTACACGATGAATTTAGGAAAAACCCTTTGCTTGATGCTTAGGTTAGTTATTTTATGGTGCCGCTCAGGTGCCTCCTCTGAGGTCAGGAGCCCATTGTGTTGTGCCTACATTTCATTAGAGACAGTACCAGCTCCCCCAAGAGCTTACAGTCTCAATACACAAGGCAGAGAAAGAATGGGAGGGGAAACAGAAACATAAGAACAGCCATATTGGCACTAATGAATGGTCCCTCTAGTTCAGTATTCCTATCTCCAACTTGTACCAGAACTTCTGGAGGAGTGTACAGAACAGCTCAGTCAGAGTGATCACCTTTTTTTTTTCTTCTTGGCTTCCAGAGGTGATGAGAAAGGCAATGTGAGGTCACAGCTGTGAACAAGAACAGTCCAGAACCTCCATTCCTGATTTCCAGTTCACTATCTACTCAATCACACTCCTTCTCACTGCAAGTTCTGTTGGTTGAGATCCTTAAAGGTATCCAGGAGCCTAATGCCCAATGGATCTGTCTCTTGATACCTTCCTCCTTTTAATATAATGCTTAGCCATATGCCCCTAATATCATTGTATTGGAAAGAATTGTCACTCTATTAATTAAAATGTATTTAGAACAGAAAAGAACTAACCAGGGATCTTCAAGTCCTCCATTGAAAAAAAGGAATTACGACCACTTAGAATTGTATTGAACAATCACCAAGACAATGTCTGTAAATGCTCAGGAAGACAAAAATTAATAATAAAAATTAACACATTTTATTGATTTTGTACTGCAAGTAGTGAACACAGTGCTCATCATCCTATGTTTGGAATTCGCCTCAAGACTCTCATTAATCATAAAATATCCACACACCTCGCTGCAAATTTGCCGTTAGGAGTTTACATTGAGGCTGTGTTGGAAAATACTGACTAATAGCACTATAGGGTTAATGGGATTTTAGTGTGTTTTCTTCTCTTCCCGCTACAAATTTATTAGTCACTTCAGACATGCTATTTACATTAAATCTACATGCAAGACTCTGGGCAATCAGAAACAGTTTATGCTTAACTCAGAGGAACTAAAAAATGCGTCACTTGTGACTTGCTTTAGTTCCTTAATGCTTGTACTCTGAAAAAAAAAATACAGACCTTTAGAGTGGAACTTTTAGAGAGGGAGCAAAGAAGAGAGATCAGTGCTGGGTAATAAGACACACTTTGCCTTTATTAAGAAAGAAACAATAATACACACATTTATATTCATTATGCAAACTCAGAGTTTGCTGAATTGCTTTGAGTTGCTGGCAAAAGGAGAATGTGAACATTGTCTATCAAGTTTTCCGTGCACGCGCCAAAGAGGACAAAGAATGCCTAAAGGGATGTTTGTGTCTGCACCATGATAGGTGGCGCTCATATTAAGCATCACATGTGACTAACTGAACATAAATTGTCATGTCAAACAGGTAATTTTCTCTACTGAATAGAAAAAAGTAGCATATGGGGATTTGTCCTACTTAATACTAAGTGTGACATATATTGTTCAGTGATGTCTTTGGTGGTGGTGAACACAGCAATCAGTTTGCTCCACAAACCTGTTCTCTATCAAAATTGCCATATGCTTTGTGAACATACTTAGCAACAGAGTCCTTATTAGAAAAGTTATGAAACAATGTGGGTAGTATATTTTCTCATTTAATTTTTTACAGAAGAAATTATGGACAGGTAATGCAAATGAAAGAATGGGAGTGAATGAACAATATGCATTTTTATGTGTTACAATATGTGAGAATGCAGCAGTTTGCCAACCTGTGGATTTGGATGTCTAACTGTTGACACCCACATTTGAAAACTGTGCACATTATTAAATCATGTTTAATCCTTATTTTGCTTCAATGTTCAGCAATTATAAGAAGGTCAGTTGTAATCAGATACTTGACACAATTAACACGAGCAACAGGAGGCAAAGAATACAAGTGCAAATAGAGATAGAACAGGTTAAAGAATGCAATATAGATGGATCTAAGTTGGAAGGGCCTGATGAAATTCATACTAGAGTAACTAAGGAACTAACTGAAGCAATCTCATAACTGCTAGCAATTCTCTTTGAAAACTCATAGAGGTTGGGTGAAGTCTAAAAGGACTGGAGGAAGGCAAACACCTTGCCTAACTTTAAAAAAGGACCCGAGCTCAAAATAAGCTACAATCTGAGTTAATTTTGAAATAGCTTATTTCAAAATTTGTCTGTCTACATAGCGCCAAATTTTGAAATAGAGTACTATACCAAAATATCCCTTACTCCTCATAGAACGAGGTTTACAGGGATGTCAGAATTGCGACCTTGTTATATTTCAAAATAATGGGCTTGCTCAAAAGATGTGAAATAGCTATTTCAGGATACTGGAACTATCCCGAAATATCTCTGCAGAGTAGACACTTAGAAAACCTGACTTATGAGAAAAGGTTAAAAACTGGTTGCATTTAATTTTGAGATAAGAAGACTGAGGCTATGGCTACACTGCCATTCTTTTGCAGAAGAGGATATGCAAATTGTGCTTGCATTTGCATATCTTCCGATTCTTTTGAGGAAGAGGTTTTGCTGATAAAAAGCCCCGTGTAGATGGGGCCATTTGTCGGAAACTCCCCTCTTTCACAAGATCCTGTAAACCTCGATTTTTGAGGACTAAGGGATCTTGCGACAAATGGCCCCATCTACACGGGGCTTTTTATTGGCAAAACCTCTTCCACAAAAAGAATCAGAAGAAGATATGCAAATGTGAGAGTGATTTGCATATCCTCTTCCGCAAAAAAAATGGCAGTGTAGCCAGAGTCTGAATGGGAGCGGGAAAACAGTCTTCAAATATGTTAAGGACTGTTATAAAGAGGCAGTGATCAGTTGTTCTCCATGTCCACTAAAGGTATTACAAGAAGTAACAGTGTTAATGTGTAGCAAGGGAGAGTTAAGTTAGCTATTGGAACATTTTTCTAACTATAAGTATAGTTAAGCACTGGATTAGCTTTCTAAGGGAGGTTGTGCAATCCCTGTCATTAGAGATTTTTTTAAGAACAAGTTAGACAACTACATGTCTGGACTGGTGTAAGTAGATTTGGTCCTACCTCCAGGAGAGCCTACAGAATTGCTTGATCCCTGGGCAAAGTGTGTGTGTGTTGGGGGGCGGAGGTGGAGCACTCCGTGCTCCCAGAAGCAGAAAGGACTTAAGTGCAAGGGGTGGAGCTAGGGATATCCTTTGCAACCCAGACAAAGCCACACAACCCTTCCCTTCCTAGCTAGCCCTCAAAGCTGCCTGGAGTGCACCTTGTGGGGCTCTGCCAGTGATTTAAAGGGCCCGGGACTCCAGCAACAGTTGCCAAGAGCTTCAGGTACTTTTGAATCCCTGGACCCCAGAGATCAATGGGCCACATAGGGAGTTGAACTAGATCATCTCTTGAGATCCCTTCAAGCCCTACGTTTCTACGATTCTGTGCTTCCATAATCTTTGGGCAGTGATTGAAACCCACAAGCCTTGTGAGAAGAAATTCAACAGGGTAACTTATTTTGCACCTTGATTAACAAAAGAAGAGAAAGAAAGAACAGCTAATCAAAAGGTTACTTCACAATCTCTTCAAATCCCACTCTGGCATACCAGGCATTATTGCTCCTCTGAGAATGCATTGCCATTGCTCTTCAGAGTTCACTGCATCCCACGGCTTGTGGTTAAGTACATGAAGTTAAATAAAAATCTCTGTGGTGTCGCTTAGGAGCCACTCTTTGGAGTATATAATGGAACTCAACATCTGTGCATGCCAGAGACTTCAGGTGTTTCACACTTCCTGCTCCTCAATTTATGGAACATGCAAATGAAAGTAAACCAGTTAAATGCTCTTTAACAACAGGAGCCTTTTGGTCATATTTCAATCACATTACTCTGAAGAGTTGATTAATTTAGCCACCCAGAAGGATACCATAGGTGATGCTTCCACTTAAAATAAAATAGAGGCTTGCGTTGTTTGATAATGTGACATCATTTTGATAGCAACAATACAAGCTGCTTCCCGTTTCTGTACAGACCAATTTTCAAGCAGTAGGTGTCTTGTGCTTCACCTTAATAATGAATCAAACTGAACGACATTTCAGATGGCAATCATTTCCCCAGGAGATGCAGCTGCAATCTTAGTATTTTCTGTTTTCTCTCTCTTTCTGATTTCTCTTACTCACAGTGTGAGGCAGCTGAGTAGAAGGTAGACCACGTTATCGGCAACAATGCTACAATTAATGCTGAAGGAAAAAATATATTTGTCTACAAAAGAACAGATTTGCGAATACCTATGGGATCGACTGTACTTTAAAAATGGAGCCATTGTGCACAGTTACTGAAGTGCATTTAATTTCTCTAGTTCTGCTACAACTAGTTAACCATATCAAGGTAATAAGTGCTATCGAGAGTCTGCACCCGCCTTCATTAAGGTTGTTTACTGCATGCTAAATAGCCTGAGTCTGTTAAAAATAACAGGCAGAGTTGGCTGTGTTCAGGCCTGCGGAAGGGGTGGAGCAAAGAAGGCAACTGCCCTCAGCTATTTTTCAAGTACTTGCCCAAGTCTCCCCACCTCAAGTCTGTTGACCTGGGCTGGGAGGCTTTCTGCCATAGGCTATGTAAACATATCCACTGGGGCTCTGCTGTCAAGAGAGAGGAAGACACAGCCCCTGTGTGGAGATGCTTACCCGCTAACTTAAGACAAGATATAAGCAACAAGCAGAGTGGGGGAGCTGGCAGCCTCTACACGCCCTTAGGCAAGGTGGGAAGGCCTGTATCCACACTCCTGGAAGGGGCGGGGCCTCAGACAGAAGGGGCAGGGCCTCAGGCAGAAGGGTCAGGACCAGGGCAGCCAGCCCTCAGCACCGTTTGGAGTACAGTGTGCCCCACCTCCCCATTCCTCAGAGCCACACAGAGTGTATGTTGTGGTGCTCTGGTGGCAATTTAAAGATTCTAGCGCTGCTACATTAGAAGCAGCAGTAGGCAGGAGCCCTGGCCCCTTTGAATCACCGGACCCTGGAACAGTTGTCCCCATTGCCCTTCCCCCCTTCGCCCCATCAGCAGGCCCAGGGGCAAGGTAGCTGTTATTTGTGCTTGCATAATAGAACTATCTGCAGATCCTCATCCAATGCCTTAGCCATTCTTTCTCTAGGCTGGCAGCTTATGCAGAATGTCTGTGTGCACCATTTAATTCGAATATAAGCTCTTTGGTGCCGTGACCAACCTTTTTATTCTGTTTGTCCAGTACCAGCACAATGGGGACTTGCACCAGGCTTGGGGCTCCTGCGTGTTACAGTAAAAACAAACAACATGCAAGTTTGCATTTTAGGAAACTCTCATAAGATGTAATTAAACAAGAGACGGAGGTATCAGGCCATCCTTTAGCCCAAAATCTAGTCTGTGGTTTACTTGTTGAGACTGTCTCAGGTGATAAAGCTTATCTAATCACTTCTACCATGTGGCTTCGGAGACAGAGTTTATCTTTCACTATATACCTGATGTTCCGAGCAAATCCTGTAGCACAAAGGTGACAGAGAGCCCATTCTGGTCAACTGGAAAACTCCCCTTACCTCAAAAGGGCAGAACCAGGCCTTATGGTAACCATAGACATATTCTGGTAGCTCCTTTTAGAGGAAGACTCTAATAATGTGGCCCTTTGATTGGTTAGACATCACTGAATGAAGGTAATGTATATAGACGTTTAGGAAATGGTGCTCACCCACTGCACTAGACTTCACCATAATTTAAAACATATATAGCCAGCTCCTTATTTGGTGTAAATAACCATGATATACCATGTTAAATGGGCCGAGCATCTGTCTCTAACTCCCACATGTACCATGCAATGCAATCAATATAGCAATAGAGCAGCCATAAGCCACTGTTGTATAAATTCATTTTTGGATTGAAAATAGGAGATCCATATGTTTAATACAACCGGGTGATGGAATAGTTAACAGTAGAATCTGTTTCTTTTTCATGCAAAAAACTTTTTCATCACCAAAAAAAATAATGGGGAATAATGCACAAGTGAACTGTTGGGGAACATATGAATGAGTCAAATGATTGAATTGAGGACAAATCAGTGCTGGAAAATGAAGTGACTCTGTTATTTAGCAAAAACTGGCAATCTAGCCAGAAGCCATGCAAACTTATAGAATGCCCAGTCAATGTGCTTCTTCCTTGCCTAGCCGTTCAGAAAGGCAGCTTTTATCTATTTGGAAATAGAGCCTCATGCAGTGTAAGTCAGTGTATCCCATTAACATCACTGAAGCTACACCAATTTACAATAGTGGAGAATCTGACCTGAATCCAACTGAATTTTACTGCCCAGTTTGATAGTTTCTCATTCTTAATTGTTGTATTTTCTCCTCATATACTCACAATCGAAAATAATAACAAAGCCCTGATTAGTACTTGTGTTGTTTCCAAAGACTATTTTTCATGGAGCTAAGAGGAAGAGTAAGCTCTTTTTTTAATGGAATAAGACTGTTCTCTACCAAAAATGTTTAATCATAATTACATTAAGAAACATTTATAAAAAGTTAAGTAATAAAATAAAATGGGTTGCAGAACGCAAAAGGGGAGGGGGAGGACAGAAAGGATTAAGTGGAATCATATAAAGAATAGATACTATTTAATGAAAATTTCCACGGTGTTCAACATTTTTATTATAGTTAATAGCACCACGCTTCATTTTTGTCTGCAGTAATTGTGTATCCTTAATGAATGGGCACTCTTATTTCCCCATTGAGCACTGACAGAAATTAATAAACCTAATTCTGTAGGTTTAAGTTTAATTCTGGTGAAATATATAAAGTAGTTACATTTTCACTTAGCGACTAACTGGGATAGAAATGGTCTTAAGCTTCTCAGCAACTTAACAGGGAGTAAATTGGGTTTTCTTTTTTTTTTCCCCCTTCACCCTCCAGCACTTGGGTTTATTTTCATTGCCGTGTGCAATAAAAGACATGTCATGGCCGGTGAGGCTGAACAGAACCCAGAATGAGGGTTGTAAAAAAATACAATTACTAGACTTAGCCCTTTATTCTGGCCCAGTTGTTAATGATTGGCGAAGACAATCTCATTGGTTTACTGTTTGATAGAGACAACAAGCAATCAAGGAAATCCAGATTGACAATAAGAAAACAAAAGAAGCCACCACAGTAAACTCCAAAATGGGGTGCTCTGAGACTGGTTAATTCTTTCCTTGTCTGGTTGTATCAGGTGTCAAAGATAGAAGTAAAACTATGTTTAAAGTAGATAATGCAGGGTGCAATTATTTGGGATTGTTTAAAATAAAAACAGTATTGAGTGTGATTGTAAGTAGCCAGTTCTGATGGTGAAATTCTGGGATAGCACTAGATGGAATACAAGACAGAATCTAACCCCCCAGGAGTTCATTCATGCAGTGTGTTCAGGTAGAATTCTCTGCAGCCAGACTGTGCCTCAGGCTAAGATCTTATGAGTTAAACAGAGTGGACCTATTTTCTATCTAGATAAGAAGCCTGTAAGGAACCCCCCCAGGCATTGCATGAAGTAGTGCTGGTGATTCCCCAATGGCAGCTCTTCTCCCTGTGCAACTGCGAAGCAAGGACCTGTTTGCTGTTGAGAGTTGCCACCTTTTGGAGGCCAGCTGAAACTAGTGACCTAATCACCTGTGGCCATTAAAAAGCCATAGTATTTTTTACAGGAACAGGTACGTCAATCCTGTGTCTTGGCAAAATTCCACTTTGAGGTCAATATATATTAATATTATATAGACTATATTAATAATGATATGCATGTGTCCTATCTACAGTTCTACCTTGAAGTTTCACATATATCATGGGCCAGATCGTTAATTGGTGTTGGTACAGTCAAGCAAAACTATAATTTGCCACCCTAATTTGCACTCTGTTAGAGATGCTGGGAGCACAGTAAGGGTGACAATGACTGTAGGTTGAGAGGACAGGGAATGGAAAGTATGAAGTTGCAAGAAAGAAATATCATGAGAGACTCCTATTGTTGTTTTATCACCCAGATACCTTGGTTAGATCCTCCTTATTTCAAATCTATAAATATAATTTAGTTAAATGGTGTTTAATATTAAGATGTAAACCTAGAAAAAAGGGTTGGTAGAAGGACAGTGATGGCAGTGAGCTTTGACAAGAGGTCTGAGAGGAAGAGGGAAGTCACAAAGGTAAATGAGGTCAGAAAAGATGCCCCAAGGCCTACCGGTGCATCCTGAGACAAGACACAAAACTGTCCATAAGTAAAGGCCACTGGGGAACAAACCACCAAGTTGTAGTGGCGGAAGGTTGGCAGGAACAGAAAAGCAAGCAGCAAGAAAGGAAAAGATGGAAAGGATTGTGCACAGCAGCTGTGGCGGGGCTCTGAAAGTGAGGATCAGGAATCTGAATGTGAGAAGACAGGCAATCAGCTACAAAGACTCAACAATCCAAAGTAAAAAGTGGAAAAGAGTAGTAACAATCAAGGCAGAGTTAACCAAGCCCTGGATCAAGCATTTTGCAGCGTGGAAGGAGACCACAGAATGGTCTGAGAGAGGAAGAAGTGGCAAGATTTAGCAATGACCTGGATGGGAAGGAAGAGAAGAGCCAAAGGTCCAACCACAGTAAGGTTGCAGGCCTGGTTTCCTGGATAGTGGACTGGCAGACATTCCTAAAGAGTGTTGCGAAGGGGGGAGGGGGGTAGGCTTGTTTGGGAGTTCCACTTTTTCCCTTGTTTCATCATTTGTTGTCCTCTGGTTTGAACAAATGTTTACTTTATCCAGTCAGGAAGCAGAAACATCATCATATGACCTTCGTGACCACTCACACACCTCACCAAAAAAAAAAAAAATAGTCAAAGGAAACAGTTCATGAACAACCAAAAGACTTCATTATTCTCAGCAGCCTATAACTCACAGGGCAAGCATGAGCTCTGAATCCAAAAGGAGCTGTTCCAGTGAGAAATGAGATGAAATAATATACTACTGTGGGCGTTCCTGAGGGAGGCATGATAAAATGCTGCTATCAGAAAAGGTCAGTTGCAACTGGGAAGCCTACAGTGGGCTGCCTCTGCCAGCTTATATCAATTCTGCAATCCTCAGATATTAAAAGGAAAGTATTTTATGGGAGATTACTGAGGGAAAGGAAGCAAACAAGTCAGTGAGATACACAGGACATAGGCAGGATGCTGAAATGTAATGGATACTCTGTTCGGGGTATTGAAGAATTCTTCCGTGTGCTATGCCACCATCTCTCTAGATAGTTTGGGCTCTGGTTCTGCTATTGGATCCATGCAGATGAATCTAGTGACAGACTCAGGGCCTGTCCATGTAAAATCCCCATCACCATGGATTCTGATCCTAAAAACATTATAAAGCTGTATAATTACACAGGACGTTATGACAAAAATACATGCCAAATGATAGGCCTGTTGGCTTCTGAGGGGCATCTGGCAAAGTGGCTTGCTGTTCCAAAGTACTGCTGATCAGGAAATGATTTTCCCCTTTCTCACAATGGAATTTGTTTCCATTTTTTGTAAAAAAAAAATTTCCACAATTGTTCACATTTTCATCAAGACTGTTCAGTTGCTGAAACCCAAAACAAAATCATAGCTCAGGCGATCAATTTTTCAGCAAAAAAACTCATAAGTTTTCTATGAAAACAGAGAGGTTTTTTTTGAGTGGAGGAGCAAAATCTTCCATTTTGGCAAACCTTTTTGGTAGAAAAAAGTTCAGATAAAAATGGGTTTAGTGGTTCTAAGAGCCCTGGTCTACACTAGGGAGATATTTCGAAATAACCCCTCTTATCATATATATAGTAGCCCAGTGTCTGTGACTCTGTAATGCTGTAGCGCTACAGTCTTGCCTCTGGGGGGTGCTGTTGCCTTCCGCCGTGGCGCTTGGCTCACTTCTGCGCCACTCAGCTGGGCCGCCGCAGGGGAATAAGCGGCACAAGTGGCCGTTTGGGGTCCGCGCTCCCTATGCTGCACGGGAGTGCTGCATGGGGAATACAGACCCCAAATGGCTATTTGTGCTGCTTGCTCCCATGCGGCGGCCCGGCTGAGCGGCGCAGAAGTCAGCCGAGCGCCACGGCGGAAGGGGAAGGGAGGCGGGGCGATGATGTACATGGCCGGGGGGAAGGGGGAGGGCAGCCGTGTACATCACTGCCCCGCCCTCCTTCACTTCCCGCCGTGGCGCTCTGCTGACTTCTGTGCCGCTCAGCTGGGCCGCCACAGGAAAGCAAGCAGCACAAGAGGCTGTTTGGGCTCCGCGGTCCCTGTGCTGCATGGGGAGCGCAGATCCCAAACAGCAGTTTTATGACGGGCTATTGGCTAGTTTTGCAATAATAAGCGAAGCATCTACACTACCAAGATCATAATTTTGAAATAACGGGCTGGTTATTTTGAAATCTATACTCCTGCTTTTCTTAGATGCTTATTTTGAAATAGTTATTTCTGGAGTTATTATTTCAAATTTAGTTATTTTGAAATAATTTCCTAGTGTAGACATGCCCACAGTAAACCACTTATTCCAGTTCCTACCAATGGACTTAGGAACCTAATTTCAGGCACCCACCATTGAACATATTGGGCTACATTTTCCCCTTTGCCTCAGAAAGACATCGCTCCTTCCTTGTTCTCCCTTGCTCCCATCAATACTCCTACTGCTTTCCATTTAAGTTGCACTGGGATACCCACTGTTGGAGCACCCGGGCTAATGCTCCACCCAGTGGCCACCCTGCGTAGTCAGGGTTGTGCAGTAATTGAGGTGTAGTACTTGCTTGAGCATTGGCATCTGAATTTAAGTCTAGAGAGGACACCGTTCATAGAAATAAGGTCTTATGACCCTGAGTAGCCCTAGAGGCTGGGCCATGATTTCAGCCTGAATTAAACGTGTTCTGGACTTAAGGAGATTGCACTTTATGCTTGTTCAAAGACCATTTAAATGTGAGAAGTCCCATTCTGAATGGTGGTGGGATGATGCAGAAGCAATAGAGATTGGCTCCCATAGCAGCACTTCAAGTTTGGGCATTGAGGGATTTCTTGCTACTGGCGAGGTACAACTATAGTCATGGCTCTGTCCCAGTATTTCATCTAATAAAGGCTGAAGCAATTTCTACTCAACGACTGTATCTTGGTTCTTGAGGATAAAAATGGTGTTTCCCCAAGGCTGAATTTCCTACACATTTCCCACGGCCGTCCCTTGGCATTGGCAAAACAGTGTCATGCAAATCAGACAGACATACACCTGGGTATGCTGCATATAAAAGTTGCCCCAACATGTTGAAGATCAAATTCTGCTGCCTTACAGACAACATTGCTCTTTGGTTGCCACATCCTCCAGAAGAATCAAGAAAGGCAGATTTCCTGCAACCACCTGGCTTTCTTGCCTGTGAATAGAGGGAGGATCTACCTGCAAGCAGTATACCACCTTCTTCTCCTACCTCCTCCACATTTTTGTTTGAACAGACTCCGATCCTATTTGGCTGAAGAAGAGCTTTCCCACCCACAGTGCCAGTGGTACAGTGAAACTGACTAGGATCATGTTCTATGGTCAATTTCACACCAGTGAGGGCACCACTGGTAAAATGCAAGTGCACAGGAATATGAGCTGAGTCAATGTGTCTTTTCAGGTGCTAGTGTCTGATAATTACATGTGTAGAGTTGGGGGGGAAACCATGGAGGTAGCCTTAAGGAGGAGAAAAGGGAAGAGAGAAATAGAGCCTGGAAAAGGGAGGAAACATTCTGGAGGAAAAAGGAAGACTGGAAAAAAAAAGAAGGAAAAGAAACAAGACATAAAAAAAATGGGTGAGAAAGAAAACCATGTTAATTCAACATCATTGTAGAGGCTTGTCCCACCAATATAATGGAAATGCATTGTGGGAAATCTGGATTCATTAATTGTCTCTTGGGTTAGGAGTGCTGCGTGATAGGGCATGTCTAGCTAGCTGGCTCCTCTTGCAGTTCTGCAACTGCACTGCAACTGCTCAGCCCCAACCCTGCCCGAGCCCCACCACACCCCAACCCCAAAAGCAGCCAGAATGTACAGCAGTGGCTCCATGTGCTGCCCCTCATCCACAGGCACGGACCCCACAGCCTCCACTGGCCACAGTTCTCCATTATTGATCAATGAGAGCTGCAGGAGTGGTGTCTGCTGGCAAGGACAGTGTGTGGAGAACCCCTGGAACAACACTTATTAGCCCAGCAGAAGCCACAGCCAGTCCTCGTCCAATGAAAAGAACACAGTCACCACATGCGCGCTTTTGAACCCGAAGCCTGCATTTGGAGATGTGTTCCAAAGACCCATTGGAAGATGGCAGAGGGGGAAAATATGCTAATGTCATACCCCAAGTGTACTTCATGCTACAATGCTATAGAACGACTGGTGGGCTGGAATCACGGACGGCTACATTTCCTCCCTTCAGTTGCATTGAATCTCCTTTGCCATTGCAGCTGTGCTCTAATGTCATCACCTTTCATCATCATGATGAAAGCCGCTGCTCTCAGAACCACATATTTTAAAGAAGGAACATAATCATTAATGAAGCAGCGTGACCGGGAGTACTCTGAAGGCTTCACACTTGGCTTAGTGCTCATGACAACAATAATTAGCCAGGACTAGTCATCATAAAGGTTTTTTTTTAATTAATTAACTTTAAAGGGGAACTAATCTGGCTCAGGGATTGGTAATGAAATATAGAGTATTTTACTACCAGAATACTGTTTCCAGTAAAGCCAGGGCTGACTGCATCTGAAAGTCTTTACGATCTTAGTGCTCTTCAGTGGTCTAGGTGAAATGAGTCGGTGGGGCAAACACCTTAAGAGAGGCATTTTCTGAAAAGGCCAAAGATGGCATGGAAACTAAATTGCCCTTCACCCATAATAATGGTAACCCATGCTAAGCTGTACTACATGTTTGGATAAACAAGGGCCTTTGATCTCCAGAGTTATCAGTCCTTTGCATTTTCAAAGTCATGCTTCCACCGAGAGTTGAAACACACCAGTAACTAAGGGCTTGTCTCCATGATGAGGTAATGCACACTGGGGTGAGGAGTGGGGAGGGTGGTTTCTAAAGCACAGAAAGAAGCTGCGCAATAATTGATCCATGCAGAATATGCTGGTGTGCACGCAAGGTTTCCTAGTGCACACCAGCAAGTGCTTTTTAAAGGCCATTCTTCAGTAAATACTATATAATTTTTTTCACTTGTAAACTGAAAATGACATGCTGATAATATGAACCAGAATTCAAATACCAGTCAGACACTTAGGCTGCAAAATGTCCACTCTGCCAATATCTAAATATGGAGATAGGACAGACGTCTCAATACTCTTGTTCATTTTTAAAGTATTTAGGGATCTGAGAGCAGCACTTTCTGACTTATATACAAAGGCCTGTTCAATGTTCAGCTGTTCAGTATCATGTTCAGTGCACCTTATTAGCCTTGTCATGACAGATCACTCTCAAGCCTCACATTTGTTTATTCAACATTCAGAAGTACTGTGTTTCTCAACACCTGGAAATGGCCTTTTGGTGATGTTTTCTGAGCTGATTTATTTATCTGGGTGCACAATACCTATGGGCCAAAAAAGGAGTCCTAAGCTATATACAGATGATCCAAGAAAAATGGAATGTGGGTCCTAGCTGGCCTCTATTCTGGGTTTGCAAAACAAAAATCCAACAGTTAAGGTCTTACAAGATCAACACATACTGGTTTTCATTTACAATTATTTAAAGACAAAATGGGCCAAAAATAGGACTGTTGACCTCACTCTCATTCCTTTCCTTCCCATTTCATAAGAACATAAGAATGGCCATACTGGATCAAATCCAGCCTAGTATCCTGTCTGCCAACAGTGGCCAATCCCAGAAGATGTGAACGCAACAGGTAATCATCACATGATTCCTCTCCTGTCATCCATTTCCAGACAAACAGAAGCTAAGGACACCATTTCTACCCATCTGGCTAATAGCCATTGATGGACCTAACCTCCATGAATTTATCTAGCTCTTTTCTGAACCCTGTTAAAGTCCTAGTCTTCACAACATCCCCTGGCAAGAAGTTCCACAGGTTGACTATGCGCTGTGAGAAGAAAAACTTCCTTTTGTTTGATTTAAATCTGCTACCTATTAATTTCATCTGGTGACCCCTAGTTCTTATATTATGGGAACAAGTAAATAACTTTTCCTTATTTACTTTTTCTATAACAGTCATGATTTTATAGACCTCTATCATATTCCCCCTTAATCTCCTCTTTTCTAAGCTGAAAGTCCAAATTTTTAATCTCTCTTCATATGGGACCTGTTACAAACCTCTAATCATTTTTGTTGCCCTTCTCTTTTTTGAGGGATTTTGTTGAACCTTTTCAAATGCCAATATATCTTTTTTGAAATGAGGCGACCGAATCTGTATGCAGCATTCAAGATGTGGGTATACCATGATTTTATATAGAGGCAATAAGATATTCTCTCTCTTATTCGCTATCTCTTTTTTAATGATTCCTAACATTCTGTTTGCTTTTTTGACTGCTGCTGCATACAGAGTGGATGTTTTCAGAGAACTATTCACAATAACTCCAAGATCTCTCTCTTGAGTACTTGTAGCTAAATTAGTACCCATCATATCGTATGTATAGTTGGGATTATTTTTTCCAGTGTGCATTACTTTACATTTATCAACATTAAATTTCATTTGCCATTTTGTTGCCCAATCACTTTTTGAAGCATTTCAGTCTGCTTTGATCATAACTATCTTGAGTAGTTTAGAATCATCTGCAAATGTTGCAACCTCACTGTTTATCCCTTTCTCCAGATCATTTATAAATAAGTTGAATAGGATGGGTCCCAGGGCAGACCTTTGGGGGACATCACTATTTACCTCTCTCCATTCTGAAAACTGACCACTTATTCTACCCTTTGTTTCCTGTCTTTTAATCAGTTATCAGGACCTTCCCTGTTATCCCATGACAATTTATTTTACTTAAGAGCCTTTGGTGAGGGACCTTGTCAAAGGCCTTCTGAAAATCTATATTTATCTACAATAGGGAAATCAAACCAAATAAGACCTGGGGATTTGAAGCACCTGTGGTTTCAGCTTTAGGTTTATACAAGACCATGACAAGGCTCTCCTTTGCCCTTCTTTCAGATAGTCATTTCTTCACAAATCTCTCTCTCTCTCTCTTTCTCACACACACACACACACACACACACACACACACACACACACACACACACACACACACACACACACACACACACACACACACACGACAGGGCATTTGCCCTGCACTGGTTGATAAGGGGTTATAACAGCACTAAGAAAGGGCTGCCCCAGGGAGCCAATTGAAATAATGTTTGAAGGAGCCAATCAGGGCCCAGCAATCCTGTATAAAAGGGTGGCTAGTTAGAGGGAGCTCAGACAGCATCACTCCTGCTAAGGAGTGAGATGGAGTTGGTTGGCCACTAGAAGAGTGTACCTGAAACAGATCAGTGCTGGGGAAAGGCAGGAGAAGTTAGGGAGTTATGACCTGGTGAACCTCCAGGCTGAGACCTTCCTACGATGGCCCAAGTTGGTACTAGGCTACATGGGACACCCAGGGCAGAAAGGGACAGCAGGTCCAACCCCCTTTCCAATTATGAGAGACCAATACAGACTGCAGTTTGTCCCTGGGAGAAGGGGCTAGATGAAGAACAGCAGTGGGTCACTGAGGTAAGGTGGTAACAGGACCCCAGGTATGGGAACCAGCAAGAGGTTACAGGGCCTGAAGTAGTGGAGACAAAAGGGCATGTAACGACAAGCAAAACACTGCCCAAAAGAGGAGCTGGAAGAGCTCATTCCCAGACCATCCAGTGGGAAGCATCATGGCAGTGAATCCAAGCATGTTGCAGACAGAAAGAAAGAAAGAAAGAAAGAAAGAAAGAAAGAAAGAAAGAAATCAACAAGATGTAACAAGGTGTTAATTCATAAGGACACAACATTCTGAATGTAACATAACCAAATATACCTGACCCATTCATACTGAAGCAAAGAAGCTAAGTGACATTTGTTCCTGCGAATCTCCAAAACTGTAACTGCCATCAACTACATTGCCAACAAATTATAGGTGTTCACCAGATGAGAGGATAAAAATAGGATAACTAGGAGCACAATGACATTTCGGTGTGCATAATATACTCATGCTTAGGAGCGCTTGTGCAGCTGGAATATACTACTCCATTTTGGAGAGGTTTAATCCACCATGTAGCTTCTACCAAAGATGCTTTAATGAGGTCTCATGGTGCTACAGAGGATTTATATCTCCATTGAAATGCATTGGCTTCCACCACTGGCATCTCATACAAGAAACTTTAGTGACAAAGGTCAGGGTGACAAGATGTATGTTATAAAAAGGGAATAATTAGATTGGGGCTCTAGTCAAAAGTCTGGAAGATCCTTTTGCTTCTACATTTCAAAGAGCATTTGTGATGATTAATACTATAATGAGCTGTTGGGCTCTACATAGATCACTGGCCTCCATTGGATAAGACGACTCCTCAGCTGTGTGTCTTACATCCTATAATGCTGACAGGCAAAGAAGACTTTCCCTTAGTGCAGGTGATAGGGACCTGTGCTTTTTGAAATAGGATGGTCCATACTTTACCCTTGTTGACCCCATGAAATTAAGAGTAGAATCATAGAATCAGGAGGGACCTGGAGAGATCATTAAGTCCAGTCCCCTGCCCTCACAGCAGGACCAAGCACCATCTAGATCATCCCTGATAGATGTCTGTCCAAACTGTTCTTAAATATCTCCAGAGATGGAGATTTCACAACCTCCCTAGACAATTTATTCCAGTGTTTGACCACCCTGACAGTTAGGAAGTGTTTCCTAATGTCCAACCTAAACCTCCCTTGCTGCTGTTTAAGCCCATTGCTTCTTGTCTTATCCTCAGAGGCCAAGCAGAACAATTGTTCTCCCTCCTCCTTGTAACACCCTTTTAGATACTTGAAAACCACTATCATGTCCTCTCAGTCTTCTCTTTTCTAAACTAAACAAGTCCAGTTCTTTCAGTCTTCCCTCATAGCTCACGTTTTCTAGACCTTTCATCAATTTTGTAGCTCTTCTCTGGATGTTCTCCAGTTTCTCCACATCTTTCTTGAAATGTCGTGCCCAGAACTGGATGCAATACTTCAACTGAGGCCTAATCAATGCAGAGTAGAGGAAGAATCACTTCTCATGTCTTGATCTCAACACTCCTGTTAATGCATCCCAGAATCATGTTTGCTTTTTTTGTGACAATCTCACACTGTTGACTCACATTTACTTGTGGTCCACTATGCCCCCTGGATTCCTTTCAGCAGTACTCCTTTCTAGACAGTCACTTCCCATTCTGTAATCATAGACCATAATAAAGTGGTGCCTTCGAATTTTCTGGTGATCTCTCACAGTAGCCCAACACAAGTGTGGGTCAGGCAGCTGTACACATCCACTGTTAGGACTGAGCTGAACTGAATTGTAGAGTAGACCATAGCATTCCACCTAGCTGGCACATCTCCTTCTCCATGCCTCTCTCTAAGAAATAAATTCTACAGAGAGATCACTGGGAAGCCTTTTATTTCTTTACTGCAAAGGGTATTTCTTCAGCTCAATGCACCAGGAGCTCTGTACTGAATTCTCTGGCCAGCTAATCAAGAAGAGAATCTCTCTCCAAGGGTTAAACTCTCCAGTTTCAATTACTGTTACATAAAACCCCTTATGTTTAATTGCATTTATTGCATGTCTTTGTTTCTGAAGCCCCTGTGATCATCTCCAGCATAGCCTTTTATAAACAGGTCACACAGAGATGCAATCCTGCCGAGGCAGCCACATGCTGTTCTTCCACTGGGTAGCTCCATTTATCCTGGTGGCGTCATAAGAAAGAGCAATAGCATTTCCTGATACTTCTCCAGGTCTCATTTACGTCCTGTGGTTTGTCCTGGATTTTGTACTCCTTTACTCTTTGAAAAGTGGAGTATATGGAAGATCATTTGATTTCTAGTTCCTTCCATATGTAGTGAGTAGATAGTCAGGTCTACCAGTCCATCCTGCACACCGAGGAAGAGTAGGGTTTTCTTACTGGAATAAATGGCCAGTGAAGATAATTTCTTGCAGCTTGTATTTCCCTAGAAATATGTTAAATATTTTTGGTGTAATAATAAAATACCTTCATAGTAGCAGAGCCCGGTCTCCTTTCACTGAGCTAGTGTTGGAGGCCACTAGCTTTTTTGTCCATGGTGACGCTAAGACCTCCAGTCGCATTGCTCAGATTTACAGTACAATGGATAGCGGATGCCACCACACAGAGCCACCCATAGCAGTGTGCCATGCTCACTATTTCAGAGACCTCAGGTGTCCCCAGGTAAGGCGGGCGAAGGGCACTCCTGGGATTAACTAAGTGGCACCTGGCATTCACCACAGATAATTATGTTTCATTTTCAAGTCCTATTTCTGCCAGAAAAGGGGAAAACATCCATCTGGCTCTTGCTCCGTGGAGAGCGTTATGCCGTGAAGTACTTGAATCAGGCAGTGAAGGGTATTGTTTCACACCAACCCTTCAGCCACAAGCAGAGTTGTCTTCCTTAACAATTAATTTAAATTATATTCACTTACGTGAATAGTCATGATCAACTACAACTGTGCGCCACAAGCTAGTGCAAATAGCTTCTTATTTAAGTGAATTGCCACGTCATTTCAATTGCGTAAGTGGCTTAACATAGCAAAGCCTGCCTTTCTTTCTGGTTTAAGAGGCTTCTCTGCCTGCACTCATCACTACTGAAAGAACAATCCTCCAGCCCCATACAACTAGGCTCTCACTCAGAAGAGCATACAAGCACATGCTTAACTTTAAGTTCCATTGAAGTCAATGGTCTAAAATGACTAGGGAGCTCAGAGGAGCCAAAGTTTATGCCAGTGCTTCGGCAGCTGCACTGGCTTCCGGTATGTTTCTGGGCACAATTTAAGGTTTTAGTTATGACCTATAAAGCCTTAAATGAGTTGGGTCCGGGGTATCTGAAGGGCCATCTTCTCCCATATGAACCTGCCCTGGGATTGAAGTCAGCTGGGGAGGCTTTGCTTCGTGTTCCCCCACGAGTGGAGACAAGAGTAACATCTACATGGAACAGGGCATTCTCAGCTTTTGCTCCCAGGCTGTGGAATT
>JANRFK010001785.1:30237198-30248034 GCA_030068395.1 Apalone spinifera
GAAAAGTGGCTGATTTTCCGGAAAAACTGGCCAGTCTAGACACAGCTCATTAGTTTTACAGTTCTCAAGAAAGTAGATCTCACAGCACAAGGAAATGGGAGCATTCAGACTGGGAAGAAAACTGACTATCTGCATGGGTTGCTGGTGGAACCGTACAATCCGATCAGCCACACAGTGGTTCTTGGCATTTTTAGCTGCAACAACAAATTTTCTTGTTAATATTATTTACTTTTGTGCACTTTATTAGAGTAAGTGATTTCTGCTGTCATGCAATGCAAGAGAAACCAAATGTTTCTGAGACGCTTAATGGAGCTGAATTATTTACAGCCCATTCCCTCAAAAGTTGTCTTAGAACATGTGGGATTCGAAGATGAGAAAGCAAAGTTGCTAAGTATTGCTGCTGGCCCAAATAGCTTCTTATTCTTACTAGAGTAAAGCAGGAATAACTCAACTAAAATTATACTGTGGTGAAACCAGTTAGGAGAGAAGAGAATAGGAATTTGTCTGAAAACCTGTCCGTTATTTATCATCATAACTTTCAGTTGTTCTCACACCATGTGAGTGCCTCATAGGTCCAGGGGACCCATACAGCCCTACCTTCTGGTGATTCGGATGGCAATGACCAACTGAAGGCAAGGTAAAGAAATAAACAAACAAATCCAAAAGATAGAAGATGGAGAGGGGAAGGGGGCAGGATTTTCCAGTTTTGTGCTCACACAAAGGGGTTGTTCTGTAATATTCCATCGCCTCCAAAAAGGAGCAAACCCAATCCCAGTGGTCAGAGTAACTGAACCCAACTGGCAGTTCAAATGAGTCAGGACTGTTTCACAGGTCTCCCTGTTGTTCTGTGTAGTATGATGCTGCATTGATGACATAAAACAAGCCCTGGGAAACTCATGGGACTGCAAAGCTCTGAAGAGCTGAACATTACTGGAAAGTTCACAATAGCAGCTAATAAGCCTTTGCACAAAGGGGTTTGCCAAGCAGATACCACAGAAGCTCAAAACAACGAGACTTTTAGGCTATGCAATATGGCTTACTGCTTTTTAAAATTAAAACACGATCCCGCAGGAGATCAAAATAATTGTAAACCACTCTGACCTCCCCATCTTGCAAATACTTATGTTTGTGCTTAACTTTAATCCCCATGGGGAACCTCAAATGCTTAGAGTTAAGTACTTGGATAAGCATTTGCAGGGTGGATGAGGGTCTAAAATTGTAGAAATCAATAATTTTAATTAAAAATAGACACTTGACATCAGCTAAGCATATTTCTTTAACATTATTTGTTTGAATGGGTTGTTATGGTTTTTTTGGGTGGGGAGCTTAAAGGTATGTGTCAAACAAAGTGTTTGTAAAATAACTAAACACCAACCACTCGACTGTCTGCCCTCATTATTTCAATTCAGGGACTGGCAGAACAAGACTTAATATTACAATAAAGCAAAACTGGTGTCAGCAAAAAAAAAAAAGTTTCGATGACACACTGATATGGAACACTATGATACATGGATAAAAACTATGTGAAAACCAGAAACACATAAGACTGCAATTTAATCTTTTTATTTGAAATATAAATATTGTTACTATCAAGCTTGACAGTATAGAAAATGTGTGCCCTGCAGCCTTCTGACAAAACAAAATTTATATTTAAAACTTCCTGAAATAATGCCTTTCATATGTGGGGTTTTGTCACATTGCAGTGGCTCAGAGCCTACCTTATGGTCCTGCACCTTTAATTATTTTATGCCTAGAAGACACATTTTAAATAGAAGAGGCGGGTTACAAGAGTTTTGACAGCTGGGGATGATTAAAATACTGACAACATGCACTATATAAAATTCCCTGAGGTTTTAGCAGGGTACTCATAGGAAAGTTAGAGATTAGCATCCAAGGGGGAAAAAGTATTTTTACCCACTAGCATGCAATGTTCAGGACATTAGATTGGCTCCCCCCACACCCTTCCTTTCCCATATAAACTTTATCTCAAGGCCACATTCTCGAAAATTGGTCAACAAATCTGATTTACTAATCTTTTCCCATTTAACAAGTATGGAGCCAGATTTCATGGCCAGCTGTTCTATATCATTTTGTGAATGGAAGGAGAGGAGAGCTGGATTTCAAACACAGTTAATGTTTCGGGAGGGAAACATTATGCTAGGCATCTTATGTATGTGTTCTTTACAAGGGTGTTACTGATTGTGCTGATTTTCTGATGTGCCTGTGTTTCTCTTTGTGCAAAATATTGTTGTTGCTACTATAGTGGAGAAAACGGGGCCCTTGGGCCATGATGCCTCAAGGTTTTTAAGCATATTCCTAACCATAAGTAACTCAATAGCCCATGTTGACTTCAAATGCTTAACATAAGGCCCATATTTAAGCCCTTTGATAAACTGAAGCCCTAATAATCAGATGCATTAAGAATATTCAGAAAATATAAAGGAAGCAGGGGGATCAACAGACTTGGTGATCCCCTGGGCAAGGTGTGCGGGGGTCCAGCTCTGTGCTCCTGGAAGGGGCGCTGGTCCTGTGGCAGAAGGGGGTAGGCTGGGGCAGCCAGCCCTCAGGGATGCCCTGAGCATGTTGTGTTGGCCCCCGTCAGCTGCCTGGAGCGTGCTGCTTGTTGCTCCAGCGGTGATTTAAAGGGACCAGGGCCCCAGCTGCCGCCTCTCCTGCTGTGGTGTCCATGTCTGGAGTCCCAGGCCCTTTTCCCCAGGCCCTTTTGAGGCGCCAGGCCCCTGGGCAACATGGCATCTCTTTCCTTCAAGCCCTTTTTGATCCCCCATTCCCCTATCAATGGGCCTGAAGGAAAGAGATGGGTTATGACAGTCATGGGCAAAGCTCAGTGGTTGTCGTTCATAGGAGGTCACATGAAGCTTTTGATCCAAACAGTCCTAAAAGCAAATCCCCACAAGACTCTCATATTTTTTCTTAACATCAGGAAGAACTGCAGCATCCATCTCTAGGCCCAGGCAAATGTGAAACTTGCCACATGTCACTGTTCATTATTATCGTTCATTGATTTCATTTCCCTCAGCCTATGCTAGGCATCTTACCACAGCAAGTGTAGCCACAGGATGGAATCCTGACACCACTCAGACCCAAGGCAAAACCCCCATCTGATTTCACGGAGGCCAGGATTCCCCTACCAGTTCTTTCCCCCAAATGCTGGCCCACTTAACATTCTACTTGACACAGCAAGCAATGCTCATGGACGAGTGGGAATAATGTGATCTTGCAGTTGCTCAGTCACACAGGTGGAAGATTAATCCCCTTCCATTTTCTTCAGTTTTCTGACAGACATGAGGTTTTAGAAAGGACAGGAATGAGACAAGTGAAGGACATAACCCACATGTGGAATGAAGCATAGAAGACAGCCCAGTGTTAATGTAATGCCAACAGGTAGAACCAAACTTGGGACCTCTGGAGCTCAGAGCATGAGCCTCTACTGCTTGAGGTAAAAACCATCTGGCTCTCAGACTGTAAAGCAAACTCATTCTCTCTTTCTGTAGGAGGGCTAAGGGCCACTACATGGGACAGTGAACCACACCTAGCAGGTGTACTGGTCACATTGGCTACATCTACACTGTGGGCTTTTTGCGGACAAGGAAATGCAAATGGGGCACTCATTTGCATATTTTGTGCTCTCATTTGCATATCTTCTTCCAATCCTTTTTGTGGAAGAGGTTTTTTGCAATAAAAAGCCCTGTGTAGACAGGGCCATTTGTCAGAAAAAAAACCCTTTTGCGCAAGAGCCTGTAAACCCCATTTTTTGAGGAATAAGGGATCTTGTACAAAGGGTCTTTTTCCGACAAATGGTCCCATCTACTCAGGACTTTTTATTTCAAAAACCTCTTCCGCAAAAAGGATCAGAAGAAGATATGCAAATGAGAGCGTGAGGTATGCAAATGAACGCTCCATTTCCATTTCCTCATCCGCAAAAAACCCGCAGTGTAGACGTAGCCATTAACTGCAATAAAAGAAACAAAAGCAGTGTCAAAGCATGTATCATTGCTGGCACAGAGCGAAGGACACACATGGAAATAGACGAGGTCAGAGAGATGGAGAGGAGTTGTCCACTACAGATCTTTGTAGGTTCAATGAAAACGTCACAAGTTTGGCTACAGACACATGAGAAGTCAGTCTTCTGAAGTCAATGGATTTACACCCTTTCACACCAACAGAGGATCTGGCCAAAAATGTAAAATCCCTTTTCTAGGCTGCTTCTTCGTAATGGAGAATGTGAAGCTTACATGAAATAAAGTATTGTCCACCTTTGAGAAAATACATTGAATGGGATCTAGGCAGAGTCATTCCATGAGTTTATAATACCACCTTCAAGTACTGAACTCCATTTCTATATACTAAGGCTCACAGATAGATATTATTGATGCCTCTGCAAGACACATTTTCCCATTAGATCAAGTGAATCCTAAATGCCCTAAAAATCCATTTCCCCCTTAAGGAGTAGTGGAGAATAAGTCTTTGCCTGTAGTACGCCATAAGACCAGTTTGGTCTTCTCCCAAAGATTACATCAAATCCTAAGGGTGTGTCTACACTGCAATCAGTGGCAGAAGGTTTCTATAATTTCTGGTGGTGCCCAAAATGGGTCCAAATCCTACGTATGCACGCATGCGCGTGCATACATACACACACACTCCCCATCTGCCTTGTAAGCAGGTTCTAGGATGGGGACAAGGTGTTTGAAGTGTTAGAGGGACTCAGGACTGGGGCAGAAGGTTAGGGTGTAGGGGTGTGGGCTCTGGGATGGACAAGATGGGTTTGTGGGGGTGGAAGTGGCTCAGGGCTAAAGCAGAAGGTGGAGGTGCAGGTTTTAGGGCCTGGCTCAGGTGGGGCTGGAGATGAGAATTTTAGGATATGGGGGGCTAGGATTCCCACCACCTTCTTTTCCTCCTTTCCCTCTCACAGCTCAGATGGCTCTTACCATGGACAGGCTACGGCTCCAAGACCTGCCCTCCAACTGGAGTGAGATCAGGGGAACCATGGACCCTCCACCTGCCTTCTCCGGCTTCTGGCTTGGTCAGGACCACAGGAGGAAGAAGAGAGGAAGGGACAGGGACATGATGGGGTTGGGGTTCCCCGCACTTTTGGGGAGTCTCCACCACCCTTGCCCCTGGGTTAGCATGATTGGTTTGTCAATGGAAGGAGGGGTTATGCCTGAGCTAGAATTCCAACCATGGGCTTACATTGCCATTGTCCCATGAGATATACAATGCGGCTCCAATAATACAAGTCATTCTAAGTTAACCGCAGTGACTGTATGGTGGATTTAATAATATTGACATTCATAACAGGGGAAAGGACAAGAAATGACTCTTTTAAAAATGGTGCAATGCAAGTAATTGAAGAAGGAGTGAAATTACATAAATAGAAGCCAAGAATAATTGAAGTATTTGATTCGAGAGGTACAAGGACATAATAAGAATTTATCAAGCGTTCCTATTTTATTTGGCTAGGATACAAAATACTTAGTTAAGTGTTTGTAAATACAAGGTTGGATAATTTTTTTTCTGTGGAAGAAAACTGATTCCTCCAACCCCTCTGAAAATATGCAAATTTCTCAATTTCATACCTGGGGAACAAACAAAAACCAAAACATAGCAGACGTGCTTGATTCAGATATTATTTTAACTCCGAAGAAAAGTAACTCAAATAAATATATTTGAAAGATTGTTTCCATAAACTGGTGTCTCATTCCATGAGTCTCTAAGATTTCAAATTACAACGAGCAGGCAAAGTGGAATATATCCTGTTTCTCGTTAAGGAGAAAAAATTGGTTGAGAAGACAACTTATTTTAAAAGGGCAAAATATAAGTTCAGAGCAGGTTATTACAGAACTGAACATAATTTAAAAGGATAAAATGAGCCATTTACAGATTCCCTTTTTGGCAAATGTGCACTAGAGAGTTAACTTGATTCCTGTGATCATTTAGGCTTGAAGAATCTTGACACCAATACAGTAAGTGGTTGGTTTCATGGTTCACTTGTTAATATTCTTATCGCTGGACCAATGGAATTCTGGGCAGAAGCAGAAGCGTGGGAAAGACAAGCCCCCTTTCTCAGAGGTAAATTTATCCAAATGAATTTTCATCCTGGGGAACCCTCTGCCATCAATGTTTGGTGTACTTTTTTTTCAGAACAATAACTACTCAGAGGTTTGCCTTCAGCTGTACTTTAGGAATGTTACTGTAGTTAACATAGAAATATTCATATAAAGACTAAAGCACTAGACGCAATAAATTAAGGTCCAAAATAATTTAGAAGACACTTGATTCACATGAGCAACATGTAAGTACTATAGAGTTAGACACCGGAGGTAAATATTCATAGCTCTTTATAGGGTTTTAGTTGCCTGACTCTGGGTTTGAGTCAATAAAAGTCAAGCAGCTTGAAATGTCATTCAATTCTTTCAAAATTTCCCCCTGTATAGTTTTATGAACTCTTGAACTGCCTAGCACTGAACAGTAAAGTTGTTATTCTGTTGCTATTGTACTATGGTAACTTATATATCCAGGAATCTAGGACAAGATGTGGGGCATTTCTATATTTACCAAGAGATCAGCACTGCAGTGATTGGTCCCTTGAGGGATTGATTTAGCAGACGTAGTGAAGACCCACTAAATCGACCACTGATCAACTCTCTCATTGATTCCAGTGCCCCGCTGGAATGAGAAACATAAGGGAAGTTGATAAAGAGACCTCGCATCAGCTCAACCTAAGGTACATTGACTCCAGCTATGCTATTCACGTAGCTGGAGTTATGTACCATAGGTGGGTATTGCATCGTAGTGAACACCTCCCTGTAGTGACTGCCACACACACACACACACACACACAGCATTTATCATATTTCTAAGTTACCATAATTATACCCTATTCTAAGTATGGAATATACTATGATCTATGATGATATTGCTAAGTACAGATATATACTACCATAGGCACCTATGTACAGTAGCTCTGTGTGGTGATTGAAGGCAAATATTGACTATTTAAGCAGCAACCACATCTGGGATATGATATACAGCAGTTCCCCTCCTCCCCCCATTGTTGAATATGCCGTTATACATCAATCAATTATGGACAGGGTGAAGCCTGGCTCCTGCCTCCCCACCCAATGAAGTCCTATAAAATCAATGGATGTTCTGCCCTTTTGAACATCAGGCCATTGATAAAAGAAAATGAACAGTCAGTCCCAGGAAATGGGCAGTGTGAGACAGACATCCATGTGCTTTACGTGTACCACATACAGTGCCTGGGTATGAGCTCAGTCCAGGCATCAAGCAGGAAAGATCGGAGCACTTCCACTCTATTTCCATCTGTCTGTCCACGTTGTGTAATCACCAGGGCCTGCTCACCTGTACCTCATGTTCAGAAGACAAGAGGTTTTCAGCTAGTAAGTCCAGAACTTCTGGTGGAGTTGGAGACTGGTTTTTGTCATATGCCATAGGCTGGCAGATTTATATCAGCACCAGAAGTTTGGGGACAAGTCTTTACAAAAATCATTGCAAATTTAATTATCAGTATACCCCACCTTTGGAGAAATTAATTACTGAAACTGATGGAAAGTAATATCTGTTCAGAGACATTACCTCAGTATCTCGTCAGCCTGACTTTTGTTGTTAAATAAGTACTCACTGAAGGAAAAAAGCCTAATATGTAACCTAGTGTCCTTGTTTTCAAACCTTCATTGTTTTATATAGGATGTGGCTGTGTATTTTATGGCTGCTGCTGTTTCCTACCCAAAACCTATCCAATACAGATGTTCACTACAGTGGTCTTATAAAATGCTTTGCCTATTAAAATCGCCAAGTTGTCAAAGTCTGCTTTTTTTAACCTGTTTTCCCTATTATTTTTATATGTGTGTACACACACCCAGAGACACACAGCCCTCCATACTTAGCTGATTTTGGACTTTCACACTGTAGAACTTTTTGTACACATGATGATCCTGTTCAGTTTTTTTTCTTTTATCTTTTCTTCTACACCTAGTTACAGCTTAATATTTTTGTGTTCAGTTACAAAGAAAGGTGAGAGAGAGAGATGGAGAGAGTTGTGAAATAAAAAAATGTGACAAATAGAATTGCAGTACAAAATGATGTAATACTTTCACTTGGTATTAATAGTTTTTTTCCAAACGGTTAACGACTATGCCATAATATAAAAAAATGGAGTGGGAGTGGCCTGTTAGCCAGTTTAGACAGACTGATAGTCAATTTATTTTATTGTTTCATTGTTCCAGTGTCTCTAATGTGTTCATTATCTGATTTATGAAGGGTAACAGCCTGTCTTTAACAAACACCTATTGAAAGAAACATGAAGGGATGTGCATTTAAGAGAACACAATTGAGTATTCAAGGATGTTTCATCAGAATGGGACACTGCTTACCTTCCTACACAGTGGGGACAAGTTCCTGGCATAGAGATGATTAAATGAGCCAGAGAAGAGACAGGTCAAACCACACCCATTGCAGCAGAACTACAAAGAAATGTAATTATTTGTGTGAATATCATAAAGAAAATAAAGTCAATCTGTGCCCAGCTGACAACTCTGACTATCGCCTACTTTTTACAGCATACATCAGACAATGCCCACACTGTCCAGAAAGAAAAAGGCTCATTGTTTATAAAAATACTCTAATCCTGTTTACAGCCCTCACTGTCCAATGCTTAGAATCTGTCAGCAAGATGTAAAAAAGCAAATCACAAGAAACCTGTTGAAGTAATATCTAATATGACCTGATCCATAGTCTAATGGAAATCTTTCCTTTGATTTCAATGGGCTTAGCGCTACATGAGAGGAAAACATCATTTCTCATGGACGTTTCACAAACCAAACCAAAGTCTCACTTCATACAATTGCTGCAAATTATTCACTTAGCTCTAGCACTTGGGAACATATAGCATAACCAAGGACTTGTGCTGGTGTTAAAAACCATCCTTGCTAGCAGCATGCTTTGGTGATATACTTACAAGAGTTCAGCATTTCTGAATGCCACTGTTAACATTAAATTATGCTCTGCATAGATATTTCATGTGGTTTTGATTATTGTTATTCACAGAGCTTTTAAGTTAGGCCAGCTGAGGTTTCAGACTCGTTGCTTCTCTTTCTTTGGCTGGTGAGGAAGTGGAAATGTGAATAATCAAGTGACGGAACATTAATATGCTGTGACTGAATAGTTCATCCTTACACGTGGCCTAGGTATAATCAAGAAAACACAGAAATTACAGTATTATTATCTACTCACATTTCAAAGTCTAATTAATAACAGTTACCTTTCAACAGAACAAAATTAGGAATCTTAGTAGCTTCTGCATACTGTCATGTTTTTACAATACAATATTTTGTCTACTGTGTCCATAAGGTAGCATGTATTTTGTGGACTTCGCACAACACAATTGGATAGATAAGTTTAGAATGAATAAATGATCAATGAAGCCTCCAACTAGTCATTTGAATGCCCAATTTCTGCAGCTACCTGTGCAATCACGGAATATCACTGATGTCCTTAAAACATGAACATTGTCTCTTGCAAATTTGTGACTATGTGGCCTACATAGGGAAGAATGAAGGATATTTTACCAGGCTCAAAGGGCAGTTATTGCCTACTGACTTTTAAGGAGACTTGGATTGCTAACTGCTGGTTGCATCTGTGAACATCTTCCCCTTCAATGCACTTTATTCATATAGAATTTCCTTATTCAGCCAAAAAAGTTATTGGGGAAGAATAGGTTCTTTCTCTGACTTGGGAAGACATCCCTATGTCTCAGATTTCTCAGCCACAAAAGAGGACTAACAGTAATTACCTGCTTCTCTAGGCTGTTGTGAGGCTTATATCAGAAGGACATGCAAGTAGTTTACAGGGCAGAACTGGAATTCAAAACAATCTTGACAAAACAGGAGAATTGGTTTGATGTACAAACGGAGGCACAAATGGTTAAAGTGACTTGCCCAAGGTCATGGAGTAGCCCAGTGTCAGAACCAAGCATGGACTTCAGGTCTTCTAAGTCCAAGTCATGTTCTCTTACCATTAGATCACTTTTTCTAAATAAGAAATGCCATGCCATGCCAGAGATCGTAAAATAGATTTTAAAAATTAAATGGTGCATTTTTAAATGGGTGATAGATATCATACTTGTTCTGATTCTCCGTTATCTATATTGAAATTTGGAATAGAAATGGCAAAGGTATTCTATGACAAGCAAATTAAAGTAAATTTGCATTAATACTACCATTTTTAGAAGGGCCAGATGACCATATGTGGATTAAAATCATATGTGGTACTAGTAAGAACTGCTTTGAAAAAAATCTAATCTTTTATTACATCACAAAGGAAACTGATGCTAAAAATAACAGCACACTTTTCACATTATAAATAAATGAAGAGCTGTATTGTGGCACAATTTGCATTCTATAAGCTCTTTAAACAAAAAGAGATAAAGGAGGGACAAGGCAGAACTGGGGGGGGGACGGACAAAATCAAATCAGTTTCTTAGATGGCTGTATACAAATGCAAGAAGTATGGGAAATAAGTAGGAAGAACTTGAAGTGCTAGGCTGGGTGAGGGGTCCAGCAGCAGGGGGGTCCAGAAATGACCTCCTCTGATCAGGCAAAATCCCTCATCTGGGACCAATCAGGTCCCAAGGGTGCCGGACTAGGGAGGTCCAATCTGTATTTCTTAATATTATTGTGACTCATGTGTACAGCATAACACTGTCAAGGCTCGTTCCCCACTCTGACATGATAAATGCAGCAGTTAGGGCCAGCAAAAGTACCCCAAAACCTTATCTACTAGGCTTTGGTATAAAACTTC
>JANRFK010001785.1:30248134-30268262 GCA_030068395.1 Apalone spinifera
TGCCACCACCCAAATATTAATAAAGCAACCAGGGAGAGACTACTTGGGAAATCTTACCCCTAAAGTACAAACCAGGACACAAAAATTAACCACTATTAGGTTAATAAAAAGAAAAGAGAAAGAACTTTAATTATCATCCCAATATTCCTGTTGCATGCATAATGCCTAGATGGAACAGCAACAAAATAATACACTCATGGAGGAGAAATTTACCATGGGCCAGGAACTTAGTTACAAAGGAGAGCAAAACCCATTTTTAAATGCACAGACCAGATCCCATTTCCCAAACCATAAAACAATAAAACCTAACAGATTTATCTAAACTTTAACCTACTTACATACTGTGAAGAGTATTTTCTTAGAGGGAGACATCCTGTCCCCTTCAATAGTTGGAGAGAAACTACCAAGGGACAAAGGAGGGAAAAACCCCAAAATTCCTTTGTCCCAGTTTGAAATTCCTACCTGCATTCCTATTGGCTGAATCTACCTGGTTAAGTAAGGGACCTAATTAACCCCTTAGTTCCCAGGCTGCTGGCTAACCCTCATGATCATGACAAACTTATTAATTTTTTTCTAGATAGAACTCTTGCAAAGGTACTAGCACACCTTTGAAGGCAGCTTTTTATTAACTATGGATCACTCCTAGGGAAGTTTTGATCCTTTGCTTCAAAAGCGCTTGATGGCTTGGGCTAGGGTCTCTCACAGATCATATGAAGCTCCAGGACAAAGACATACTGACAACCACTACACTCCTCTGGCACAATGCAGTTCTCTACAATAAGGTAAAACTCATCTGTATAGCACATTGTTTACTGCTCTAATGGAAGACGATATCAGATATTATGGTGATAAGCGTAGTATAAAAACCTGACTAGACTAAGCTTCTTGATTAGTGAGGGCAATATGTAGGTGCCCATGTGATGGGTGCACACAGACAGGGCTGAGGCCAGACTTTGCTTTGCCCTTGGGAGACCGTTTCGGGGCCCCTGCAAGTGGCAGCGCCTGGGGCAGAAAGGAGCAGGACTTGTAGATGCATTCTCATATAAATAGCACTTATAATACTGTGAGCAAACCCCTGGGACAAATGATATGCTTTAAGTTACGCACCCACCCAGGCATTTGCAGAACTGGAGTTTATGTTCTGTGGATGAGGAGAGAATTTCAGATGGGAGGACTACCAATCTGGCATCTTCATCTAGCACTAAATTCTCTTATTAAAGAGCAAAAAGAAATTGCTGCCTTTGCTTAGGTATTGTGCATTGTCCCATAGGAACAGCATGGGAAAGAGAAGCCTTTAGTTGCTTGTGTACTACGTTGCTTGTGCACTAAATACTATATCTGCAATTATATAAAGAGGAAGGATATTTTTAGTAATTGTTGGTTATGAAAGCCACTGAAAAATAGTATGTTTCTCTAGGTACAACTTATTCTGTTTGTGGGTTTGGACACCATGCCAATATTTCAATAATATATACATTATGAACTGCTATAGCTGGCAAGGTCTAGCCAAGTCATCTGTTCCAGGGGAGGATTTTGTTGCTCACTCAAAATGAATACATTCTGAAGTGGCATCCAGCATGGAAAATGAAGGAAGGTCAGGGGTAGGATAATATTTATGGAAGATAGAGCTTTTTTTAGTATGGCTTCAGGGTTTACTCTCCCCAAAAAGACCCATTTTTATGCGTTGGAATGTTGAGCATTCAGTAGGTAACACAGTGTGACTAAAGCACACATTTAAGCCTCCTGGTGTTCAAAAAAGGATGACGTTTTTCATTATAAGCTGTTCTAATGCAGAATATTTTGCCCAAAATAAGTAACACGCAAAGGGGTGTTCCAGCCCATCTGAGACCAATACTGGCTCTAAAACATGACACACTTTTGGCAGTAAAGACTACGCCTCTCATACTTGCTCACGTCTCTTTGGAACAGGGGTGCTATAATCCTAGTTATTAATCATGGGTTCGGAAAATTGAATGTTGGGAATTGGGTGAGGTTGACTGGCAAGGGGATACAGAGGATGGTTGCCTGTGAGATAAGGGAAAGAGGGTTTTGTATTAAATGTGCCACAAAGATATGTAGGGTTAAAGAATCCTCATCTGTAGCACATGCAAAAATAAATAATGAGGACTAAAGTATTGGATGGGTTTTGGGAAAAGACAAGAGTTTATGTACCTAACAGAGCCGGGAAAAGTATGCACAGGGAATGTGGGACCCTCAGAGCATCCCAATGCTAGAGGAAAAGGAGCTTACTGATATCAGATAGTGAATTTCAGCTGGCCTGATCTGTTTACTATAGCCCAATTCACTTATGTCATAATCTGTATCTAATAGGTGTGGAGTAAGGCATCATGGGAAAACCAATAACAACAGTGATTGCTAATGTCCTTGCAAGGTGGATGTATGGTAAATGCCCAAAGGACTGTACAAATGTGAAGGAAACATTGAACATGTGTTTGAACCAGAGAAGTCTGGGGAAGTGGGTAAACAGGTTTTTCTCCAGACAAACAAAATCCTGATACCTCCATATAGGAGCACTTGCTGACAGTTGGCAATTCTATGCAAGTGACCATGCATTGGCATATTGGAGGCTGAAGAGACAGATCCATGTGTACAGTAGAAAGCACTTGTGGGCCGGCAACCAGCATGAACTCTTCTCCATCAGACTCCCTGATACTTTTCTTCACTGCAGGGCCCCTGGACTTTGGGAAGGATACAGTTTAAAAGTTCACTGGACTCTAAAAGTTAAGGACAAAGGACCCCAAGTTATCTTTTACCTAACATGACAAAGGAACTAAGCACTCTGTATTTTGTGGGAGATCCAAGAGGGATTGGTAGGACCCTTAACAAAGCTATAGTTTTAGTTCACAGTAAGTCTTAGTCACCAAAAAGTGTTTTTCACTTTCATTTGTGACCATTTTTTACTTTATTCTGTATACTTGAACTCAGTTAAAAATCTCTCTTTTTGATTAAATACATTTTAATCAAAAGCTATTTATGATTTTATTCATAGCTTAAATCACCTCAGTGCTGTGTTTGATTCAAAGTGACTATTTACCCCAGTTAAAGCACCAAGCTACCGTGCTTTTGTCTCTAAAGGTTCAATGGATCTCATTGCTCCTCTGAATGTTCCAGGAGAGAGCTGTACATTTCAAGGCAGATGGTTTGGGGAAAATTCAGAACAGGGGGTATACATTTAATTGCTACCATAAGCTATTGCCATCATATTGCTGTTCAGTGGTCTGTGTAAAGGGAGGTTGGGGTCTAAGTCAGCAACTGTAGCCATCACAACTGTAGTCTTGTCAGCAACTGATAGTCTCAGTAGCACACCCAAAGACTGACTGAACATGATGACTGAACAATCGTCTATCTGGCAGAGCCCTTCTTTCATCCCTGTTGAGGAACGTTGGGTGGAGGAACAGAAGAAAAGAAGTGCTGTGAAGTGAGAAATCTTGGAAGACTGCATGTGCTTTGTGGATTACAGAGAGGAATTCAGTCTCCAGGCTTCCCCATCTGGTACCTTCAATGATGTGAAAAATAAAATAGTCTAAAAATACCAGAGGGGGAACACAGCCAGATATACCATAGTGCAGGAATGCGTTAGAACTCACAGAGCAAGTACTTTTCCCCATGTTCTCTTGCAGAGTAATGAACAGGGTGCCTGATGCAAAATCCATGTGTATTAATGTTGTTTTTTTTCTTAGGTGACCTCCAGAATGCAGGAATTTCTAGAAGGACACCAACATTTGCAAGAATGGCAATGAGTATAGTCATCCCCCTGATCATCATGGGAAGGAGATAAAACATACGCACACAATTATTCTTACAAGGAGCTGCATCAAAGAGTTTCTATTGATACCAGTTTGCTACACACAGAGCACTGTACAAGTCATAAAGTCACTCTCTAATGCTATCTTACTCTACTTGGAATTGCTTCATCTCCTCTTGATGTCAGTCGCAAAACTCTTGTTGACTTCAGTGAGAACAGTATCAGACTCTGATCTCTGTACCCTTTCTCTTTGGGCCTAATTCTGATTAGATGCCCACGTAAAACAAGATGCAACTACCCATAAGTCAATGGAGTTACAAGGTCTGAGATCAAAATCAGGCTCAATGGGGTATTCTAGCTCTGGCCCTTCTGACTCTTGTGTACGCACACTTTGGCTCTCAGAAGTGAATTGACTCTTGTGTAGATTGACTACTCCATTGGGGAAGAAAGTGATCATTGTTCTTAAGACGTTCTAAATTTAAAGGAATAGATTCCCATCTACTGGATCTTAGTTATATTGGGTAATGCAATTACTCTTCAATGCTTCCTGGTCATTACATTATTCTGGAGAAGGCCTGGTCAACTTTTAAAGTCCCAGATATTATGATCCTATTATATAATTTACCAAATGCAAATATATTCTTCTTTCTAGCCAGCCTAACCTGTTATTATAACAAGACAAGTTTTAATTATAGCCCATTCACAATTGCACATTCACACACGGCATGCATAACTGAAATACAATGTGAGACAATTACTTATCAGAAATTACTACATATCTGAATTGTACATTGTTTTTAATCAGAGACTTGCTCCTTCAGAGAATCCCATTTGAAATGTGCGACTCCACTTTGTATACCACCACTAAAAATGTATTGCATTACAGTTTAAATTAAAGAGCACAGCCTCTCACCCCCCTCTTCCCCCCAGCCCAGCAGATCAGACACCTGCTATCAATTTGAATGGTATCTGATAGAAATACTTGTGCAGGAAGGAAAAGAATCAATTATTCATGAGAACGAGACAATGAACTGCATAAACACAGTTCATGAACCTGAATCCTTTACAACCTGGCTTATCCCCCATGCATTTATAAGGGTGCTTGATTCTTTTAAACAACTGACATATTTATGGTGCAAAAGACAGAAACAAATGAGGAAGCAAATGTTTTTGGTTAAAGAAAATGTGAAATGTTTTAGATGAGAGGGAATTTCTTTTCTTTTGCTCTCTATCAATGGTAACATTTAACTATTTGATTTGATTTAACTAAACATCTTGTGAGACAGCCTTTCCATGACATTTCCAGCCCAGATTTTGCTGAAGCCAGAAATTTGGGTAATTGAGGTGACCAAATATATGTAACTTGTGGATGCTTATCTGAACAAAACTTTTTGAGGTTATCCCACCCTTTCTCCCTTTGCACTGTATGCATGTGAGTTCTTTTCCTGGCAAGCGCTTCATCTGTAGACTTCAATTATAATTCAGTTAAGGATGGCTATCTTTGTGAAGCTGATCTGGTTTACCATATTCCAGGAGGAACATAGCACTTTTGTTATCTCATTGGAGTCATCGGTGTGACTACCGATGATGTCTGATGAAGAAGTGACTGACGTTCAAGCTACATGAAAACACACTGCAGAGGCCAGAATGGAATGATAAAAACAATACTGAAGTTTGGGTCCTCAGAAAAAATCAAATGCTGCTAAGTATGTCATTCTACTAGGGTGTGTCTAGACTACATGGCTCCGTTGACGGAGCCATGTAGATTAGGCAGGACGGCAAAGGGAAATGAGCTGCGATTTAAATAATTGCCGCTTCATTTAAATCAAAATGGCCGCCACGTTGTGCTGATCAGCTGATTGTCGGCACAGCGTGGCAGTCTTGACGGGGATCTGCCGACCCCAGAACCCTTCATTGGCAGATCCTTTATGCCTCGTGAAATGAGACTTAAAGGATCTGCCGACTAAGGGTTTTCACGAGGTATAAAGGATCTGCCAATGAAGAGTTCTGGGGTTGGCAGATCCCCGTCTAGACTGCCACGTTGTGCCGAAAATCAGCTGATTGGCACAGCACGGAGGCCATTTTGATTTAAATGAAGCGTTGATTATTTAAATCGCTACTTCATTTCCCTTTTTCATGTAAACTAATCTACATGGCTTCGTCGACGGCGCCATGTAGTTTAGACATACCCTTAATGTCCTGCTGCACCCAAAGCAGAGACGTGACTGCCACTGTCATGTTTAATGCATCATTATGCATAGCCATATTATATCATAAGCATGGTTGAAACCCCAATACAAATGTTTAAAATATGTGACAATCAGAAATGTTAGTATTTGTTTTTAAAATGCCATGATTGGCTAGACTTTGAACGAATACAAGCTGAAATACAATCTGAATGAAAATCCAGCCTTCAATTGACTTTAAAGGCAGCTATTAATATTTATTTTTTTATGGTGAATGATACCGGCAATTAATTTCTCTCACACCTTTAGTGTTTGAGTTATAAAGACCAGCAATGTAACAAGGCATGCCAGATGAATAACATCTGAGATTATTTCTTTTATAGCAAATGACTGACAAGTAGTGATAGTTACACCAAAAATATGGAATGATAGACAAGGTGAGTGCAACTGTGGAAAGTCTGTTGTAGAAACAGTGCAGAAGGAACAAAAACAAAGTAAAAAAGATTTGATTGTGTTAAATATTTTCCTCAGCATCAAAATGTATTACCCTGGTTTTAATAGTGGTCACTATAAAAAGAGCCTCCTTTCACTGTACCTCTTATATAAATCAGAACAGTAATTTCTAAACAAAACATATAAGGACTCGGTTCAATAAGACATGTCTGGATTTTGGCACTCCAGAGGTCTGCACCACGCCATCAAAGCTGTGTAACATTAATTTTTGTTGGTGTCTTTCAAAGCTTCTTGCCAGCTTCACATTGCAGAGGGCAGACACGTCTTTTGTTATATCAGGCCCTTTGCCATTCATTCCAAAGAAATGCCTTTCCTTAATGATAGGCCAGTTCATGACACAGACTGGGACTCTACTCATTTCCTGCTGTTGATGGGCCAGTTTTCTTCGCTCTCCTTGTCCTCTTTGTAGAAGGTAATTGAGACATCACTAAGCTTTCACATCATGTATTGGTTGTGCAAGTGTAGTTCTAGGGGCTGGTTTTATGTGCTTTCCAGAGTAAAATAAGCCTGACATGCACCCCAACCACCTTCTAGTGCAGGGAGAGTGAGGCGAGTCTCCCGTTTCATACTCATGGAAGTGAAGTTCAGGAGCAGAGTCAGTCCTACCACTTGCTCGAGGATGGGAAACTACCCAAACCTCTTAAGTTTGCAAAATTAGGTGGAAATAGTATTAGTAAATCTTGTAGCATTTCTTCATTTCTACTTCTGGTTCAGGTTAGTGAAGCATGGTCTCAGTTGTTAGAGCATAAAACCCAAAGTCAGAAGTTCTATTCATGGCTCACACACTGACAAGCCAAGAGCAAATTGTATAAATCAAATTCTTCAAAAGTATTCATGAATTGTGCAAGGTAAAGTTTTTGGATGTCCAACTTGAGAGGTTCTGAGTAGCCACCACTAGGACATTTACCCAGCATTACACAGGTTCTTATTCAATTAAGTTTGTGCACTTCCCCCTTGCTCCCTGATAGTGATGAAGGGGAGCAGCCAGCAATGTCCCCATAAGAGTTGGGAGGGGGAGGGGGAGAGAGGGAGGGAGGCTTCAGCTCCCCCCTCCTGCCCTCTGGAGCAGTACCGGACGGAGACAGTCATGCCCTTTCTACCTGCCTAGTGATTCTGTCTCTTTTCTGTATAGTTTTAAGAGAAGCAATCTCATTCCAGACACATCCCATTTCCCTGGCACAACCAAACCCTGATCTTGCTTTAAGTTATGATAATAGGAAGCTATATCCTGAATTTGGTGGTCCCATCTTTTACTGTTTAGGAAGACTTCTTGAACAGACAGACAGACAGACTGACAGAGACAAACTCTCTCAAATATATAGTTAATGGGAGAAGCTGGTCAGTTTAGCACAGTGAGCAGGCTACAGTGATAATTTTTTCTGGACCAAATCTTAGGCAGGCCTTGTGCAGCATGAATTGCATTCCTCATTTAGGGAGCTAAAAAGCCTGGGATCAACAGAGTCCATTTGTGTCAAGAAACCTAATATAGATCCCTTATGGGAAAGTGTATTCAGCACCTGTGAAAGTTAGACCATAGGAGGCTCAGTTCTGGCATTCAAGATTATTGGACATGTTAGACAATTTGGGTATGCCTCATTTTATCTACAAAAAGGAGTGGATTCATATCTCACAAGGGTCTTGAGAGTCTCTATTATTGTCTGCCAAAGCGCCCTGTAATCCTTGAGTGAAAATTGTGGTAGAATACAAAAAATTCTTGTCATTACGTTGCTGAACCTTCACAAAAGATTTCGTTCCGGTATACTTCTTGCAATGGGCAAATATTTGGCATGGGAAGGTGCATTGTTAATTTTTCCACAGGCATTTGAACCTTATTAATATGCCCATATATACAGAATTTCTTAAATCACTTTTTTATTAAATATTTCTCATCAATTTTAGACTTATGTGTAGGTTTTGCCACTTGAGTGGAGGTCAGTGTGCCCTGCAAACTGAACACTTGGATGGCCACCCAGGAGAGAATCCAATCCCACCCAGCTGATTAGCAGAGTGCCCACAGCTTCCCACAGCATGTGTTTCTACTGGTGGTGCACATCTGTACATGTCTTGGCACACATAATAAAATTTATTCTGCATGTGGATGGATAAATTTAGAGGGAACATTGGTGGGAGCCATTGACATATGTATTTAGTTGCACAAAAAAAGTATGTTCCCGTCAGTTTTTTAATATATTTTTTGAACTTTGACACAGCCACTGAAAAATCGATCAGTAGGAGTCCGATGCCTGGCTCATTCAAAAAATGACAGTTAAGAATGCAAAACAACTTAGGTGAGAAGAATCCTGCCCTAAACTCATAGCTCCCATCAAAATTAATTTTGTTTTCAGATATGATAGGTCAATGATAAAAATTGAGGTAATTTTCATTGAACCATGTACGTCTTCATTGACAACATCTTAAAATGACAAGGTAGGTGACATAATATTTTTTATTGGGCCAACATCTTAAAGTAGTCAGAAGAAAAACAGGGTTAAATCAGACTCCCTTACTATTAGTTTACCAAGCAAGCACTATGTTTTAAGCCACAATATGTTTTCTGTTTGAGTAGTTGCAGGGGTTATTTTGTGAATTCATTCATTTTCTCTGTCCCCTGCATATCAACCATTGTATATTTATTTATTTTTTGTGCACTGCGGAGTTCAGTTTATGATGTTCATGTTCTGAAATCAGAACTCTGTGCTTCCCAAAATCAATTCAGCTTTGGGGCTTTTTTGTTCTTAACTTAAGAAATGTGTATACTCCACTTAAATATTAAATCCTGAGTTTGAAATCATGGGATTCCTATTTACATACATCGAGAAAGAGATCTGGTCTACTGCAAAGCTGCCAGACAAGTTTGCCATGCTTGTGACCTTAACCTTGATGTGAAATATTTGTCTCCAGGGGCAAAAAGTAATTCAGACATGGTAAGCATTGAGCTAGTTCTTCTCAGACCCCTCACCCCTGAACAAAATGCCTGAAAAATAATGCCAAAAGGATGCTATTACTCCCCAAATAAAACAATCAAGAATATTGTTACAGTTTAGTGTTTATGTTTGAGGAAAATATGGTTGTAGGGGGAAAATGAAAAAATCAAATCAAGCATGTCTTAAAATGCGTGGTGAATATGTCCCTGGCCTTATGTCCTTTATGGAAATGTGCTTATTCAACTGATAACCCAGCAATGCAGTCAATACCTGGCAAATTTGATACTTCCAAAGGCACTAAAGGGGAATGTGAACCAACACTGATGAACAGCTTTGAACCCTAGGCCTTTCAGATGCAGCTTGACAAGTTAACAGGCTTTTTCTCCTCTGACTGAAAAGAGACTTCTGATAGATTGTGTTTCTGAGAGTAAAATAAACTCACTGTCCAATGGGCACATGCCTTAAAGGGACAGGATTACCATTGGGGCTATGGAGTCTTCCTAAAAGGCTGCCTTGCCCTACACTCTTCCCTGCTTTGCCCTTGAGATCTCTCCCGCAGCCAAACCAGAAGCCAAGCTGGGGAGCCCAGGACCCTCCACCTGCATGAAGTAGGGGTGGGCTGAGAGCCGTTCTCAACAGTGTCCCTATCTTCTGGGGACAGATGGACAGTCTACAGCTCTCCAGGCCACTGTAGGCCAGGATAGGATCCAGCTTTCCACCTATCTGGGGGACAGGGCCTAAGTAGGAAAAGGAAGGGCAGGGGGCTTTGCCATGCTGAAAAGTAGATGGGCCAGCCAATCTACTTCCAAAATTGGAGCAGGCATGGCTCCTGGGTCTCCCCTGCCACCATCCCCTGCATTCCAGCACCCCCGATTACCACCCATTCTCAATGTGTACTATGTCACTGAAGTACATTTGAGCTGCATATGGTATTTCTGGGAGGAAAAATAAACTAAACTAGTAGACTCTCTCATGGGCAGATGAGTTGCTACGTGGAAAACCTTTAAGTCCCATTTTGCAAGGTGACAGAAGAATCTGCCACTGAAAACCTGCTTTTGCCTTTACTTAGCGCAGAAATGCTGGTCTAACTGTCACTGTTCTACAAGAAAGGGAATGTTTTACTCTTTATGAGAGTGAAATATTCACTGGAAACAAACCAAATGAGAAAGTTCTTACCCAATAGATCACAGGAAATTCCTCTATGTCCTATAGGCAATAGCAGACAGAAGTGCTCCCATGGATTGCACAGTCAAAAATATTAACAGAAGTTGGATAGTCAGTCAGGTACATTCACCTGATGACTGAAGTGATGTGACCATGTTTTCAGCTCAATAACCCATTTAAACAACAAGACCACCAACAAAACAAAATGTAATTAAGTTAATCGGAATCACCAAACAAGGTACGACCATATAAGCACTGAAGATAGAGAGAGTTTGGTTTCTCTCTTCTTTGTGTCTGACTATAGGCCAGATTCTCAATAGGCATAAATCAGCGTAACACTAAAGGAAGTGAGCAGAGAAAAACTGATTTACATTGTGTCCCTCAAGATTGAGGATCTGTCCCTAAAGGACTAACTAGTTCTGAATTGTTCACCTACCATAGTCACTACCTAATGCTTCAAAAGAAGGTAAGAATCATCCTGAAATGCAGTTGCCTTTCTGTATATTGGGGTACGGCTAGACTGTGGGAGGGTTTCGGGATAAAAACTCCACTGCATCCAGGGAACGCGTTTGCTCTTCTGCTTTTTTGTGGCGGAAGAGCAAACGTATTCTTTCTGAAGCCCCTGTATTCCTTGTTCCACGAGGAAGAAGGGGCTTTCAGAAGAGGGGTTTTTTCTGAAATTCGGCCCAGTCTAGATGGGCCAAATTTCGGAAAAGTCTCTTCTGACAAAAGTACTGGAAAGAGATGCGTTCCACATTTTGCGTATCTTTTTCCAATAGATCCTTGCAGTCTAAACGTACCCTTGGGAAAATGGCTATTCCTTCTTGACCATTACAGGTGTTGAGTTTACAGTGGATTACCCTTATTTATTTGCCTTATTGTTAGTTTCCGTAGCTATGCTATATGTGATTGTAACTTATCCAGTCTCCCAGATATCTCCATAGGACATAAAGATTTATTTTTAATTTCAAATATAATTTCCAAGGCTTCTGTTAAGGTTTGTCAAGCATATGTACAGTATTTCCATCATGTTGTAACACTGGAAGCATTTACAATGTTTGGAAGTAATGAGGCTCCAAAGAAAGCTTAGACTGCAATTTTCAAAAGTGGAATGCAGCCAATCTCAGCTAAAAGCTACATGGAAATCCATGGAATGTATTCTTTAGCAACTCTGTTGTTTGTGTTGAGATTTCTGGTAAGGTCTTTTGGGAAAACATACCACATATCCCTTTAAAGTCCAACCAAAATATCATCTATCCTGTTCTCAATACAGCAGCCTTACTGAGATAAACAACTCAAGAAAAAGAAAAAAAATCCTTCCACAGTAAATCATATTAACCAAACACTGTTTTTTTGCCAAATTCCCTATCCTTTTCTCCAACTAGCGAGATGCTGTTTTACAACAGGGAGTCAGATTGTTTGACAAATTTAGGACATTAAAATTAAGACAACATATCTGTGGTCCTCTCCAAAATCAAGCTGTTCTTATTTTCCTAAATCTCTTTTTCTTGGCACCAGAGGACCTTGGGTCACAGCTAAATAGTGTATGAACTCATTTCCTAAAATGTCAGTCTTCCAAAGGCTTTCTTTCTTTGGATTATTTTTAATTCAGTCAATTTGTAACACATATTCAGGCCATCTCCTCCACATCTTTTATAATAAATCCCATTCAATTTCACATGTATGGTTGCAAGCTTTATTGCTTAACAAACATTTCATCTACTCTCCCATAATTTATATCTGAATGGGTTTATTATAGACATAGCATTTCATTCATTGTGCAGTTAATTCTGTAGCATGCTGCCTGCTTTCTGTATGGTTGCTCTACCGTTATGTGCTTTCAGTACAATTGAATTTTTTCCTTGGGAGTTTTATAAAATGGTTTATGAATATGTAATACAAATTGTATTAACAAGGCAAATGTACTTTTTATTTCTTTTACGACCATTTCCAGTCAATGGCTGGTAAGAGAACAGGCATAGCTCTCTCAATTCTTAGGCTCTATTAAAGAGAGCTAGCCATTACATTACTGTTTTCAAGGGACAGTGCTATCACTTTAAAAATAAACAAATACTCGTGCTCACGCTGGCGCATGTTGCAGACTGCACCAGAGTAGGGTTGGGGATGCTATGTAGCACAATCGTTCTATTGGTAGGCTTTGCACCCTTTAATCAAGTAACAGAATAATTAATACAAATATTATCGAGGACTATTTTCTAAGATGCTTGCCCTAACCTTATGATTAGTGATTTGTATTGTAGTAATACCTAGACATCCATCCCTATTGTGCCCCGGTACACACACGTAACAGAAAAATACTCCCTGCCCCAGAGAGCTAACAATCTAACTATAAGATGAGAGATAAGAGATGGATAACTAATGGAGAGCTCTGGAGCACAGGCTAATAATGAGAAGATTATAATAAATATAATGGGCTGGGCTGCCTTCCTATTTCTAAGCAATTTGAAGGCATCATGGCAAAGGTGGGGTTTAATGAGAGATTTGAAGAGGACAATGGCCCTGAGGATATTTGCAGGGAGCTCTTATTATGCATAAGGGCTAACATGGGAGAAAGCAAGAAGATGTTTGTTGGGAAAATTCATTAGTGGGTGAGGAAGGCTGACATCATTGCCAGGGAAGGTGAGGGCCAGCTGGTCTGTTGTGCTATAACAGATGTTAGGCAGGGTGCGGCAAAGCCATGAGCTGACTTAACTCACTGTGTGTACCAAGGTTTTGATTTTTGTATGACGCTTTTGTAAAAACACCCAGGGGACACAACCGCATCTGGTACAAATTGTCTGCTTTCCTTTGACTTTGATGGAGCTATAATGAATTACACAAACTGAGGAGCAGGGCTCCAGAGAGTAGGATGAAGCCCTGTCTGAATAGGACATACTGGGATTAATGCCACTGGAACAGCATAACTGAAGAGCGTGGAGGAATGGTGAATGGGGGTCTACATTATCCAAGTCATGCTATACTTTGTATAAACCAATATTGTACTTAGAAGTTAAGGTATGTTGTGGATATTCGAGCACATTGTGTAAAGGCAGGTCCAAACTCTAATTTATATACGTGGGTAGTTTTGATCTTTTCGTTCACCCAACTTACCTTGCTAAGCATTCAAGGTGGATTCCCTAATGCACTTTACCTCTTAAGGCATGTTCTCAATCTTCTGATCTGGGTCCAGATTAAGAATGCAAACCCTAAAAACATCTTGCTCCCATTCCAGACCTTTGACTGCTGGTTACAAGCTCACTGCACTGAGACTTTGTCCCTCTCATGGACTGACATGGATAAATGACTTTCCATTAGCTCTTCCTTACAGGGTGTGAGATTAGTTACTCAGTAATGACAATGGCTGGCCAGAGGTTGAGGATGGCAGTTAGCAGTCTGGGTTTGGCAGACTAAAGCCAGGTCTTCACTGGTGGAGAAAAATTGATGCAAGATACACAACTCCAGCTATGTGAATTGTGTACCTGGAGTTGCCGTATCTTTCATGAATTTTCTGGGGTGGCTCCACAGTGGGAGGTCAATGGGAGAAACACTCTCATTGACTTCCCTTACTATTCATGGCAGTGAGGAGTACCGCTGAGGAGTGCCCTCAGCATGCAATTTAGCGGGTCTTTACTAGACCCACTAAATCAAATCCCAGAAGATCGATCGCCAGAGCATCGATGCTCCGGTAAGTGGAGACAAGAGGAGGAAATAGAACCCTTTGACTATATCTGCTCTGGTCTTTGTCCAGGTCCAGAGTGGAGATTGGTTGTGGGATTTCAGAATGTAACCAAGTCTGTCTATGTGTTGGTACCTTCACTGAGGGTATGGCTAGACTGCGAGGATCTATCAGAAAAAGATACGCAAAATGTCTCCATATTTTGCGAATCTTTTTCCAATACTTTTGTCAGAAAAGGCTTTTCCAAAATTTGGCCCGTCTAGACTGGGCCAAATTTTGGAAACCCCGCCTCTTTTGAAAGCCCCCTTCTTCCTCGTGGAATGAGGAATACAGCGGCTTCCAAAAGAGCACATTTGCTCTTCCCCCCAAAAAAGTGGAAGAGCAAACGCATTCCCTGGATGTGGCAGAGTTTTTTCGGATACCTCGGGTATCCTGAAAAAACCCTGCAGTCCAGCTGTATCCTAAGTGAGCAATCCCTGCATAAACCTCTAAACTCTTTCATGTACAGGAAAAAGGTATAGAAAAATCAATGGTCATTTTTTGTAATACATATTACAAATATAGGGCCAGATTCTGCTATAAGGGATGCACCAACATAAATCTGGAGTAGCTCCACTGAAGTTATTCTCGATTTATAACTCTAATTTAGAGCAGAATTTATCTGACCCATTCACATTTTCATATAAGATACTTTATGGAAAAACAATAACAGCTGTGAATTTCAGGAAAAAAATGCCCCAGCCTCTCCAAGCTCATCATCAGAAACAAGCTCCCCATAGACCAGGACACACTAACACAAAGCAGCAGCAGATTCTGCCAGAACAACAGATGCAAAACCTGTAAACGTATCTCCACTGATACAGTAATCAACAGACTTTACAACACAACTTTCAAGCTCCATGGGACCTACACATGCTTATCACAACATGTTTAGTGCAGTAAATGCCCCAACAACAATTATGCGGATGCTCTAATGAACTCACACAGGAAAATAACAAAAGAAAAAAATCCCAACTGTATCATCTGTGAGATGAACACTTCTCACAAAGATATCACCCCATTTCTGACCTCTCAGTCTTCAGCCTCAAAGGAAACCTGCACAATCACTTCAAATGGCAAACCTGGAAGTTTAGATTGATAACTTTGCTTTACACTGAAAATGGTGGACTGAATAGCGACACCAGATTTCTGATAACAGTCAATACTCCACTCACAACTGCTCCTCTCCCCCCAGTTGTCTTTTTATTCCTCTCTCCCTTCCTTTTCTCCCAGGACTGGTGGGGTGTTAATTGGCCACTTCATCTTGACTGGTGCCTTGAAATTTGTATTTATGACTTATTCTAAACAATCAGTTCCATCTTGTATTTAGCTGTTACACTCTGAGCAGGGTGGCCAACAGACTTCACTGGGTGAGCGGAAGTAGGATGGCCCTATTTCCCTACACTAAATAGGGGACGCCTGATAAAATTATTTGTATTCAAGCGAGTTCAATCAGAACTATGTAGCACAAATGTTCAAATTAACATCAACTTGACTGAACCCGTTAAAAAGAAATCCTGCGTAGTTGGATTATTTTTATTTGCCTTCTTAACTTTAAGGTTTGCACAGGGAAAGGTGACATACGCACGCATTCCCTACATCCTTCTCGTGTAGGGCTGGGGGTGACTGACCCAACCATCCCTACTCAGTGCTCTCCACCCTCCATGCAGGATGGAGCAACCGATCCTGGTTCCTGGTACCACATCTTCCCAATGCAGCTTGTGGGGGGCATGCAGGGTCACAGCACCCCCTCTCCCCAGACTTCTGTTGAGATTCACCCCGCAACATGGCCAGCAGCAGCCTTTCAGCTCAGTGTGGGAGGGAAGGGATGGGAGCTGCTTCCAGTGGAAGGGCCTGGGGTTTGGGGTAGAGATTACGGAGACCATCTCTTCCCTCCTATCCCCCATGTCCCAATGGCAAAAAGCAGCCTGTCCTTTCCTCCCCTCACAGCGTAGAAAGACAGCTAACACCTCCAAGCTGCTGCTGGTCACTGACAACCCAGCCATCTCCCGTCCCCTGGCTACAGTATGGGCAGGAAGGGGTTAAGACATCAGGATGTGCTCCAGGGCTCAGAGACTCTGACTTCAGGGGTTTCAACCAACCCAGCCAGAGAGGTGGGTCAGCAGTGGAGGTTGCCTAGGGGACAGAGCAGCCTCCCATGCACTGGGGGCAGGGAGGTAGCATGTGAAGAGGGTGCTAAGCCCAGGATCCGGTCACAAACAGGATGGAAATAGTTTCCTCCCCACTAGTCCAGAGCTTAGCTGAGGGGTGGAGAAGCTTCCCCGTGTCAGCACTGTGTGGGGTTTTGGCACATGCAGAGTTTGGCTCCACTGGCCAGCACCAAGGCTGGAGGACTGACTGGAGTTTTCCCTGGGTGCCAACCCAGCCAGAGTCAATGGGGAAAGGAAGGAGCCTGCCAGTCGGGTTGTTGGAGAGATACTGGGTGCGAGGTGGTGACCTCACAGGGAAACCCTAACATCAGCCAGCAGGACAGAGGTGCCAGGCAGGGGTAACCTCAGAGACTCCTGTGGCTTTGCAGCAGCAAGGCTCCTTCTCAAGGTCTTCGCTTGGGGGCAGAGAGAGAATAAAATTTAATGTACATAAGGAGGAATCTCGTCAGAGTTTTTTCCTTCCCTACTACTGATTTTGTAGTCCCTGTGTAGACAGTAAGAGCCTCAGAGTGGTTTGGAACCTGTTCAGTCTGATCTATCTCATACTTGCAAAATTCTTGGTATAGAAATTATTATGTTAAGGTGATTTGATTTCCTGCCCAGGACTTTCTCCCATAGAATCACTGGGGGCATTGGAGGTTTGTCCTTTTAGGTTTCCCTTTTCATCCTTCCCTCCCTCTTTCTCTTTTCTCTTGCTTCTTTTTCGCCTTTTCCATTCTTCCCTGCCTCCACCAAGGAGGTGCCTGTGTGAGCCGGAGGTGGGGTGTGTGCTGTCACTGTGGAAGGCCCCTCAGAAAGAGGTGGTGCTGAAATAGTGCTCAGAGACTGATCCCCTCTGGTGGTGACCTGACCCACCCAATTGGACTTCTGCTGAGACCCCTTCACCTCTCAGCTCTCAGAATCTCGATGCTGATGGGCCAAGCAGGTGGCTATTGACAGGGAAATCTCACATCCTTTTGTTCTCTTTCAAGGCCAAACAAATAAGTCACGAGCAGTCATGTATTTGATTGATCGTGTTGCTTCTCTGCAATTACTGTCTCTGTGCAGTGCCTGATTCTCTCTAATGTTCCAGTTCTTCTTAAAAACTTGCTGAATAATGACAATGAACATTTGTTGGTCTGAAGCTCATCTGGGAACACTTTATTCTGGTCAGTTAATGTGCCCAAAGGGGCTAGCTAGGAGCAGGATGTCAGCTTTGCAGGGGAGGGGTGGGTGTGGCAGTAACATTACAAAGGCCTGTCGTAAGACCTGAGCCTATTGGGGAAAGATGGTGGGGAGGTGGTGACCTCACAGAATGACCAGCCAGTCAGGACAGAGGTGCAAGGCTGGGACAATGTCAGAGACAGCCTCTCTCCCCATTATACGTTTGTGGGAGGCTGTCCCAAAGAAGTGGACCTAGAATTAATCTGCGACTGATCCCTTCTGGTGATGACCTGGGTCAACCTTTTGGATGTGTCCCAGCACCTCTGTCCTGCCTGGCTGATGCAATGGTCATTCTGTGAGGTCACCGCCTCCCCACCATTCTTCCCCAACAGGCTCAGGTCTTACAACAGGCCTTTGTGAAGTCACTGCCACACCAACCCCTCCCCTGCAAAGCTGATGTCCTGTTCCTAGATGGCCCCTTTGGGCACATTAACTGACCAGAATAAAGTGCCCCACTTCTTTGTGACAGCCTCCCACAGAGCCATAATGGAGGTAGAAAAGTGTCTCTGTGGTTGCCCCTGCCTTGCACCTCTGTCACCCAGAGGGGATCAGTTTCTGAGCATTATTCAAGCCCCACCTGTTTGTGAGGACTTCCCACAATGACAGCAAATCCCCCCACCGCCTGACATTCCTCTCCCTACCCCCCCCCCCCCCACCCCCGATGGTGTCAGGGAAGAATGGAAAAGGGGAAAAAGAAACAAGAGAAAGAGGGAGGGAAGGATGAAAAAGGAAACCTAAAGGACAAACTTCCAATGCCCCCAGTGATTCTATGGGACAAAGTGCTGGGTAGGAAATCAAATCACTTTAACCTAGGGTATGTCTACACTAGCCCCCTAGTTCGAACTAGGGAGGCTAATGTAGGCATTCGAAGTTGCAAATGAAGTTCCATGAGGAGTATGAAGTCTCCCCAGGACCATCCCCCATTTGGCTAAGGTCCTTCAACAAGCCTTTGTGATGTCACTGCCACATGCCACACCCACCACTATTTTGTAAGTCTGGTGCTTTGACCCTGGCCAACCTCTTTGGATATTTGAGTGGCTTCCATCTGGAGTCTCAGGAAGTTTTTCATATTTCAAATAACTGTCTGGATAGAGACTGACCAAATAGGATGTTATGTCCAAGAAAACCCAGATCCTAATATGCCTATCAAACATCAGCATCCCTTGCATTAAGTGACTATATACTTCTTTGTACAATGAAACCTATGATTCATCCACGAATAAAAATATTGTGTCTACATGCCACTTGTATCATCCAAGATGTATACAAACTTCTACTAACTCTGGAGTCTCCTGCGGCCTCCTCCTTAATTTCCTGGAAGAGTAAAAGGGAATCAGCCTCTCAGAGGCTACATCAATACAAAATTCTTCATCTTTGCAACATGGCCAACCTCAGGTGGACCAACATCAGGAACCAAATAAAAAAATCATGAGATTGTCTTAGAACAATGAGATTAAAGAGAAATAAACCAGTAATTCATTTTGGGTCATTTTATGAGTTTTTGCTTTGTGAGCCTTGAGGACACAATCAGGTCACGTTTTCAGTGTTTTCTCTGCAAATCATGAGGACTTGAAACACTTTTTCCATGAAAGCTGAGGGTGTGTCTACACTACAGGGCCAATATTGACATAGCTGTGCCAGCACAGCCCTCTAGCTTAGATGCAGCTGACATGCACAGGCGTATTTCTGTTGGCATAACAACACCTCCCCAAACAAGGCCCTTTTAGACTCATAGCTAGGGAAGTCATGCCTAGCAGTCAGAGCAGTGGTAGTCAGAAACCAGGATACAGCGACATGGGTCAGAGCTGGGGTCAGGAGTCCTTGAGCAAGCCAAAAGGGAGGTCTTATTGACTCACACTTTAAAAGCAGAAGGACCATCATGATCATCTGACTTTTTGCGCATTTCAGGTCATAGAATCTCATCCAGCCACTCCTGTAATAGATCCACAGTCTCTGACTGAGTTACTGAAGTCCTCAAATCACGATTTAAAGATGTCAAGTTACAGAGAATCCACCATTTACACTACAGGTCGAACCTCTCTAATACGGCAACATCTGGGGTCCAGCATGATTATAATTAGCCAGATGTCCACTTAACATGGGCATAGCCAAGTTTCCTATGGTCCCATAAAGTTTGTTTACAGCCGCCAATCTTGGATCTCAATGTTTGGTGCTGTTATTTAGCTCTAATTTACCTGTTTTTAAAGAACCCAGCAAGCAGTGGAAGTGTTGGTAGTGCTGCTAGACAAATATTGACCTTCTGTCATTTGGAAAATTCTCTGTTTTGGCACCAGTCAGGTCCTGAGGGTGCCAGACCAGAAGGTTCAACCTGTAGTAGAAACCAGCAAGCAACCCATGCCTCTGCTACAGAGGAAGGCAACATTGTCCACCTAACACCCAAGAGGTATGTATAGACTGCATCCCTCTGTCACCAGAGGGATGCAGATTAGGCAGGTCAACATTGCAAATGAGGCAGGGATTTAAAT
>JANRFK010001785.1:30268362-30304541 GCA_030068395.1 Apalone spinifera
GCCTAATCTGCATCCCTCTGCCGACAGAGGGATGCAGTCTAGACATACCCAAGGTCTCTGCAAATGAGAACTACTGAAAATTCCTTCCCAACCCTAAACATGAGGTCAGTCAAACCATGAGTATTTTGGGAAAACCCTCTAGCCAAATACCTGGGAAAGAATTCTCTGTAATAACTCGGCGCTCGGGTGACTATATTTCCCTATGCTGAATATGGAACACCTCGAATGATTACTCATAGTCAATGGCAATCTATCAGAACTATGCAATACACACATTTAATTTAACATCAAGTTGACTTGTAGCCATGTAGCTAAAATGTAGCTTTATGCAAAGTAATGTGCCTCAGTGTACTCTGCTAGTCACCCTTTTTGAAAGCTGAAAGGATCTTTTACCTTACCATTGGCTTACCACCAGCCAAAATATTGTGTCTAATTCCAAGGCAGAAATAAAGTCTTATAATTTTGTTTTAAGTTTTAAAATTAGTATTGTAAAATAAGTAAAAGAGTGTAATAATTGTTTTTTAATTGTCATTTAATGTCCTTGTTCGAATGTGCATGTTGCTTCTCAATAACAAAGTTGCTTCTTTGTAATAAAGAAATTAACCTTGTTATGTGTAAAAATGTAAAAAATGTATAAAAAATTAGTGCAAAGGCCACCAGACCAAGTGTTCTAAAAAAAGCCAAGGACAGATGTAAAAGTGCCAAAAACTGCTGTGTATCCCAATCGAGATGGAAGCAGTAAGCAAATTAACGACTCTAAAAAAAGGCAAGCATTATCATTAAAACAAAATATCTGTAATCAAAACCAATCTATCATAGCAAAACAAACAATCAAAAAGTAACCCCCCCCCAAAATAACAAACGTCCATCAATAAATCAGCATAACAATGCAAAAATTACAAATCCTAATGAAAAAAAAACCCTACTATAAAAAACTGCTTTACCATAAAACTTTGGGGACATCATGCCAAGATTGGCAAATATTTCCCTGCTGGGAGACGAGGGTTGATAGGCCTCTTGACAGAGTTGTTTTTAGAGAAGGACTTAAATAGCAGGATGGAAGCATCACAAACTAGATCAAGAAATGGTTCCAGGAGCAAAGGGCCTCCCAGATGAAAGCCGAGAGGTGTAACTAAAAACACTGGGGCTATGTCTAGACTGCATCCCTCTGTCGACAGAGAGATGTAGATTAGGCATGTCGAAATTTCTAATGAAGCAGGGATTTAAATATTCCGTGCTTCATTAGCATAAACATGGCCACCGCTTTTTTTCTAAACGAAGCTTTTTTGAAAAAAAATGGCAGTCTAGACGCGGATCTGTCAAAAATAAACCCTTTTTCGACATATCCTGTATTCCTCAAAAAATGAGGTTTACAGGATCTGTCAGAAAAGGATTTATTTTCGACAGCTCCGCATCTAGACTGCCAGGTTTAGACTGTCGACAGAGAGGTGTAGTCTAGACACAGCCTGGGAGGAGACAGTTAATCAGAGTGAGGGGGAAATGGGGTGGGAAGGCAGATGAGAACAGAGGAGAAGTCAGGAGCTACATTATTTCATACAATGATGGTATCCAAATAGTGTGAGAGGCATTTATAGTGTCACATCTAAGCAGGACTCTCACAGGCTATTGAATATATGCACCTTTAAATGTTCCACCTCTATGTAAAGAAAATGACAAGGGCCCTCCTGTTAAAACAAGGCAGTTTGCATTAACTCCTACTATTAGAGACTGTAAACCTTGACACAGCGTCAAAATGCTCAGCAGTTTCTAACCCCTTTCCTAGGAGTCCTATGGGTCAGATTTGTGGGCATGCGCAGAATAAATAGCTTGGATCAGTGACCTATAGTAATCCTCTATTATATTCCTCTACAGGCAATTGTACTGTTATTTTATATTAGTGTTAACAAAGGGCCTGAATGAGATGTAAGTAAGGGATGTTATATTTTAAATAAAAGTTCAGGTAATGTACCCCTGGGGAACTTAGGATCAAATGAGCTCTTATATTTTTATGTAGAATGTAATCACTTTTTTCATGATTGTGGTTGCTACATTTCTGTTATTAAAGAGTTTATTATTCCATGGAGGATACTTTTCATTGGTACTATGTGCTTACAGACCAAGAGAGATCGGGTCTGCCGATCCTTTAAATCACAATAAAGCCACAGGAAAACATAACGATAATATTAGACTTGGCAAGCTACTCATAGTGCCAACTCTGATAATGCCTATGCCCAGAGCAGATCTGCATACAATTTAAATTAAAAAAACTAGCATAATGTGGTTATCTGCTTTATGAACCTTAACCTCTCTGAGCTTTTGGTGCGTATTCAGGAGAATTTGCCAGATGCAGTATGTAAAGAGAGGAGAACAGATTCAAAAAAAGACAGTGAGAAATTCCTAAAAGGGAAGTAAGTGGCTAAAAAGGCCACTTACATGTATTCAAACTTGGAAAAACTGGGGGGGTTAGAACTTCCTCCTGGGCTATAGCACAGCTGTCATTTATGCAGCAGGTCCACCTTTAACCTCTCTAACCTTGGCTTCATTACAGGGGCCATATGTTCTCACAGGAACTGGTTTTGAATAGAATATCCAATACATTAGGCAAACCCACACTCTACTTCAGAGTCAGGCAAGTAGAAATTCTCTTTCCACTGATGTCTCTTTCAACAGGCATTATGCTGTCATTTGGAACTATGTAGGTTACTTTGACTGCTCCTTGCAACTGTCATAGGAGAGAAATTAGAGCAGTCTTCTCTAAGGCTATGTCTACACAGCAGCGTTATTTTGGAATAACTGACATGTCTATACTGCAAGCCATTATTTCGAAATAATGGCGAGCTGGAGGACTTCTTACTCTGACTCCTGCAACCCCCATTTTGTGAGGAGTAAGGGAAATCGAAGGAAGGGTTTTTCCTTTGACTTTCTGCTGTAGAGACAGCACCAAATGCCAAAATTAAGCAATTTCGACTTAAGCCACGCAATTGACATAGCTCAAGTTGCATGGCTTAATTCGACTTTTGCCCTGCTCTGTAGACGTGTCCTTATATAGGAGTGTCTTTCTAGCCTTTTGGTAATTTCTATGTCTCCCTCAGGGTACTAATGCTGTACAATTTATTAATCCCACAAGTCCAGCAGTCTTAAAGTACCTCTGGACAATGTTCCCGCTAATCTTTTCCATCTGCGTGTGTCATACATTTTTATGTGCACTGTGACATGTGTGAATGTGCACCACCAGTGGAAACACAAAACGTAGCTGTGGGTGTTCTGCTAATCAGTGAGGTGGTATTTGAATCTCTCCTGAGTGGCCACACAAGCATGCAGCTTGCAGGGAACACTGCCCCTGAAATAATCCAGTGTCATAAATGTACATCTTGTGTGTTTGCTTTAAAAAAAGATAATTTTGGGAGGCTTGTTTTTGTTTTTTTGGAGGGGAGATGTCAATGTGAAGCCTAATACTGGAATGTGAACACTAAGGCTATGTCTACACTGCCTTTTTTGCCGGCAGAGAGTATGCTAATGAAGCGCTCATTAGCAACTTCTTGCTCTTCATTTGCATATTCTCTGCCCAAAGCTTTTTGCGCAAGAGGTTTTTGCACAAAAACAAGCAGTGTAGACGGGTCCATTTTGCGCAAACACCCCCTTTTGCGCAAGATCTGTATATGTCCTTTTTTGAGGCATAAGGATCTTGTGCAAAAGGGTTTTTTTGTGCAAAACAGATCCGTCTACACTGCTAGTTTTTGCGCAAAAAACCTCTTGTGCAAAAAGCATCGGAAGAGATTATGCAAATGAAGCGCGAGAAGTTGCTAATGAGCGATTCATTTGCATTGCCTCTTCCGCAAAAAAGAGGCAGTGGAGACATAGCCTAAGACAAAATGGGCTTCCTTCTGAATAGCTGTTGTTTAACTGAGGCCATCTGAGGGGGATACAAATGTGTGTTATTTTAACCTTTTAAGAGAAGCAGTTGTAATATATTGGTCAACTAGTTATAGGAAGGAACATGCAGCAGGCCTAATTTTTATCCTAATCACTTTACCTTAAAGCCCGGTATCATGATCTGGCTTCCTATCCCTTTACATGCTGGGTGGCTACTGCAGAACTCTAATCACTTTTACAAGGGAAGCAACAGTCTTTCCAGTTAAAGAGAAGTATCACAATGCACTCCCCTTATACATCCTCCTGCCAATCCTCTTCTGTTTGTAGCAGTAGTGTTTTTGGCATGAAAAGGGTAGAAATATTAGCACAATGTGAAGACCAGATACTCTGAAGTGTATGATACAGTATATATTATGTACTGATGAGCCAAGTCACCATTTAGCAAACCTTCTTTCCAAGAGCTGGCATTAGATTTTCTGGAGCCTCAGGGAGATTATATCATAATGTAGTAGGGTCACTATTACAAATGTAGAAACTTAGTTCTTAGATAGCTAGGTTATTTCTAAGGGTTTGAACTGGGTTTCAGATAGGACTTTTGCCATTTGCCCCTTCTATCAAATATGGCTGTACATTTAAGACACTGCTTGTAGCTATGTGAGACATTTAGGAGAGTTTTCCAACAGTACTAATGCTCTATCGGTGCTTTTCCAATATACCCATAATATGCCATTTTTGTCCTGAAAGATCCCCATCTTCCACCACTCCTCCAGTTTCAGGAAAGAGGTGAACAAATTGGAGAAAGTCCAGAGAAGAGCAACCAAAATGATTAAAAGGTCTAGAAAACATGACCTATGAGAGAAGATTGAAACAACTGGGTTAGTTTAATCCAGAGACTAGAAAGCTGGGGGTGGGAGAAGAACAGTTTTCAAGACATAAAAGGTTGTTGCAAAGAGGGAGAAACATTTTTCTCCTTAACTTGTGAGGACTGAAGAAGAAGTAATAGGCTGAACTTGCAGCAAGGGAGATTTAGTTGTTGGACATTAGCAAAAACTTCTTACCTGTCAGGGGGGCAAGCACTGGCACATACTGCCTAGGTAAGTATGGAATCTCCATCATTGAGGATTGTTAAGAGCACGTTAAGCAAACATCTGTCAGGGATGGTCTAGATAATATTTAGGCCTGCTGTGAGTGCAGGGGACCAGCCTGGATGACCTCTTAAGGGTCCCTCCAGACCTACAATTCTATTACTCCACTTGCTGTGATTTAATTAAAACATCTGTTTCCTGTTATCCGTAGTTGTTGCCACTGTTATTTATTTGTCTGTACAAATGCATTTGCCTTTGAGGAAGGGCTAGCCCAAGAAGGGACTTGCAGTGTGCCCTAAAAGTGGTCACATTTGCACTTGTCCTGTCCTCTCACAGTAAGGGGTTCCATGGTGAATGGGACTGTTCCTTGCACTGTCAGCTCCCTCCCTGCTCTGCTTCTTCCCTGCCCCCTTTTCAGAGCACTGTCCACCAGGGTGAAGCCAGACCAGGAGCCAATAGTCTCTGCATCTTTTACAGCAAGGAACTGCTACTGTGTCCAGCTGTGTGCAGCCTCACAGGAGGAAAGAAGTGCCATGCTCGTCTTTGTATGTCCATACATGGATCAGATCCGATCTAGTGCACAAACCGTGTCACAGATTAGTGAGGTGTAAATAATGCAGTAAGGATGTGGAAAGGATTGGACATTTGTATGGGTAGGAGTGACATTTGTAGTTACACAAGCTGCATTAAAAAGTTATATGGACTATCAGTCCTTGTGGTTGTCTGAATTAAGTGATCCAGCTGGGATTTCAAAAGAAATTGTTTCCATCACAGTATAGCTGGCCAGGTGCATGATGGAGATTTTCATCCTCTGAGATAGGACCCCTGGATCACAGTGACCACTGGTCTGCTGTGCTTTGGAAGCAAGGAATTCTACCGCCCACTCACACTCTCCCTCTCCCCTTGCACTTCATAGCTTTCGTGTAACCAGCATGACATTTATTTTTCATGTAAAAAAAAAAAGTATCCTGGGAAAGGAAGGGAGGGCGTGCTCTAAAGGCCAAAGGAAGGCCTCTGTGAAAAAGCTTTATGGTGTTAGTGAATGTGTCCAGGTTTGAGAATGACATAAAGTCCTGCGAGTTAGAGACAGGAAAAAAAAAAGTTTGGTAGTCAACCCAATCTCAGGCCAGGAGAGCTAGATTAGACAAACCAATTTACCAGAAGTTTTCTACCGCCTTTCACAAAAGTCAGCAATTCTAGAAAAACATGCACTGATTTTTGGTGTTCAGGATATTCCAAGGCAGGAGTTTATTAACAATTTGGTTATTAGTCCCAATTGATTTGTTGATCAATTGATTGCCATCCTGGTATAATACACCTATTGTCAGTATTATGATGGACCAATCATAATGCCTATGCAGGTTGATAGGACTTCCATTGACTTAAATAATTACCAGATTAGGTCCCAAGAGAGTATTATTGGGGAATATATTCGAGTAATCCATGCTTTGAGACATATTTTAGATCTAATAGATTACCATGGTAAAGGCAGTGTGTATGAATGAGATATATTTCAAACTATCTCAGCTATGTCCTCTCTTATCACTTGGTTCAGCAATGGTATCTTGCTCAAAAAGCTAAGACTGTATGATATTACTGTCCCTCAGAGCTAAGATGAGCTTGGCGATATTGGCTGTTTTAATACATAATAGCCCCTTTCCATTCCTTTTCTGTACAAATCCAAAGGTAACATCACAAGCAATACAATCCAAAGTTACATATAAGTTGTGTTTATGCTGTTGCACTTTCTCCTTTTCTGAAGCTTTTTCATTATTGTCAGAAAAGCAGTTGTCTAACCCTGTTCCATTGAAAGAATGATTATAAAGATGCATAAGGTTCATGATGATTATTTTCTTTTGGAGTCAGTCCAAGAATAAGTCTTTCTCTAATAGAGTACGTCTACACTGCGTGGCTATTTTGGGATACCGGAGATATCCTGAAATAGCTACCCCACGTCTTAACAAGCTACCCATTATTTCAAAATATTTTTCGAAATAACGAGTGAGCTATTTCAACATCCTAGTAACCTTCATTCCATGAGGGCTAAGGGAAGTCTCAAAATAGCATGTTATGTCAAAATTTGGCGCTGTGTAGACGTGCCAAATTTCGAATCAGCCTATTTCGAAATTCGATCAAAATAAAATATGCAATTTGCAGTGTGCAAATTGTGTATCTTATTTCAAGTTTAGTGTGCTGTGTAGATGCACCCCTACAGACTTCACATGTAGTTTCAGTCAAGAATTCATTTATTAATCCTTTCTGTTGAGCCTGGATTAAGGAGTTCATGAACCCTGGTGACATCAAGCAATTGTTTGGCTTGTGATATTCTTCCCAATTAAAGAGCTCCCTAATACTAGAAAGAGGTTATCCCTGAAGATATTTAATATTACATTCCCATCTAACTACATAGGCCTAGTTTGCCCATGATATCTATCTAGGTTTCAGTCTCTCTAACTGAAGTTCTGATAGGGACTGTTCCTTCTTAGTTTAGGGCATGTAATGTAACCACATGAAATTTTGTGCAACTAAGAAAGTTTATTGAATCTAAAAGACCAGTGGCTCTTTGGAAAGGATAATGCATTGAACTGGGAAGGACATTCAAATGTCTAAAAAACTACCTCTGGAGAATCAATTTTTCCATCATGAACTTCTGGAGCATCTACTCCCCATTTCAACAGATAAAGCTAAAAGAGAGAGAGCGAGAGATTGTCAGAATCTCCCTTAGATTGATTTGCCCTTAGAATACAGTAATTTTTTCCTTCGCACATGAGGTTCAGCTTTGGTATGTTGCCTGTTTAGCTACATTGGACTATGTGGTTTGATTTTTATAGAAATTTATGAGGATATTATTAGTTCCTTAGGTTTCTGCTTTGAAACCGGGGGTGGGAATCAAATTGGGTTTAAAACTGTACTATTTCACCAGATTTCGTGTGTTTGAGTTTTTGCATTCTAACTAAATTGATGAGATTTTTGTGTTGCAAACAAACAGGGTCACATAGATTTGAAAGGTTGAGGCACTTTTCCAATTAAGCTCAGAGTTCCAAATGAAACCATCATGTACTGCAAACATTTCACACAATTCTGCGAACACTTGCTGAATTGCTGTTGTTCCACAAATGTCCTGAGGGATTTTCAGACCTTCTGTGAGATGGTGGTGACATCCCTTGAGAAGGGCTAACAGACTGTCATTATTTCCACTCAGAACAATGCAGGTCAGAAGTGCTAGCCAACCCCTGGTAACATGCAACTTCCGAGCACTGCTCAGCAACCCCGTTGAAAATAACACTATCCCTGCATATATCTCATTGCCATTTAACTGTGATCATGTGGAATCAATCCTCCTAATGCATTCTTTTAATTTGTGCTAGCCTGGCAGCCTGGTAAAACATCTCGGCTCAAAAAACTTGCCATGTCTGCAGTCATATTTTTTTCTCAGGACAAATTTTATAAATCAGGCAAAGAGCTACCTGCAAACTGCAGAAATGGAAGCAATGTTCCCCAGCTACTTTAAAGCCTCACCCAGAGCACCTGGGCAAACCAAAAGTTGGTTCTGACCTCCTTATTTGCTTAGGTTTAAACAGGGCTCTACAACCTGTCTCAAACTCCTTTGCTATTTTTTCCTTCTTTTTCCTCCTTTCCTTGCATCCCCTCCAACAGGAGTTCATACAAAGACTCAGGCCAGATCTAGATTAGACCCAGAAAGTCGGCGTAAGGTATGTCCACTCCAGCTACGTAAATACGTATATAGCTGGATATACCTTAAGCCGAGCTTGGTGCTGTCTCCACAGAAGGAGGTTGATGGGAGTAAACATTTCCATCAACTTCCCTTACTCCTAAGGAATGAGGAATATTGGCATCAACCGGGGTGCCCTCATCATTTAGCAAGTCCCACTAAATTGAATGCCAGAAAATCAATCTCTGGCACGGTAAGTTTAGACGTGGCTTCAGGGTCATGATGGATTCTCCATCACTGGAAACTTTTTAATAAAAAACTGACTCATTTTCTAGAAGACCCATTCTAGTTCAATCAGGAATTAATTTGGGGAAATCCTATGGTTGTGCTATTCAAGAAGGCAGAACAGATGCTCACAATGGCCATCAGAATAGATGATTACAGTGTGGCTGATAGTTTCTGAGAGAACAGAAGCTATTTGATGTTAAACTCTAACTTATCTTCAGGCATCTGTTGATCTATTAGTGCTTTTGTTTGCATACATGCCTGCTGCTCCTTTCCTTCTCATTCAGCAACAACTGTGTGTATTCAATTGCATTTTGAGAACCTGCAGGAATAAATGTAAAGCTGGGGAGAAGGATTCAAAAGTTTTAATAGAAAAATTGTAATTCATAAATATTATGACTACAAGGGAAAATGAACCACAGCCTGATCACACAACAAGAATAGCAATTAGGTGCAATCGTTGAATTGGGTTTAGGTATGCAGCATATGTAGGTAAATACACTGAATGTTAATGGTTTTATAATAGTCTTATTAATTCACACACATAGTTAATGTTTAAGATAAACTCCTCATCTTTAGAGTAATTTATGCATTCCACTTTTATAGAATTCCAATTGAATGAATATGAACATAATCATTTTACACAAATGTTCTCTAAGGAGTGTGCAGAGAGTATGAAGCAATGCTCAGACTCCCTACAGCTTTATTCATAATGGATCAGCCTATTCATTCCTTATTAATTTAATGGAGTACAACTGAGCAGCCTAGCAGCTTGAGCTTATGAGTGTTTCACAAATGGGGCTTTTTGCCTGTAATCGCTTAATCCTACTGGCTAGGCCTCATAAATTGAATAAAGGAGTGAACTAGGTTTTAATTAAGTCTCAGGAATGAGACTGTCTGAGAGATACCACAGCCTTTTAAGATCACAGTGCTGAAGTGTGTTTGTCCAGCACCCTGGCAGTCAGTCATTCCAGGCTAGAAGGACGTAGACAAATTGCTTTGATGTAAGAGATTTGTTAATACATTTTTTAAAAAATTAAACATTTGTTTACTACTGTTTCTTCAGTGCCATTGCTGCAAAGCTGATCTGTTCTGGAAGCTAAAGGATTTCTGGTCATTTATTATTTCTCCATCCACAATAGTGGAATGTCTTGACTGACCAGCAACCGTAAGGGCAGACAGATATTTCGGCCCATGCCATTTCTAACCAATTCCTGAGGGCCAGATGTATTATGTAATTGCCACAGAGCTAGCTACAGGTTGAACCTCTTTCGTCTGGCACCTCTGGGACCTGTCCGGTGCCGAAACAGAATTTGCCAAATCAAGGGAGATCAATATTGTCTAGCAGCATTGCCAACACTTTCACTGCTTATTGACCTCTTAGAAGACATTTAGGCTAAATTAGAGTTAAATAACTGAACAGAACACTGAAAGCCAAGACTGGTAATTGTAAACAAACTTTATGGGACTACAAGAAACTTGGACACACCCACGAGAAGTGGACATCTGGCCAATGAAAATCATGCCAGAGCATGCATATTGCCAGACTAGAGAGATTCATCCTGTGTTAAGAAATCAACTTCTACATGTTTTGGGGGTAAGTGGGGGGTGGGAAGGGGATTACAGAGTTAAATTTGTTTTATAAATGCAAAAGCTGCAACAAGATCCTGGTGAAGCCTAAAGCCACTGCTACTTTCAATATATGAAGGCCAAATTTATAGGGGCTTCTGGATTTTGATCCTCTAGTGACCCTGTGAAGCTTCTGAGGCAGGTACTGGAAAGAAACAAGCATGTACGAGCTCCCCTACTGGCAGTAGCAGTACAACCATCAACACTGTTAGGCCGTAAGATTGGGACCACCTTGTGCTAGGTGCTGTACAAATACACAAGACAGTCCCTGCCCCAGCAAGCTCTCTCTAAAGACCTCCTAGAGAAATGGGAAGATTTTTAAAGGAAGTCAGCTCCTGCTTCTCATTTTCTTCCCAGGCATCTGAAAGTTATGGTTGGGAACTGTAAGGCTGGAGAAACAGAGGTAAAGCCTACTTTGCTTGTTCCGTGTTATCTTCAGTTGGACTGCAGCGCTTTCGTCATGTGTTGGTATTTATTTTGTTGTGATTTTAAGTTATGTCCCAGGCACTTAGGCAGGAATTTTCAATTAGGCACCCAATACCAGGGCCACTGACAGGTTGCCCCAGGGTCTGGGAATTCAAAGGGGCCCGGAACTCTGGCCGCCACTGCTGCTGCAGTGGCAGCAGCTGGAGCCCTCGGTCCTTTTGAATCACTGCTAATGTGCTGCTTCGTGTGGCTCTGACGGCTGAGGAGAAGGAGGGCATATGGTGATCTGGGTGATACAGAAGACTAGCTGTCCCAGCCCTGATCCTTCCACCCAAGACTCCATCCCTTCCAAGGGTGAGAGCCAGCTCCACCAATACCTTGGAGTGGGGCCTGTGGGGGTTTTCAGGCCCACTGTCCAATAGTCAATGAATTATCTGAAGTGTATCTGAAAATCTGAACTCTAGAGATTGTATATAAGCAATTGAAATAAAATGAAGCCAAATTTTCTAACACACTGGACATCTTTCTTGCTGAGTGCTTCTGAAAATTCAGCCGAGTGCTGGAGTTTAAGATGGAAAATACACAAATTTTCTGATCACGATTGAGTTTTAAATGTTCTGATTGCAGGAATGGGGGAAGTTATATATGGCATCGTTCTAAGCTTTCTAGGCTTTTCAGTTAAGACTTGCTTGTCCTGGAGTGGTGACAACTACAGACATCCTGCCAGGTTGAGTCTGAAAGGCTCCAATAGCATGGAGTGATGGGCTGGGACTTTTGCATTTTTCCTAAAGCAGTGTTTCTTAAACTTTTTAAGACTGAGGAACACCAAACAATATTTTTTTTATGACGAATACCAAGGATTTTTTGTTGAGAAAAAAAAAAGTCGGGGGGGAGGGGAAGTAATTGAGCAGAAAAAAGGGGGCAGTCATTTTGAACTCTGTTGTTTTCCGTGGCACACCTTCAACTGCCTCACGGCACAGCGGTGTTCCCCGGAACACAGTTTAAGAAACACTGTCCTAAAGTCTGTAGTGCATTTTCTATTGTTCTCAAATGGGGTGAAATAAAAAATTAAACAATCCCCAGAAAACATGTTAAAATGTAAGCTCTGAACACATTTCTTTAAAGGGTTGTTAAGATTATTTGATCACTGTTCTTTGGGGGTGGAAATTATTGGTTTTTATCCCTTTAAAGAGAATGTTTTCTGTCTGTAGTGTTGTAAAGGCAGGCTAGGTACATGTCAGCACTGAAAGCATCGGAGAAATAGGTACACAGTAGTTAACATTTTCAAACTTAGGTGCTTAGATGTAAGCCGCTAGGAACATATTGAGGCCACACAGAGCAACTCAGCATTGATTTTCCTGTTGCATTTAAAAAGCATCAGAAGCTTTAAAATTTCATCCAGGATTTTTAAGGATGCCTGAGATTTAGCCTGATGTCGTCCATTCAGTTAAAATTAATAGAGGGAGGGGGAAGTGTGGCGAAATTCCCTGCTTTATTTGAAAACCTCAAAATAGTTCTGTGTGAATATTTTAATTGAAGGTCAAGTAATACCTGAGATGACTATGACTGACAACAGTTACTTAAATCTGCCTGTTTTCAGGTTACACTGTCGATTTGACTGTGATTTCTATGTACTCAGTTTCACTCGAGTCTAGAGGCTCATATTCCCATTGAGCAGGCCAGTCTGGGCTAGAGTGACTGCACAATCTATCCCAGGCCTCCTGCTGGGCTAGGAGAGGGGAGCTGTCCATTACCTGACCCCAAACCCCGCCCCTTCTCACCATCGCACCCCTAGGGCAACCCATCACTTGAGCAAACAGCTTTGGGGATCGCCAAGTGGTGATGCCTCCCTGCACTCCCTGTGGTGGCAGGAGCCACGGGGGAAGCAGAGTACATTAGATGGGTGCACTCGTTCCATTTTGCTCTACTTTCCCCATGTCTCCTGCTACTGCAGGGAGCCTAGGGGGGCATGACTGCTGCTGCTGTGCAACACTAGGCTCCCCCGCACACCTGGTGATCCCCAAAGCCGCATGCAGAGGGGACAGGGTGCAAGACAGGAAGTGAGTGGAGCAATGGCAGGAAGGGACAGGGCTTGGTGGCTGATAACAGCCAGGTCTCACCCTGGTCCACCAGGAGTCTTGGGTCAGATTGCGCAATCACGCTGGCCTGGACTGGTCCACAGCAGAGTTTGAGACCCCTTGCTCTAGTTGCTTTCTCCTGTGTGGGGTCTTTCACAGAGCAGGAGACGAGAAGAAACACTTTTAGAAAATAAATAGGATAATGTGGGTATAAAACCATAGAAATTGCCAATGGGATTCAGGGCAGGAAACAAATTGATGTTTAACTTTAAAAACCAAACAAACATTGAGGATATTTCCAGTTGACAATATTCCATCTAATAAGAGTTCTCTGAGGCTCTGAAGAGCTGGTATGAGAAAACTGGGATCTATATTGTGGTGATGACACAATTGCAGCCACATGGGCCAAAGTCAATGGGTATCAACCAGTGTCCTATTCACTACACTTCCCTGCACATCCTTCACCCTCACCCAAACTCCCCTTCTTGTTCCATGAAGCCAATGACCACTTCATGCCACTCTTTTAGCTATCACTAGCACTTCCCTCCATCCTTTTTCTTCTGAAACAGGGGATCTTCTTGCCACTTTTCCTATGTAGCTTAAGGCTTCCCAGGGCTATAAGCATCCAACTGGTCTGCTGAGGTGTGCTGTGCCATTAAAGTATAACTCTCATTCATCTGTATATGCATGCAATGTAGTAGAGCACAGGGTGAAAATATGCAGTGCAGCATTGCTCTAACTCCTCAGAGCATTCCAACTTGTGGTCACATGTAGCTTGGAGTAAGTCACATGGCTAGATCTGAGTGAAACGTATCAATCTACCTACACCTTTTCAATGCAAATGGCTTATTGAGCAATGCCTGAAGTGTTTGATTAATAATTGCCACTAGTCTTTTGAATAAACACATATAGCTCTCTACATCAAAAGCTACACAATCAAAGTGTCACTGATCTATTTTTCTGAAGTGTGAACTGATAATTCTCTTGCATTAGATCAACAGCACTTATAAAAAACTATGTGTATCAATAGGCTTCAGCATTTGCTAAACTCCCTGAAAGATTTTTTTTTTTAGGCATTATAAACACAGATTCATTGATTGATTTGCACTAATTACTTAAAGAAGATGTTCCTCGGAAAATTACACACACTGCGGCAGTTTACAAAGAATGTTATTTGCTAATTGACAAAATGAGCACCTGATTTTGAACAGTTGTCAGGCTGAAGAGAAAATAAATACTGAACTCAGAAAAAATATATATAAAAACATATTAGAGCCAACATGGGATTTTCATCACATTGTTAATTGCTAATGCATTTCCTGCTAAATTCCTCTGTTTCTCATCCTGCTGCAAAACAAAAATGTACAATCAGCGCAAATGTTAAATTAGTCATGAAATGCTAATTTGATAATTCCCTGCAAAATATACTGTGAATTTCAGTGAATACTTAGCATTTGTGACAAGGAAAAGGGCCAAAGCAGAGAGAGAAATTCTTAGTAGCATAATACATTTAAAGAAAGCTCTGTGTGCCTCCCCTTTTCATTCTAAAATCAATAGAGTAAATAACTGATTCAGTTTGGAAGCTGGGTTAAATTCTTCTCTATTTTACACCTGAATAACCCCATAAAGTTCAGTAGCATTGACTGGGTAGAAACACGGAAGCATTTGGCTCATTGTACTCTCTAGATACCCTGTAGTCAGTTATACCAACATTCTCCATCTTTTTATATATATTCAACATTCTCCATAATTTTATTTGTAGACAGTAGCCACAACAAATCATTGCTAATATCTGATCTAATTTATAGCAAGCTAGACTGCACCCTTCCATGAGGAAAATGGAAGGTGCACTTAAAAATTATTTGTGACAATAGGCCTTGAGTCCTGATATTTATTAATCTATATGAATAAAATCTAAAGTTGCAGATCAAGCTTGGGGACATCTTCACCCCTATTGTAATTCAGTTAATCAGAGAGGACTATAATACATTAACATAGGGCCAAATTCTACCCATTGGTATTGTGCAAAGCTTTGGCCATGCCTTAAGGGTCCCGCACTTCCTGGTGCTTTGTGTTTGCCTCAGAGACTTGCTGTGACCCTCCACACAGCCTCTGGCCCTTAACTAGAGGCAAAAGTCAAAGCCTACTGAGGCACTCTCATCGTAGGCTAGTTTAGGGATGGCCAACCAGTTATGGTATGTCTACACTGCATTCCTCTTTTGAGAGAGGAATGCAAATGCAGACAAACGAAACTGCAAATGAAGCGTGGATTTGAATTTCCCGTGCTTCATTTGCATAATCGTTTCCGGGCGCTATTTTGAAATACTCTATTTCAAAAAAAGAAATGCTGTCTAGACGCCGTTATTTTAAAAAGAGCCCTTCTTTTGAAATTACCCTTAAACCTCATTTTATAAGGAATAAGAGTCCTAGTCCCAGTCTTGCAGCCTTGATCTACTTCCCCATACAGTCACTCCCTTCTCTCTAGTACCTGAGCAATCTTTCCTGTTCCTCCACAGCACTCTACCACACTCCCCGTTCTTAGCTTTCTCAGTGTACCTCCTTACTCTCAGTCTTTTGCCTTCTCTCCTGGCCTTACTGAGGGGAAGCCTTTTAAACTGGCCCCAATAGGCCTTATTTGGTGCCCTGATTAACCTACTGCTTCAGGCAAGCTCTTAATTGGCCCCAGGTACCTGCCTGCCTTGATTAGCTGCTAGCATTGCCTCACCTGTTCACTCAGGGAACAGAAAACTATTCACCCAGTTTCCTGTATATTTGTCCTCCACCAAGTTGTGCTGGATCTGTCACCATATGTTTATGTGGTTCCAGTAGAAGCCGCTGAGAACTGTTTTCATTCATTTAAAAGTGACTGTCCAATTGTGCTTTCACACAATTTTTCAATTTCACAAATGCAAACTTTTCATACTAATGAATGTATTCAATGAATTCAGCCTTTTGTTTTGTTTTTCTATTTTTAGTTTTCTGTTAGCAAGTTATCCACTAGCCAACACATTTGTAGAACCTTTTCCATGATTCACAATCAAACACCTGATGTAAATAAATTTCAGCCAGTGGGATGTTCCCCAACAATTTGCTTCAGCTATTCTCCACAGTTTTTTTTATAATGCAAGCTGTGTTACTGGTCACTTAAGTCACATGGTATACTATTTCTCTTCTTTGATTGGATGGTTGAACAAACTGATGGGCTGGAATGACTGACCAGCAAATGCCTATATTCCCATATGAATACAGGAATGCTTCTGAAGAACAGTGCATTTTCAAATACATATGAACATCCCATTTGCACTAATATTAGCAGGATAAAAAGGACTCCCAGCATGGGCTAACAGGGTCAGCAATTTGAAATCTGAACATTCATGAACACTGTTTTCACCCATCTCCCAACATCCTTTATGGAAGCCTCAAAGGTCCCCTAATTGTGACTGATTACATTATTTTTATACAGGGGGGAAATGGATTGCTCAGCTCAGTGGTACAAATAGCTCCCAATAAATATGCTGTTCAAAACTTTTACCTTTTTTTAAACTGTTCCTCCAACACATTATGAAATCCCTACACTTAACCATGATCTAAAATCCCAGCCTGTGAATTTCTACAGCAAAATATTCCTTAAGCTACAGATTGTTCTCAAAAGCTGATGGTGAATAGTCCCAATTTGAGCTGAATTGCCTCATGATATTGCTTCTAGTATTTGATTGAATGACACGTAGAGCTAAATGATCCACTGTGAATGGTGAATACGACTAGCCAGTGTTCAATTAGAAATCTGCACTGTGCTGGTTAATGTGGCACAGGATCGGAGGTGGGTCATTAAGTTAAATTTTATGGCAAGAGAAATTAAAAGAAATTTTAAAAGGCTCATATCCCAGCCATGTGCCTGTCCCGAAAAGGTATATTCAGCCAGAGGACATGGGAAACAATAGGACAGATCAAAAGTTGATCAATTGTACTTATTCTAAAGAAATTGAAATCCTGGAATTATAGACATAACAATCTCTCAGTAGGAAAGGTGGAGGGAACTCCTGGAGGAATTTAGGAGACCATTGTCATGTGGCTTTGCCCTCTCCAAACAGGATGTCCAATTAAGCAATATTTTGTGTAAATGTTAATGCAATCTCACTCTGGGGTGTCAATGAACTCTAACACCAGGGGAGTAAGGACATACTCCTCTGGCCAACCTGAAAGAGCTTTGATAGAAGAAAAACGTCTCTTGACACAAGGAGGAACAGGGCCCAGATCCTCAGAGGCATTTAGGTGCCTGATGCTCCCATTAAAAAAAAATTGATGGCAGTTAGATACTTAACTATCTGTGAGGATCTAAACTTTCTTCTCTAGACAGCAAGGCTGCGTCTAGACTGGCACGATCTTGCGCCAGAGCTATAGAAATGAGGCTCAGCGTTGGAATATCGCCAAGCCTCATTTGCATAGCTAATGAACTGCCATTTTCACGGAAGAGGCTCTTGCGTAAGACGGGGCTGTCTACACTGCCCCTTCTTGCGCAAGAAAAGCCCTTTTGCGCATAGCCGTTATGCCTGAAAATAATCAGCATAACGGCTTTGTGCAAAAGGGTTTTTCTTGCGCAAGAAGAGGCAGTGTAGACAGCCCAGTCTTGCGCAAGAGCCTCTTCCGCGAAAATGGCAGCTGATTAGCTATGCAAATGAGGCTTGGCGATATTCCAACGCTGAGCCTCATTTGCATAGCTCTGGCGCAAGATCGCGCCAGTCTAGACGCAGCCCAAATGGTGCTGACCAAAAAATGATCATAGGAGAGATTTGCTTTCCTGAGATGCAAGTTCACTTGGCTCTTTCTTCAGTAACTAAGCTGAAAATGTCTTAGCCCTTTCTCATTGCTAATCTATTTCTTTTACTGTCATTGTCTCTCCATTTCTCATAATCTTGGAATGCGGCTTGCCCTACTCCCCCACCCTTAGCACTGCCCAGAGTGCACAGCCTGGTCCTCCAATGTGGCACTCCAGCGGCAATTTAAAGGGCCTTTGCTGTTACTGTGATGGCGGCCAGAACCCTGGGCTCCTTTGAATTGCCAGGCCCTGAGGTAATTGTCACTTATGCCCCCGCATCAGGGGGCCTAGGAGAGGAGTTGCAGGATAAAGAATTCCCTGATTCCCCACACACCAAGCTCAAAAGGCATTGACTGAGGTATCTTAACCAGTGAATTGTGTTGTCATTGAACTGTAGTGAGCATAAAGGGAGAAATGAAAGGACCAATGAGGAGACCAAAGGTGGTGGGGTGTTGGTTATGGTTGTGCCAGAATGGGGCTAGGATGTGGTTAAAACCCATAAGAAAAGTAGACAACCAAGTATTAATCACTCAGCTCTAACTGTGGCTAAGACATAACATTACTCCTGAGTTGGAGACAGCCTCATTTTTTTGTTTCTTCGAAGGGCATAATCTGCCTGCAATTTCTGGCTAAGTTTAGCTGCTTTCACTGTGAAACCATCTTGTTTTTTCCCCAAAAATCTTATTTTTTCTGAATTTATTTCATGCCATAGAGCATTTGCTTCATTCATGACCCCTCAGGAAAGCAAAAGAGGCAGAGGGCCAAATCTGCAGCGGGTGTAAGTCAACACAGCTCCACTGGCTTTATCGCTTAACATCAACTGAGGATTTAGCCCAGAAGCTCAATAAAGGATAATATGTACAGCATTCTTGGGACAGATCTAGTTTGCATAATTGTACCCCAGGATGAGCCAAGCAGAAGCATGTTAATAAGGACCTGTACTGGCACTACAATGTTCATGGATAATGATATCGGTTCCTGCTGATAGAGCTGGGTACTGATTTGACAATAAGCAATTTTGAAAAGTTGATTTGCTTCAGTGAGCTCATATTCTGCTCTTATTTTGAAGGGAGCTAAGGAAGTCAGACAATCTCATGTACAGTTATTTACATTCTTTCAAGTGCACCCCCAGAGATGAGAATGGTGTCTGAAATACGTTTGAGAAAAATGTTGACCTGTGCCTATTAAAGCAAATGAACCAAAAACTGATAACTATGAGCAAATAGCTTCTAATGAGTAGAAAAATCATTCAAAACAAGCCCCCCTACTGGCTAGACACTATCGTTGGTTGTGTGTGATATGAGAGAGCACACACACACATGCAAATTATGTGGGATATGTGACAATGAACACCTCTGTATACGCAGACAGATTCCACTCCAAAACTGGGCTCAAGGGAATGTTCAGATAAGTATTCCAAATAATTATCCCCAAAGCCTCATATCTAAAAAATACAAAACATAACAACAAAACAAATGTATTTCCTGTAGAGTGCTGTGGGCCTCCAACCGATCAGATGCCTAGATTAGGTAAGTACCCAGACGTTTTAATTGCTAATCCAAATCTAATCCAAACTGTCAGAACTTCAGACCTTCAAAGCCCAGGAGAGCAAAGCTTGGTTTCTGCAACTAACCAGGTTGGAAATATCACAAGAGAGATCTGCTGGGTGGAAATTATAGGAAAATGTTAGACAACATACCCATTTTCTCCTAGAGTACATCTAAACTATGCTTTATTTTCAAAAGAGGATATTCAAATTCCACGGGAATTTGCATATAATCTTCCGATCTCACTTTCGAAAGCGGGTCTTTCGAAAATGAAAGTAGTCTGCATGCAGTTTTTTCAGAACTCCCCCCTTTTTCGAAAAACCGCATAAACCTCATTTTTTAAGGAAGAGCGGTTTTTTTGAAAAAGGGGGGAGAGGTGTCAGAAAAAAACCACGTCCAGATGACTTTCACTTGCAAAAGACCCACTTTCGAAAGTGAGACTGGAAGAAGATATGCAAATTCCCGTGGACTTTGCATATCCTCTTTCGAAAACAAAGCATAGTCCAGACATAGCCTTGGTGATGCACTATTGTATCTTATCTGTGCACAACTCTGATGAGTTGTTCACTCTGCCCTTGCCCAGAAAGGTTAATGAAGACAACGAAGAGGGCTAATCAGAGGTAAAAGGGGGCACCAATCCCAGTCCATGTGCAGCTGACAGTTAAGCACCCACTCTCCCTTTTGCGTCATTGGTGATCCTACCGGTAGTGATCCCACAGTGCTTTAACATCTGCCCCCTTTGCCCTGCTTCAGGACCACCAACGGGGAAGGAGCAAAAGGGGACCAGTGATTTCAAAGGGCCTGGCAGGCTCCTAGCCACCACTATTGTGGCAGCAGTCAGAGCCTTGGGCCCTTTAAATTACTACCGGAACCCCAGACAGGGCTGAACAGCTGGCAGAGGGGTGCTATGCTCTCAGCCCTGCACCTTCTGAGGGCCTGGAGCTGGCTCCCCTGTACCAGAAAGATTTTTAAATTACTTTTGCCCCTTAGGGCTAATTAACCCAACAGGCCACAGCTAAGAGGAATCAGGTGGCTAAGTAAGCCCCTGACTAAGAGGGAGCCCAGCTAAGGGGGAAGGAGCAGGGCTGGACTTAAAGCAGGGAACTGACCTCATGGGGTAGCTGGGAAAGGCTGCGGTCACTGGTGGAGAGAAGGACAGTGTATTCGGGCTAGCAAATCTAGGGGGGACCCAAGGGAAGAGGACAGGGCTTAGGGAAAGGAGACGGATCTAGAAGGGAACAGACCTTGACTGCTGGCTAGAGGGGCCCTGAGCTAGAACCTGGAATGAAGAGCATGCCAGAGTTCCCTTCTAGCCACGGAGGGACTGGATGGTAAGACTGCCTACGACTGCTGGTGGAAGACTTTAGTATCCGAGAAGGGGAAAATGTGCAGTGATCTGGGTGAAGGCTGGGTTACGAAGAGGCAGTAGCAGCTCGTGGAGTCAAAGAAAGGCTGTAGACCCAGACAGAGAGTCAGAGGACAGCATGCAATCATAGGGATTGCGCTAAGGAACAGATTAACTCAGAAGTAGTTTATGGAAGACAGGGTCTCTGGGTCCAGTTCAGTGTCGAACCCAGTGGAATTTAATAAGTGATGAACATAGGAGTTGCCAGACTGCATCAGATCCAAGGTTTATCTAGTCCACTAATGTGTCTCAGATAGTGGCTAGAAACAGATGCTTAGAGGAAAGTATAAGAACCCTGAGAGTGGCAGATGTGGGAAAAATCTGCCCCCACACTGTTCTCATCCCTGTTTTATCTAGCTAGAAATGGGTGGGAGTCCTAAAACAAGGTTCAATATCCCTTTCAAAATTGTTGCTATCAATTGTATGGCTATGCAGAGTTACTTGAATTAATGGCTAATCTCTTTTTGAATCTTGTTAAGGCCTGGGCCTCAGCAACATCCCATGGCAATGAGTTCCACAGTTCAATCAAATGTGCACCCTTTCTTAGGCTGAGACAGATAATTTAGACCCACGTAAGATGTACAACTAGCCTGAATTTACCTCGCTGGTATTCATTACTTTGTATCCAATATTAGAATTAATTTACCATTGTGACTCTTGAGTGTCATGAGATGGTGGTCACAGGTTAATTTCCAGTAGACACCAATACATGCCTTTCCCCAAAGAAGGCAGTTCCAGCAGAGAGGGAAATGGACTACTTTCTATACGTATAGTGGTCCCTTGATGGGCTGATGCACAGCACAGGAAGAGTACGGTGTGTCTGCACTGCAAGTGAAGGTATGATTAGCACAGGGAACAACAGTGTACGTGTGTTGGCATGGGGTTCAGCAAAGACTAGCACCAGAATATATACCGAAGCCAGGCCCAATGACAGTGGAGAGGCAAAGGGGGCAGCTGACCCATAGCGTGGGGCTTCTGGCCACCACCATTGCTACTGTGACTGCAACCAGAGCCCTGACTCCTGTAAATCGCCACCTAGAGTGCCACGCGGTATGCTCTGGGCAGCACTGAGGGCTAGGGGAGGGGCATGCCGCACTCCGGACGGTGCAGAGGGCTAGCTGGCCTGCCCCTGCCCTTTCTGCCTGAGTGTGGAGCCACATCCCCCACCTTGCCTAGGGGCCCACGAAGGTTGTTGGCACTTCTGACCCACACTCTCCAGAAGACTTGTAATCTGGTTACTGGACTGTGCTGAAGCTCTCCCTTTACCATGTCTACCTTGTTATTGTAACCCATCCATGCTAAATTAAAACTAGCATGAGCATTCCTGTCTATGCTGCCATCTCTTTCTTTGTAGTGCACACACACCTTAAGGGTAAAATCCTAGCCCTGGTGAAATCAATGGGAATTTTGCAATTAACTTCAAAGGAACCAGGATTTAAGACCTTTCAAAAAGACTATGGACTCTTATCCATATCAAACCCTCCTAGAATCATAGAATACTAGAACTGGAAGGGACCTTGAGAGATTATCAAGTTCAGTCCCCTGCCCTCATGGCAGGACCAAGCACCATCTAGATCATCCCTGATAGATGCCTAACTAACTTGCTTTTAAATATCTCCAGTGATGTAGATTCCATCTAGCGTTAATCAGTGCTTCGCCATAGATGTCCACTGACCTTCAATGAATTTGCACCAGCTGAGACACTGACTCCATCTATCAATAAGAGCAGACTATTTTTGCCACAGATGTGACAGATAGCGCATGGGTGGCACTGCCACATATGACTGAAGAGAAGCCTATTGTTTGCAGTGCTGTCAAATCTCACACCTGTCACCAGATCTGGATTCACATTTTGTTTTTTTTAAATAGGAGCGAATGATAGAAAGAAAATGATAAACTCTCTCATATCCCCATGGTGAAGCACAGCAGAAAATAACAAGTTAAATGAAAGATTAGGAGAAAGCGAAAGCACTTTGAGAAACATGCACTGCTTCTTTAACATTTCAAATTTTTCTTTTAACATAAAATTACAACAGAGCAGAAGCAAGGAATCCAGCATGATACTTTATCACAATACCCAGCCAACTTTAACTCATCTCAAGTGTTATTATAAGAAACAGAATTTACTGGTATGGACTTATATTCAATAGCATTCCTTCCCTTTTTAATGAAATGTCATTATTCCAATACAAATCCTTTCATTCTCTAACCTGCTCCCCCCTCATCACACTATATTTCATTTCCTGCAGTTACGTGATATTATTGCCTTTTTCCCCCCTCAGCTATTGATTTAGGTGTATATGGTTATTGCAATGCAAAATAAAACAGTTCCCCCATCCATTCTACCTTGTACCATTGAACATTAACTTAATTTGTTTCAAATCTGCATTTGATTTGGCAAGGAAACCATTTATCTTTATGAAGAAAGCCCTCATAAAGTAGGGACTTTAGGAGATGGCCGCTTTAAAAATTTAATAGTCTTGTGTCTTATACACTCAAAAAATGAATTAAACCTTCAAATATTATATGTCTCAATGTAACCTTTTTGTATTTTGTACTATGTTTAATTTATTATATCCAGAAAAATTAGAGGAAATCTTACTATATTCAAGCATAGGTTGTTGGGTTAAAAAAAATCCATGATAGAAGATAGTCAATATCACAAAGTAGTTTTTGGGGGGATGATTTTTCAGTTTTTTAAATTAAAATCAATGAACTCTCAAGTCACTACTAACATTGACTTTCTGCCCTCTGAGAGCATGTAGCATATTTGCAGCTGGCTTTCTGGAAACCAGAGGATATGGTATAAGGGTCTGATCTAATGCCCACTGAAATCAATTGAAATTATTTCACTGAAGACAGTATGATGCATTCTGCATACTGGATGAGGGAATAAGAACCATGAATAAATATCTGTAAATGGAAATGTTTAGGTTTAGAAAATTTAAACTCTCACTGATGAATAGACATCTGCCAATCAGTTACAAAATTAAAATAATCTCAGGAGATTGTAAACCTGAGCACTAGTTTTTTGGTCCATATTGCTTGGGACAATTTGCATTGCCACAAATATTTATAGTTATTTTTTAAAGAGATCAGTGTTACTTTTTTCAGCAAAGTTTTTCATCCAGAAAAACAACAGTTTTCCTGATTTAAGGATCTATAATTCCTTTAATGGGGTTAGGTGAAAACAAAGACCCTTCTTCAATAATTTGGGGACCAAAGGCCCTATCATCTAACCCTTCTTTATTCATGAGTTGTTACCTTGAACCAACAACTTGAAGTCTACGGGAGAGGTAAGTGAAAGTTTAGGCCAGTTATTTAGGTAACTAGTTAGAAATTTAGGTGTCTAACTTTAGGCACCCAAGTTTGAAAACATTGGTCTTAACGTCAATTGGAAGAGCAAACACTAGGATTTCCAATCTCAGAATGGCACTAGAAGGGATAACATCTTTTTAATGGATTATTGTTCAAAATCTTCAAGAAATGTAATGATAAGACAATGGGCATGTTGTGCTCAAGCAGGAGACGACTCCCTGGAGAAGATGCATCATGGAAAAAAGGGAGAACATTGACATTAAGAGGATATTTAGAGGGGAAACTTGGATGAAGAGAAGGTAGAAGATAGAGGAAATGAGAGCAGAGATGTGGACAGGAAAACCGTTGTTCAGATCGTGGCAGCTAAGAATGAGAAGCTTGACTTTGATGTGGAAGGTAAAAAAGAGAAGAGAGTGAAGGGACTCTCTCTCTCTCTCTCTCGCTCTCTCTCTCTCACACACACACACACACACACACACACACACACACACACACACACACCCCTACTAATATGCCTTTCTGAGGCTGTCCATGGATTGAGAGATTTCTGGTCAAATTTAACACAGCAACTCTGCCTGAGGAGGTTCCATTTTAGCTCACCTAGTAAAACAGCCACTCTAGTCCCAGAAGAAGTCTCAGCTGCAATAAATTATTGGTCTTCCAGATAGCATTTGCAGGTATAAGATGAGAGACACCAAGTAGTTGGGGAATGTAGACTCATTGTGTGGAGCAGTTAGTATTGCTGCTGGGTGCAGAGAGTAAAGGTCCTCTTCCATATTGGAAGGTGTGTATGTGGGGAGGTTTCAGACAATGGCTGGCTGAAATTTAAGGCAGGTTCTCATTCCGATATTATGCAATGTTTAAAGAAAAGCAGTTGCTCAATACAACCCTCCATGAATTCATGAGTTGGACCACATAATGTTACAGGAACCATGTAAGTAAACCCCACATATCACATAAAGGGGTAAACATCAGGGAAGCAGAAGTGCTATTGAAACCAAATGACAATGTTGGCACAGGAACAAAGAGCTATAACCTGGCCATGAATAAATTTAAGCTGGAAATGAGGAGTGTTCTACCATCAGAAGAGTGACATTCTAGAACAGCCTTCCAAAAGAAGCAGACAATCTAGAGGGTGATAACTTTATGACTGGGTTTTTATTATAAGTAGTCTGCAATAGCAAGGGACTGGACTCTATGACTCAAGAAGGCTCTTACAGTCCATGGTCCTATTTCTAATGATCAATGTGAATGCTGATTCTGTGACCAGAGTAGGCTAAATAAGGTAACATGTTAACCAGAACTAGCTAGAAAAAGGGTTGCCTTTTTTTTTTCAAAAGCCAAATTTCTAAACCTTTCAATAACCACTAAAATTGATCTGGAACAAATACAAATCCTTCTTAGCAAAGCTCCAAAACAATGCCCACTTTCTGTTATAAAGCATACTGTTTACAAGCACATCTACAGAGCCTGAAATACAATTTCTTCCCATCATTAATGAGGAAGTATGACTATGCAGAAGCCTCATTCATTCTTTTACCAATAATACAATATGAAACTGCCATCGTAGCTGTAATTTCCTGTGGCATCAATATTGTTTCCGGTTAATATTTCCATATTGTTGTTGTTTTTTTATATACCCTCCCCGCAAATTCAAACATTTTCATCTGGCAGAATGCAAATGCTCATGTACAATAGCTGTGACACACCAGCCTCACTGTAAGGCTTTTAAATAAAAAGTAGACCCTATGAAAGCGAAAGTCAGGATTCAAACACCCACAGCAACTGGGACTAGAATACAAATTCAGAATCAAATCTAAATCCACATTTTTTTCCATCTCCAAATTCAATTCCTCTTTTCCCTCCCCCCACCCTCATTTTGAAGATGTTCACAATGGTGTCAGTGGGGCTGATTTCTAATTAAACTACTAGCCCCCCTATCTATTGTGCAACTCCATTATGTATCTTTGTTATCAATAGCAATAATAGACACTTCACCACTCACCACCTTTTTTCATCTTTGCTCAAAATGTGCAGATAGGAAGGAATATGTTATTAAAAAGATCTGATGAACTACAAAGACTATAGTTCTATGTCCTTGCTGTCACACTGTCTGACACTAGCAAAGTATGGAGTGAAGGTTGGTAGCAGGATACATCAGATGCAAAGAAACTAATTACAGTAAATTTCTGATAATCCTGCAGTTTTAGGACCCAGGGGATGCCGGATTATCAGATATGCTGGACTATCGGAAGGGGAGACTATCAGGGGTTCTGGAGTGGGGTGGGAGGGGATGCCATCCCAGACCCCTCATAGCCCCCCCTTCCGATAGTCCGGATCTGCCCCAGGCGTCCCTGATTCAGCCACTGCCGATCAGTTTCAGCAGCAGCTGAATCGGCGATGCCTGCAATAGAGCAGCTGGGGTGCTGTCGGGTTGGTCGGGCAGCCCCGAGTGGCAGCGCTACAGGACCAACCCGGCAGCACCCCCGCTGCTCTGCTCCTGGCTTCCCCAATTCATCTGCTGGTCAGTTTCAGCAGCTGCTGAATGGGGAAAGCCTGTCCGGCTGCCCCAGCACTTCCGGGTTCCTGATGGTCCTGGAACATCAGGAGTGCCGGAGCATTGGACGCCGGACTAATGGAGTTTTACTGTAAAAACTATTTTTAGTGAATAATCTATTCAGTCAATTGAACCTTAAAAAGAGTTGCACAATTATGGGATTTATTCAAATAAACATTTTGAATATTCATACAGCTCCCACTTTACTATGCATTAAATCGACTAGATAAATGGATATGGCTAGCTCCAAATGGATGAGAACTAGGGCTGTCAAGTGATTAAAAATTAATCACAATTAATTGTGTGATTAAATAACAGCATGATTAATCATGATCTTTTAAAAATATTTGTGGATGGTTTCTACATTTTCAAATTCATCAGTATCAGTTACAACACAGAATAAAAAGTGTCCAACACTCACTTTACATTTATCTTTATTAAAAATACTTGCACTGTAAAAAGCAAAAGAAATAATCTTTTCAATTCACCTGATACTAGTCCTGCACGGAGCACTAACAATCAGCATTACAACTAGTTTAATGTATTTTGGCCTGTAACAGGAACTGGCATTACAAATTCAGGTCTACCACAATCTTTCTAACTACATATTATAATTATTAAATGATATAATATTGTTTTAGATAGAAAACTGTGTTTCTTTTGCAGATGTATTCAGTTTTGACTTTTTGGTGATTAATTTTGTTGCAGGAAGGGATACCCGTCCTTCTTTCTTCTCTAGGATTAATTTTCTTGAATTCTTTTCCTATGTTGTCCCGTTCAGCATATGTTCAAATGAAGGTAGAGCCAAAGAAATACAACTGAGAGCATATAATACATGCAGGAATGCTTATTCAAGTCTGAGGCTACTGCTACACTACAACTTTTTCTGGAAGAGGAAATGCAAATGGAGTGCTCCTTTGCATAACTCACACTCTCATTTGCATATTCTCTTCTGATCCTTTTTTGCGGAAGCGCTGTGTAGATGGAGCCTTTTTGCGCAAGATCCCTTCTTCCGCAATTGCAAAAAAGGGACCTTGAGCAAAAGGGCGCTGTCTACACGGCGCTTTTTTGTGCAAAAACCTCTTCCACAAAAAGGATTGAAAATAATATGCAAATGAGAGCATGAGATATGCAAATGAGTGCTCAATTTGAATGTCCTCTTCCAGAAAAAGTTCGTAGTGTAGCCATAGTGCCCGTTTAATGCAAACTTTCCATTAAGGGCTAAAACACATTAAACTGCTTTATTACGCAGGAGGTGTCACTAACTAGTGTGGGACAATGAATGGTTGGAATTTTCCCAGTGTGTTTGCCAATGGCCCAAGCTGTTTATATTTATATATTGCCTGCATTTTTCTTTATATTTTCTTTACCTGCAAAGTTCATTATACCTTTTGGTTTTAACTATGGTGCATTTGCTTTTAAAAATGTACAGAGAATAGACTTAAAATAATGTAAAATGATGTGCTGCTTGTATGGGTTTTGGAGGGGTGCTCTTATTATGGGTGTTTTTTTTTATGTAAGTGGGAAAAGCAGTCATTGTATTTTTAAAAAATTACAAATAATGATGTGAATGCAATGGGCACTTCCAGAATGTTTTCCAATGGTACGTGGCATCACCAACACCTTGCCCACAGAGTCTACATGATGCTCAGCCCTCCGCACTCCAGCCCATCCTTTCCAGGTGCAGTGTCACTCCCTATATGTGACAAGGAATATGGACTGCTGGAAGAAGGGCAAGGTTGGGCTGTCCCCGAGAGTGGAACCCTGGGGCAGGAGTACACCCCATAACAGCAACAAGAAGCAGCCACTGGTCAGTGTGCCCAAATGAGTGGAACGCTCTAAACATTTTCTCGTGAACCCCCAAGCTGTGCAGGTCGCATTTGATTTCAGGATTAAACACAGCAATAGACTTAGGTGAGTTTGAGACAGAACTTTGGGGGGAAATCATTGCAATTTTTTTGTCAAAATAGGAAGTAAAGCTTTCTTTGCAACTTCAGGCTGGGTATTGATGTTTACTGAGAATGTGCCCATTCTTCTGGCTTTGTCATAACATTATTTGTAAAAATCTCCACCCCCATTTTTTTAAGTTGGACATAATATTCTCACTCTTGTCATTTTGTGCTGGAAATGCCTAGCTTTGAAATGGGCAGATTCTGAGACCCTTTGACCACCTGGAATAGCATTTTACTCTACAAATAGCTTCTGTGAAGTTAGTGGGACTCTTCATAGAACCAGTTGCTATTCAGTTGCAAGCATGGGTATCGGAATCTAGCCTGTAGTGAGTGACTCCTTGTTGTCTGTGGAGACTGCAGAATTCCTTCCTATCCTTCATCTTCCACAGCCAGCTGAAAATCCTGCAAGTGTTTCTGCCACTACAGCACCTGAAGGGCACCAACCATTTGTAGATTAGTCCCCTAATGTCGCACCTATTGAATTTCTCATACTTGTGATCACAGATGCATACTTGCTATTTGTAGCTCTTCATAGTTTGATTATTTAGATGCAAATCCATTGTGTGTAATATGTTTCTCCTGTCCCCAAAGGCAATTGATTTTAAAAGCAGGCAAGCAAAACAGAAAAAAAAAGCTCTCAGATTCTTTGCAAATGTCCATGACATGAAAGACTTTCAGTGACTGTAAACTATTTTCCTTGCTGCCACATGCTCTTCAGCCATAAACACTTGCCCACGCAGGCCAACTAATGCTTGCCTGTTTGGACATATGTGATTAAATAAATGTAATTACGAGCAAGATATAATCACAAATGCTTTGTTATTAAAGTTCTCTCAGTTTCATTAACAATACATGTAGAAGAGAGGAATTGATTGGTGCTCCCAGAAAAGTGAGAAGAGGGAACCAATAAATATGGCTTCTTTCACATTATATCTGTGAAAACACAACATTTAAATGCAGAATTTGACTTTCCAAATATCACACCAGAAACCTTTTAACAAAAACAGCAGGGAGAGAAAGCGTTTTAAACCATGATATTCCATGAAGGATTATGAAAATAGAGGTCATTGCAAGAAAGAGAATTGCAAATACAACTTGAAAAGCTTCTCACATTTGTAAATACATTGAAGAGAATTTATTCCTCTCTGGTTTTGCTACCAGAGGATATTTACAGGTTCCAAGGGAAAACAGATGAAAAAAAAATCACATTTGCTACACTACCTCTGTGCAATGCAACATGCTGATGTGTAGTACTAACATTCAACTGAACTTCAAAAGAAATGTTTCCTTTTAATCTAAAGTAACACATTTTGGGGTTTCCAACAATGAATGGAGCACCCTCTACTCTGACTGACTTCATTCAGCTGTCCTGAGAATAGACTTTGTAACCCCTGAAGCCAATTGAGTTTTGCCATTGATATTTCTGGGTGCAGGAACAAAAGCAAAGGGGGGAAAAAGAGAGGCTGAGTGTTGTGTGGATTTACCAAAAAAAGGACACTAGGAAGTGAATTCCATTTGGTTATTCAAATGGACTTTAATTCTGAGAGAACTGGTTCTCTACTCAACCAGCTCCAAAGGAGTAAATAACTTGTGGCATACTCACAGCAGATGCTCTTCAGTACTGATGTGCCACAAAAAGAAGAAACATATCCCCATGCGCCTTGACTTGCAAAGCATCTAGTGATTTAAGATGCCTCTATTTTGGGATACCTGATTTGAAACATCTTGTTGAGCACTCAACCAACAACAATCAGGCCCCGTCCTCTGTGTCAAGCCGAACACCCAAAATCACTAGTCACTTTGGAAAATTTACGTCTTAATTGTTGCTTTTAAAGCAGCAGATATTGCACATGAGATTGCGTAACCTTTCAGGAAGTGTGTGATATGGTCTCTCCACCATGCCTGATCGAGTGCATATGAATCCATTCAGCTTCAGTGAATGAACCTTGGACCTTTGCCACATTCTGTGGTGCCACTGCAGCCCCTGGAGCCTGGTGACCCTGCTGCAGCCCCTAAGGCAGAGGAGCTCTGACCCCATTGATTATCGGAGGGTGTGTGCCTGTCACGGGGCGGACAGGCCCCGCACTGACGGACAGGGGTAGCCCAGGCCCAGCTGGCGGGGAAAGCCCCACTCCTCCAGCCCTGCTGGGCATGCTCCCAGCAGAGGCTGGATATAAAAGCAGAGGGAGCCCTACAGGCAGGGAGACTGCAGGATGAGGGAGTAGACCAGACCAGACCAGGCTGGCCCTGGCCCTGGCCCTGGCCCGGCCCATGTTTCTGCAGCAGCTGAGACCCGAGTCGCTGCCCGTGCCTGACCCGGAGACAGAGCCAGCAGCCGCCGACCCCAGGGAGGCAGGAGCGCGCCCGCAACCCCAGCAGGTACTGACTCGGAGGTGAATGGGCCCCAGGGGAACCAGGGCGAGGTAGGAAGTAGCCCAGGGCAAAGGACTCAAAGCTTGGCTCGGTGTGTAACGGCTGGATTCCCCGCCAAGCGGGCAGGAGCCCTGGGCTGGGACCCGGTGGAGAGGGAGGGCCTGGGTCCCCCTACCACCCATTTTCCCTGCCCTGAATAATCAAACCCCGGGCCAGGAGAGGCCTCTATAGTCGTATTTACCCTAATAGAGGGGCATGAACTTTTATGTTGGGACTTCTAGGGTTGTGCTCACCCTGATAGAGCGGGCAACGGGTCCATAAGGGAGGGGGCACACCCCACGCCCGGGACGTACCCCGTGACAGTGCCCCAGCATGTTCCTGCTTATTCAACCCCTTTGCAGGCTCCTGGTTTTGCTGTAGCAGCTCATGCTTTTTGATCTGGAGCTCGTTGTCACCAGAGATGGCAGCTGTCAGCCAAGCAGTAGTGGGGCTGAACCTGAAAAGGTTCAGAGGTTGAGTTCAGTTTGAATCAACACCAGCAGATCAGGGGCAAAACTCCCATTGACTTCAGTGGAGATGGGGAGCCAACCCGGCATTTCATCTGGGCCTGTAGGCAAGGTGTGGTTGGGGGGGAGCTCCGTGCTCCCAGAAGGGGTAGGTAGCCAGCCCTCAATGCTGCCCAGACCATGCCCCCCCCACCCACACACACACAGCATTGCCTAGAACTCCCCCATTTAGCACTCTGGTGGTGAATGAAGGGGGTTGGGACTCCAGACGTCACGGCTGCCATGGGCCCAAGAATGGTTGTCTCATTTGTTCTCCCTTGTCAGCAGGCCTGATTTCACCCCAACTGCTTATCGGAGCCTTTCACATCTGAAACCTGGGCTGGAAATCCGACAGGGCCATGCTTTTGTATGAGGCTTCACACATGTCCCATATTTTCAGAGCCTTTTGTTCCTTCCCATTTTGGGCCTGGCTAGAAAGAACCAGGGAGTTCTGAGATGCTGCAGTAATTGGAAAAATAATGGAAAAGGGAAAAAGCTTTGGGCAAAGGTACAGGCTAGTTCTTATTTTATCTGCAGTCTGTGATTTTGCCGTGGCTATATAAGCACATGGATATTTTATATCCCCATTTCTTCAGAGCCTAGGCCCAAGTTGTGAGCTATGGTGTGGGGGTATGTAAGGTATAAAAGCAGCAAAAATCTTTCCACTATACAAGTGGCCCAAGAGTGAAGCACCCATTCAAGGAATTCTGCATCTCTTTTCTTCCCTTCCACAGCCACCTGGACACAGAACAGAACTCTCCACAAGAATTCCTTTGCATGCATACATCACTCTGGCAGGAGCGTACTGGCAATCAAAATAGGCCTGGGAAATGGGTTGAGAATGGCCCTCCCCATGACATCACCCCTGCATGCACCTTAAGCCCCGCCCCTTGCGTGATGTCCGGCACGCAGCTCAGGTGGCAGGTCGGGCTCTGCGTGCCGCATACAGCGTGGATGCAGAGCCACTCGGAGTGAGGGGCAATGGCGTGCGGACACGATGGCCCACTGGACAACAGCCCACCGGGAAATTCCCGGTATCCCCCGGGGCAGTACACCCCTGAACTCTGGCTATCTGCATTTCTAAAGTGCAGAATCTAGCTGCTTTTAGTGTACTATGGAAAGAACTGATTTTCTATTTCATTGTGATTTGGATGCTGCCTTCTGCCCCACATACATACATTCATTCATACTCGGAGGTGGGGGAGGGGTCCTTGACAGAAGATCTGGCAAAAGACCAGAATGCACGTAATAGTCTACAAAAATGTTGAAGAAAAAGTGATCAGAATCCTTTTTTCCTTTCGTAGTTCAACTTAAAATGACAGAACAAATAAAAAGAGAGAGAGCAAATAACAAAGTCTACATGAGAGAGCATGGTGTGTGCGACTCACTGTAAAATAGCCACCATCTTGAACTAACTTACACAGAGTACTTCTGCAAATGGGCTAAGAGTGCAGTTTTGCCCTTCATAGTGCACCGCCTACAAAAACAGTATTAAAATTACACTGCCATCCATGCCACACTTCCCGAGGGTTGCCGACTTTTGTGGCAATGGCATCCGGTCCATTGTGTCAGAAAGGTTGGCAACTCTATGCCTCCAGGCTGTTAATGATTACATGTAGAGATGGGCTCATGCTAGACCAATGATCCAATCTCCCCTGTTCTAACTCTGAATGGTCACAGACAAAGATCTGTCTCTTTATGTTTGTGACTTGAGCCATTGTACATAATCGGGTCAGATGTGAAAACCTAATACAAACATCTTTGGGGAAGATTAGTGCCACTTGAGAACTCCCGTGCCACTTTTGCTCAAATGCAATGGTTCTTCTTCAGACTATGGATAAAGTAGTGCTGGTCACATTGAGACTACGAGCAAATATTCCATTGACATGAATGGGGCCAGCATTTCATCTGATGAGTCTCTTCTATCTGGAGGACTGAGTTGAAATCTGCAACTGGACTTCACAGCATGTAGCCACCTGCCACCAATAATACCCTTTCACTCTGGCCAAAGTATATTTAAACTGTGATTCTAGCAATTTCAGATTTGTATGATATAGGGTATGTCTACCCTACAGAGTTTTGTCAGAAAATCAGCCATTTTTCTGACAAAACCTGACTTACGTCCAACTGCAAACACATTCTTCTGAAAGTAAATTGAAAGAACAGAGGGATTTTTCCGGCACTGGTAATCCTCTTGCTATGAGGAAGAAACCTTTTTCCAAAAGAGCTCTTTTGGAAAAAGGCGTGTGTGGACGGGAAAGAGGGAGTTCTTTCAAAAGAAGAGGAAAGAGGAAAAATCACAGGTGCCCTGGTGGCCATTCCATCTATAGTAATCACAACTTAAATGTGAGAGAGTGTCCACACTGAATGGACACTATCTTTCGAAAAAGCAGATCACTTTTTCAATGCATGTTTGTGTGTGGATGCTCTTTTTCTGAAAAAGTTTTTTCAGAAGATCTCTTCCAAAAAAGGTTCTTCCGAAAGAAGCCTGAAGTCTAGACATAGCCATAGTTCTACCTGCTGTCATATAGGAGGCAATTTCCTTCAGCACTATTGGGAAAGATATAAAATACAGAGAGTTAAAACATAAAAACTCTGCTCAGAGTCAAGTGTCTCTGGCATGTTGCTGTTTTATGTGTTCTTAGATGTATACCTACAGTATGTTGCTTTAAGAAGGTACACAAGGCCATAACTCTGCTGGAGCTGATTAGGGCCAGCTTCTTGCTGTCAGTGGGAATTTAAAAAGCAAGCGCTGGCAAATTCTGGCAATTTATAAACCATGTGCCAGCAACGTGCTGCAAGTGAATAGCTGCAGTGCACTTAATTTCAAAGTAGAGCCATAATATCGGGGGAGGGGAGTTCATATATCAAGTTGATATCTGATTTTCAACACTCAATTGTGCATGTTCCATTTCTTGCTGGCAAACAGAACCAGAGGCACTGAGTGAATGGAATTCTTCCCGGGATGTCAGACATCAATACCATTTGCACAGACAGCATACACAGCTGTGAAGTAATTCTCCCTTTTCAAGCATAAAAGTGTCTTGTAGGACTCTCAGTGGCAAATGTACAGCTATAGATTTTCGTTACAAATGAAGAGTGGTGAACAAATCCTCTGGAATCAAAGGTAAGTTGAAGCTAAGTGATATTTAGGCAGCCATGGCCAATCAGACAACTGATTAGCAACCTGCTTGTATCTCACTGCCTCCAGACTGAACTATTACTGTACTTGCATGACCATCTCATTTCTTTCTATGTGTGGAACTGGCTGAGTGCACTGTAGGAAGAAAAAGCATCCCCTCCTCTCATTCACACCAGTTTCACAGAGTGGCAACACCTCTAAATCCAACAGCGATACTGCTGAATTATACTGGAAAAATGGGAGGAGAATCACAGCCAGAGAGTGCACTGATCCATCAGTCTGGCACACCTGCCTTCCATGACAGGTGAAAGGATATTGGTGGGGTCGACTCCATTGTCTGCTGACATTACAAGGCCATATTGTTGGTTAGTGGAACTGGCCAGATACTGCAGCTGGAACAAAGGCAAAAATTGACACAGCTGTGTCCAATGTCCAAAAACACATGGGAGTGCAAGTAAATAAATTATAAATACATACAATTCTCAGATTATCTGGAATCAGATAAAGCTTCTAAACAAAAACAAGTGAGGGAAAACTGCTAAATGCTGAGAGAAAGAGGAGAGATGCCATTGTACTATGTAGCAACCTGACAGCAGATCAGGCATGGCGACTGCTGCCAAATGGATGCAAGTATATAATCCTGATTTAAAATCATCCCTACCTCTGACACACACCCAAGCAGTCCATTTCTTATTAGCTCTTTGGCAGCAGTTCCACAGATTTGTGCTACAACTGGAGCTCCAATTCATCTGATGAAATGGGTTTTACCCTCGAAAGCTCATGATTCTATATATTTTGATTAGACTCTAAGGTGCCACAGGACCATTCGTTGTTTCTGGAGCTGACAAGGAATTTTTGGTGAAAATTTTCTCACCAAAAATGCCAAATTGTCAAAATTGAAACTGTTCATAGGAAAGGGCCAATTTCATCCAATTTCCTGACCTGAAATAGTTTCAAAATGGTCAAAAAATAATTCTGGGTTTTGATATTTAATAAACAAAACATTTTTGGTCAAAATGACTTTTTGCTCCAAAATGTAATTTAATTGAGACTAAAGTAAAGTTTTATAAAAAGATCAACCTTCAAATGGAATTTTGAAGTTTGTTGGTACATGAGATATTTTATTTTCGGACCTTACTTGGGATGGATTTCTTTTTCAAAATCTTGCAAGATAGGAAAATAATTTCCTATTCAGCCAAATAAATCCTTGTTGAACTGGGAGCTAAGAAATCTCACACAGCCCATGCATACTAACTTTCTTTCTAGCTAGTGCTTTCAGGCCTGCACCTTCATAAGCAAAACCTGCCACCAGTAAATGAGAAACAGCAAAAAATACAATACATTAAAAGTTGCATTTTCAGCCAGTTTCTAACTGCCTCCTCATTGGTGCACATAGCCACCTCAGAATGCAAGGAAGCAAATGTCGTAGTTGTGTATCCGACAACTTGATCTAAAAGTGCTTCCACACATTGGCT
>JANRFK010001785.1:30304641-30327222 GCA_030068395.1 Apalone spinifera
TTTCCGTTAAAAGCATTTTCGGAAAATCATGCCAGTCTAGACGTAGCCATTGGGATTATACATGCAAATAGGTGCAAGAACAAAATAAGAACCCCTAAGTTGGCTAAAAATGCAGTGTAAAGGATATTAATTTCTTTCATGGGTGTCTTTTAGTAAGTGCTGCTTAAATATTTTAACATCTCTAAAATCTGTTATTGTTCAAACTTAATATCCCAATCTTCAGGTTATAGTCTCAGTGTAGCAACATCAATTTACACTTGTTGTGGATCAAGCCTTTTGCAATTAGCTGTAGGATGTTGCACAGAGATTTGCATACCTAGGAAATATTCCTTTGGAATGGAACCCACATGGTTCTCTCTGTGCCATAGAAGCCCTGTTTGGAGTGTGAAAAAGGGGGGTGAGGAAGAGGGAAATGAAGGGAGCCTTCAAACTTGCTTCAAAAGCAGGCACTAGCCTTTATCTTAATTAGGTTAATATGAAGGAGCACTGCTGGTAAGCTGAAAAATAATTATATGGATCCAGTGGTTGAAAAATGCCTTTCAATGGGATGCAGAAAGCAATAGTAATGGTTCTAGCATGATGGCTTGTGCACAGGAGCGCATGGGATTCCATCCCCCCAGAATCCACACTTTGTGCCCCCCACAAAGACCATCTGCACAACCTTTATGCAAAGAAGTATGAATTTCACTCCTGGTGTGATTTTAATGAGGAAAGATGGTGTGATGAAAACAATGCAAAATCCATGCTTGATTGCATCCAAGGTTCGTCCACATTCTTTGTAAATCAACCATCCAATTTTGCACCCGGGATGAGTCATGATTCATATTTGTCTTGTTTATCCTAGTGCCTGTCCAGAAGCTGGGAATTTCAGAAACTATTCACAATGACAAATATGGAGATTTCGCAATACATATGGTAATTTCTGCTCCAGCATGGCACTGATGCACACAAATGATACCTAAATGGAGTCTTAAAGATGGGCAAAGATTTAATTAATAGAGACTGTAGATGTTCTAGCATATTTATTGGAAAAGATGAAATCACTATAAATTATGTCCAATGGAGTGGATAGAGCATCCACATACATTTTAAAAAGAATATTGTAGTATTTAAAAAACATTACAAAATTGACTGTAATGGTAAGTGACATTTTAGTTCAGTCACAATTAAAATCAACCTGACTTATTCCTTGCATTAGTAGCTACATTTTCTCTTTAAAGTTCACAGAGGGTTAAATTTCTCATCCTTGGAGATTTCTTAATGGCCCTTGTTATCTAAACCTTGATCCATAATGGTGGCTGTGTATTATGTTTTCAATGCACATCCTCAGACATATTAGGACATGAAGTGAACTTGACAGGGAGGAGAATATTTTCTTTCTCCTCTGAAATGCCCCATGAGGGTTTTCTGCAGGCGACCTCCTCAGACCTTGGCTTTACATTAGAGTTATTGTCCTTAGAGAAGATTCAGTTAAAGCACCCAATTCATTTCATATAGTGCTCTCTAGTTTATTCTTGGTGGCAGCTAACTTGTAAAATTTTATTATGAATTCTTTTTTGGTTTGCTTGATGGAAAACAATTATTCTATCATCAGTCCTAAATGCAGTTGTAGAAATCTTTGATATACCACAATGAAGCACCCCTTCACTGACTGTTCGCTGGGTAAAATGCTCACTATCTGTTTAACTCAAGAGGCAGTTCAAAATAGCCTCCTTCAAGCTCTTTTTACCAATATACTCTTTCCCATCACATTTTCTACAGGCTGTCTCTGGAGCCAATCTGATCACTTGAAATACACTCCCCCCAGCATCACAAGATAACTTTATGAAAATTACACTGTGCCTAAATTACAGGTTGAACCTCTAAAATCCAGGGTTCTTTGGTCCTGCAAAATCTGTGGTCTGGTAGGACCACAGATATTGCTGGATCAGAGAGCGCTAGCTGGCTAGGTTCAGACGCTGAGCTGGTGGTGAGGAGCGCAACCCCATGGAAGCGGAGCCGGCATGTTGGGGAGCCCTGCCTGGTTTGGCACAGTGAAGAATGCAACCTTGGCTGAGCGAAGCAGTGCGGTTGGTGGCCAGGAGAGTAGCCCAGACTGGCATTTGGGAATGTAGCCCCAGCTGGGGCCAGCATTTTGGACAGCACAGCCCTGATGCCAGGTGGGGAGAGCAGCCACAGCAGAGCTGGGGGCAGCAGAGCCAACAGCTGGGAGGGGAGCCTTGACCTCCACTGGTCCAGCAAACTCTGTGGTTTAGGATCACTCAGGTCCCAAGGGTGCCAGACCAGGGAGGTCCCATCTGTATTATTATTATGTTGTTATTATGGCACCTGCATGTGCTGAGCAAGATCGGGGCTCCACTGCTCTTGGCAAGGTACAAATGCTTGCTAAGAGGCTGTCAGTGCCCTGAAAAGTAGCAGTAAGTAGGTAAGAAACAGCATGGCCCAAAGGAGGTCCTATTATGTGTTTACAGATGGAGAACTGAAAGACAGAGAAGTTAAATGGCCTTTTCGAGGCCACACATAAAGCCTCTGGCAGGAATAGGAACTGAACCCAAATCTACTGAGTCAAAGTCTAGAGCAGCATTTGGCAGCCTTTTCAGGCTGGCAAGCCCTCATTCAGAGTAAAAGTAAAATTCACCCATCCCTTATATTTACTATAAAAGTTTAAAAAATGAAGATTAGTGTTAGGAATACAAATACTATAGCGTTCAACACATGTTTTGACCCAATAGTTAAAAAACACGGTTCTGTTGTCTTACAGGAAGCTATCCTTCTTCCTTCAACTGACACGGGATGCTCTTCCTATGCAATGAGACTCAAAGGGGGGAAGGGAAGCATTTGCAGCCTCTTTCATTTTCATGTGAATGAGAGAAAAGAATCCAATGTGATATAGGACGGCTGGAGTCTAGCAAGATCCCCATCTCTTCAGGAGAGCATGGACATGGGTAAGTTTTATAACATAAGTGGTTATTCATAGAGTTTGCCCCAGAAAGATGATGAGTATGCCTGTGAGGTATACCCGGAATCTGGAATGAAGTCATTAGGAGGCTGATTCCCTGAGCCACACAGTCTATTGACACCTGTAAGCTTTAGATCAGGACCTTGTAGGTGAGGATGCCCAGCACCTCACAGGATTGAGCTCAAAGGGTTCCACTGCATTAGCCAGGCAAAGACCAGCTTTCAAGATGAGGCCTCTCTTGTTGCATCTCCACACACTCGCTGTTTGCAGTAATGCTTTCCCTTGCAAAAGAACTTGGGTTCTTACAGAGCCATTATCCAGCAAGTAGCAAGGTTGTAATACATCAAGTGAAAATCCAAACCATTGGTAATGCTAGACTAGTTCCTCAGTGTACTGCACAGTCAGATTGCTCTGATGAGATGGCAGATGCAAACTAGGAAATTAAAGTAAATTTAGGGTGGTAGATTTGTATTTAGACTTGCATTTCAAGCCCTGGAAACAGTGGGAATCCCAGTTGTAAGAATGAATTCTTTTTTGCAATAAACCTTATGTCGGAGTTTAAGCCCACTGAAATAAGGAATCTGCCGGGCAACAGTGAATGTAAGTTGATGCTATTTAAAGCAGGGCAAGAAGAAGTCCAAGGAAATCAATTGCAGCTTTTTGTATGATGGGTGTGCACTTTAATATCAATTTGGAGGCATGCACAAGTATATGATCCCATGGTAATCAACACAGTAATAAATATTAGCATGATAATTAATGTTACTCCAAAATGATGTCAAGAATGAACCAAATGCCTGATACCAACCAAATGCTATGGGTCGCAGCACAGAAATGCACAGTATTTGGTAATTATAAACAGTCACATATTTTCACCTATCAATTGCCAGAAAAATCAAATTTTGGAACAAAAGAACAGACCACCAAAGAGAAACAACTTTGTAATCAGTAAAGAGAAACATGCTTTCCATATGGGCTTCTAATAACTGACCACAAATAGAGTCCAGAGAGTTGCATTCATTCCCAGCTTAGATGGAGGGATGGAAGAGCCCTAAAGGCCGAGGAGCCCCAGGAAAATGTATGCAATGATGCTGGTGAAATGTAACTAGTGTGCTCTGCTGTCTGGGTGGGTGCACCTTTGGTGGTTTGTGTTGGTTGCACTCCTGTGGGGCCTGACCCACTGGCAATGAGAATCTTTCCATTGATATCAGTGAGCAATGGAGCACCATGCAGAACATAAATACTACCTGCTTCTGCAAAAATCCCAAAAGAAGAGCTTGCTCTATTGCCTTCTGCCACTTCTCAGTGGATCCCAGCACTCCTCCGCATAACAACTTACAGGGGCAGGACAGAGCAGGGAGGTGCAATATGAACTGAATTGAATCTGTACCAACAAGAGAGAACCTGATTCCAGAACATTTTAATCAAGGGGAGTTTTCTCTTACACCCCTATTCTTGGCAGCAATACAGAGCTCAAGCATTGGCCATTAGGTTCTGCTCTAAGGGATGGCGCAGGAAGCAGCTGAACAGCCTGCAAATTCCCACCCCTTTAGACAGAGCAATAGACATAAATGAGATGTACATCATGAACTAAAGGCAACTAGCCAAAGACTGCAAGATCTTCTCAACTTGGCAGTTCTACAGTCAAGGAACACCTTCAGCCAATGAGATATTTCACCAGTCTTATCTTGTTTGAAGTATTATTGTCTTTAAAATAATTTTAAAAGGGTTATTGTTTTATAACAACATGGGCATGCAGGAAAGCCAGGTCCCTGTTCCAAAAAGCTTCCAAGCTAAAGGAAAATCTCTCTTTCTAGTAATACACATATTCGACATTCATTCTCAAAATCTGAAACCAGAGAAAGCCCTTGGGGACTTAGTAAATTCTAAGTCACCCAAAATCCTAACACGTTTTGATGTCATGTATTCACAAAGAGCAAGCTCAACAGTGAGAATGAAAGTATTCAAAGTCCAGATTCCATCTAACAAAGTTCTTGGTCTCAGCAGAGCTTTTTTTGTTTCATGCAGTAGAACTACCAACTATGCAAGATGATGGGAGTCATGGTTCCATCCTTGGCCGTGTTAATATGAAGGACATACACAGATGGGCAGACCCTGCTAATGAGCTAGCTCCACTCCAGGGTTTTACCACCCACATATGACATCAGTTGTGTCATATGTGAGTCAGACGGACATTATTTATGAGTTTAAGGGCCCCAGACCCATAGGTACGAAGCCAGTCAGGTGCTTTTGATCCCAGAGAATGAGCATTTCTCCTGATGTTTTTGTGGCTTTTGGCTACTTACAATGATTAAGCTACTAAAAATACTACTTTAGAGGACTGCTTAATAAGGGTTTCTAGTCTGAGTTGACACTGACCTGGTTTGCAAACATCTGTAAGTAAGTATAAATATGTATTTGGACAGTCGTTAAAAACATGTACAATTTTTCCCAAATACTACAGTTCCTTCCAACCATTATACTTTAATGGGATAATGCATAAAGAATTTTTAGTGTGTGTTTTATTTCTAGTTATTTACTTAACAGTTATTTAAGAACAGACTTAAAAGCTTTTGGAGCTTTTACAGATAATTGTGTGCACTAAATAGGCATTCACCCAATTTTTAAAAATGCTTATTACTTATTCAGTAGAACCATACATTGGAGTCATGGTAATCTACTGATGCACTGAGAACTGTCTGGAAGTTGAATATATTTTAGGAGGAGTTACATGTATGTGGGCCAAATTCTGCTCTCAGTTATTATGCTACAAATCCAATGAAGTTATTCTGGAGTCAAACTTGAATTAATGGGGGCAGAATTTACCACTTTGCTGTGTCTTGAGATACTCTGGAAAAAGTTTATTCCAGAGGCACATCCCCCAGAGATAAGATTTCAACCACTTCAACTTAAAATATAAAAGATTTTGTGGACAAACTTTTGGGAAAGGAATTAGAGCAACTCCAGGCCAACTAATTTTATTTGGGTACCCACACCTGAAGATTGGGGTGAGGGAGAGGAGGAATTCTTACCAGAGAGGCACAGGTTTGTTCCAGCCAATACCGTATAGCCTAATTATAGACCATCTTACAAATGGGAACAGTAACTGACTTTGACAGTTCATTTATTCACAAAGGTCTGGTGGCCAAGGCCATGGCAAAGTTCAGGGTTAGATCACTGAGCCACACCACCATAAGAAGCCAGAGATCGAGCTATGTGGCACTCACTCTGCGAGGAGGCCATGTCTCTTTGGGTTGTGCAATCCTGATTATTTTTCTCTTATTGGCACAAATAGCCTCCAGGCGAGGCAGTAATTTCCCTGCCAGCATAGCAAGAATTACAGGCAATTCCTGCAGTGAGGACAAGCAGTTGATGAAGTCTCTCTGCTCACGGGAAGGTGGTTTATGTCCTTTTCCTGCCCCTCATGAAGTAAAAACTGCATTGCAGTGATTTCACAAACCTGCTCCTATTAATGCCACTGTAGCAGAAGCATCATGGAAATCTCCCTTTTCCATTTACTGTGTGCTCGGTTTAAGTTCTAAGATATTGTCAGATGACAGAAAACTCCTAAGGATAACACGCCATGAGTTTTTAATGATGTTGTTTAAGAGTTTGAGCAAATGTCTTGTTGCATCTTGTGTAAACCTCAGAGCGGGACACCCCACAAGTACACATGGAAAATATTCTGAGTGCTTAACAGATAAGTGGATCATCACCAGCACGGTGGGAAGCAATGGGAAGTATCACCTAGCCCTAGCATTGAGAGCTCTTGCTTGTGCCAGGTTGGCATCAGCTCCCCAGTTCCACCAGCCATGGGCATCACAAGCATTTCCCTTTTGGCCTTGCTGCCTTTCTACAGGTTGGGACACACTGTGACCCCTAAGCCCTCTTCTTGGGGTGTCCATCCCCTGTTCCACTGAACACTTGCAGTAGTCACAGATTCACTGATTCCAAAGAAGTAGTACACACCAGCTAACCAGATCCACCTGAGAGCACTGTGCTGCTTCGCACATAGGATTAAGATATGTTTACAGTGAAATAAAAAAAAAATTATTTCACTTTGCACACAGGACTAAGATATGTTTACAGTGAAAGCAAGTAAAAGTGTATTTAACCAAGAACAGAGATTGGATACAAATGGTCACATATAAAATAAAATTATAATGTTCATTCTAAAACAGGGGTGGGCATTTAGACGGTGGAGGTTTGCCAGGATTAGCCCCTGGTGGTATTTAGGTCCACTGTATTTACCTGCACCTCCACAGGTATGGGTATTTGCAACTCTTGTTGGCTGCAGATCACCATTCCCAGTCAATGGGAGCTGCGAGAAATGACGCGGATAGGGTCACTGGTTCCTGCAGCTCCCATTGGCCACAAAGGGTGATCCACGGCCAATGGAGCTACAATTCCCTGTACCTGCAGAGGTGCAAGTAAATACAGCAGCAGTGGCCCTCCAGGACCTAACCCTGGTGAATCGGATCACTCACCTTTTATTTGCCCTCACGGCTGCAAGTATGGCCAGTTGTAGCTCCTGTTAGCTATGGCTCACCATTCCTGGCCAATGGAAACGGAGGGAAGTAGTATTCTGTCTGTGATGCTTCCCACAGCTCCCATTGGCTGGGAATGGTGATCCGCAGCCAACAGGAGTCGCAAGTGGCCGTACTGCGGATGCTCAGGTAAATAAAATGCCAGCGGCTTTCCAGGTGCTAACCTGGTTGAACCTTGTCTGGCCCATGGGGAACTTATTGGCCATCCTTGCTCTAGAGCCAAGACTTAATTAACAAGATTCTCTTTTATCTATTAAAGTATTGCTCACCAGCATTTTACAGTCAGGTTCTTTCTTGTAATACCCTAAGTGATGGTAGGATTTGGGGCTACCTACATATTAAAACAAATGCCTATTTCATGAGGCACAACATGCTGTAAGCTGACTCCTCAGTGATGGATCCATGCTCTCTCTTGGTACCCTTAGACATATAAAAACAATCTTTTGGCCTTATTCATAAACAGGATACCCCTGCTGATCATTACTTCTTGTGTTGCTTTTTTTTTCCCTCTTGGCAATTTCAAATTCTCTTGTTTACCATCAGATACAGTATGCAAGTAGACATAATTTGGGAGGTAAACAATACTATGACCAGACAGAGAAATAAACTTCTATTACCACCTGCCCAAAAGGAACATTCCTGAAGTATGTTGTCTCCTGGTGACTTGCCTTAATCCCTTGTCCTTACATACATAACTTCTGGATAGAGAAGTTGAAGACCTGGGTCAAATTCAGCCCTTCTGAAAACCTACTGAAGTAAATGATATTACACCAGGGATACAGTTGGCCCATGCTTTATATTATAGTAGCACCTGCATACTGCTTCTATCAGACAGCACAAGAACCAAGTGAAAGCCAGAACAAGGATATTACCATTTAGGTCAAGGGCAAGGCTAGGGCAGTTATCAGAGGGAAATATTAAATCTTTAGCAGTGCCTGTGTTTATTTTCATCTTCTGTCTTTTAGCTAGAGGGGAAAGACATTAAATACCACCAAGTCAGTCACCTTGTTTTCAGATATCCTTGTGTCTTTCTATTTTTTTTCATTTACAGTGGCTAGGGGCAGTCATATACACTCTTGCATGGGTGAATATCATTATTATAGAGGTTTGGTAGCCATGTGATTACACCAGGTCTAACAGGAAGTGTCACTGGACGGTCCTGGCTTTAGAAAATGACCAATACAAAACATTTTTGTCTTTCTTTAAAACACTTTGAAGATGATTTGTCCTGATTTTTGCCATGGACAAAGAGAATATCCTTTCACCGGTATGCCAAAATGCAGCCATTCATGCAAGATGAATTTATCACCTGCTAAGGAGGCTCACCTCTTGCCAAACTGAAGAACAGCATGTACTCATTAAATAAAATTACCCAAGCAAACAAGAACGCCTAGTAGTGGCAATTCAGACAAAATTACCTTATCAGTTCCTCAGAAAGTTACTGCTGCATAACTCTTCCTTTCTAACCAATAATTGTTTATGGTGGTTAAAATACCTTTGCTTCTATGCAAGAGGGTTTCTGTCATTTATTGTCAAACAGTCACATGGACATTTATTCCCTGTCTTAATCTGAGCACTGGCTGTGTTCACAAATTATTTTTTCAATCTTGATGTGGTCCAGAAGACGAAAAAAATGGGGAAGGTGTAGATTATAAATAGGTATGGGAAAAATGGTTTGGGAAGGAAAATGAACCTACTTGAACCACTTTGGTCTGAAAACCAATCAAACCCAAACCACCCTGAGGTCTGAAAAAGTTGAGTTACCTTAATAAACTCTACTGTCATATTACTTATTTATAATTCTTTATGTTTATTAGTGAATGTAAAGTATGAAGCAATCCCAAGTAGAATAAGAACATTATTTCTTTATCACAACTTGTTGAATGATTTAATGTTTCAGGCTGTAATTTTACAGGGTACTTATGGTCATGTCTACACTAAAGGGGAAGGTCGAATTAAGATATGCAACTCCAGCTATGTTAATTATAAAGCAGGAGTCTGCTCAGTCTCCACAATGGAAGGCCAACGGAAGCAAACATTCCCATTGGCTTTCCTTACTCCTTGCAAGGTGCAGGAGTACTAGCACCAATGAGGGCACCTTCTGAGTTTGATTTAGCAGACCTTTACTAAATCTACTGAATCAAACTCCAGAAGATTGACTGTGCCAGTGTCAATCTTCCCTGTACTGAAGATACGGCCTAAGATAGTTAGACATTGAATTCTTATCTAAAGCCAGGAAGCCTTTGAAAAATCTCAAACTCAATGGTTATATTTGTATAGAGCCATTCAGTAAGACAAGAAGCAGACAGGACACAATGCATGTCCGGTGGGCATTCTTCATCTCTTGCGTGTCTACAGCTAAAGGCAGGTTTGTATCTAACGATACATCTGAGGTAAAGCAATATCCTTATTTCAATACACACCCTTTTGTCTCTTATAAGTTTAATCACCATTTAGCAGGGAGAGCTTCAGAACAGAACAAGGAAGAACCAACTGTTTTTTCCTGCTTCAAAGGACTATAAGACAATAACACTGATAGCTTGCATTTGGGTAACACCTTCTATCTGAAGATCTCAAACCCATTAATTAATAAAACATTGCGGTATAGCCTTTAAATGAATATTATATTCTTCCACATAAAGAGCACATTTTCTAAAGTGACCTCTGAATTTGGAGCCCCAATCTGGGACACATAGAGTCTGATTTACAGAGCCATGGAGCACCCACAAGCCACAGTTCTTTTTCGATGTCCCGTCCTCTGAACGGGATGGATCCAGTGAATGGGAGCTTGGTTTAAACACCCTTGAAAATCAGGCCTCAAGTCTCAAGCAAGCCATCCATGGATGGAAAATCAAGCCAATCCAAGGTTGGAAAATCAAACACCCTCTGCATCATGCTAAACAAGAATAAGGAAACCACTCACGTTAGAATTCCTATTAATGAACCACTGAGATTTTAAAATCTGTGTAACCTTTAAGTATAAACATCAAAGATATTTAGTTTGAGGAGCTCCAATTTTCTGCTGACGTTTGATGAAGATCAGAGATGTCTAAACTCATGCCCATGTACTTAGCTCCAGCAGTCCCAGGTACCTAAAAGGTTGTTACAAGGAGGAGGTAGAAAAATTATTCTCCTTAGCCCCTGATGATAGGACAAGCAGCAATAGGCTTAAAACATAGCAAGGCAGGGTTAGATTGGACATTAGGAAAATCTTCCTAACTGTTAGGATGGTTAAATACTGAAATAAATTGCGTAGGGATGTTGTGGAATCTCCATCATTGAAGATTTTTAAGAGCAGGTTAGACAAACACTTGTCAGAAAGGGTCTATATTAAGGGTGGGAAAATACCGGACAGCAGGCCGAATCCGGTCTGCCAGGATTAACCCTTTGCGGGACCCCATATCACCATATTTACCTGCTCCTCCACAAGTATGTGGGCTCACAGATCCTATTGGCTATGTATCACTGTTCCTAGCCAATGGGAGCGGCAATCGCCTATACCTGCAAAGGTGCAGGTAAATACAGTGGCAGTGACCCACCAGGAACTAACCCTGGTGAACCGCCACTGTTTTATTGCCTACCTCTGGTCTAGATGGTGTTTGTTCCTGCCATGAGTCAGGGACTGGACTTGATGACCTCTTGAGGTCCCTTCCAGTCCTCGTATTTCTATGATTCTATGAATAAAACCAGAATTTTAGACCTCACTCTATGGGTTGTTCATCTATTTGTATTTCCTGTTTTTCACTTCGATGCAAAATCTTTGAATTGTGTGGGGCTACTGGCATGCCAAATTGTATTCAATGCCTCCTGGTTGAATCTGAAAATGGGTTACAGTTACAGACCAGCCCACCAGGAAAATCCATTCCAATATGGGTGAACCCAGAGAAGCCTACTCATTGCTATGTCTAATTACAAACCTGAGATGGATTAACCTTTCAGGACTAAATTAATCTTCTAAATAAAATGAATATGCATCAGCTTGCAAATTGGGATTAAATGCTTAGTAGAATCTTTATGTGATCAAGCAGGTTTTGTGGTGCAGATATTAACCATTCATGTGGAGCAGTTACATTACTCTCTCTCCTTATAATAACACATCTGACTTCTAAGGCACACTGCATCTGAGAATGCCACAAGGCTTAAAAAAAAATCAAACCTTCTAGCATGCCATGAGATAAGAGAGAACCGCTATCCCCATTCCACTGCTCAGGAAATAGAGGCACAGTGAATTCAAATATATGAGATCTGTGCACAGTGGGAATCTTACGTGTATTGATCTGCCTATGCCTTATACAAGGAGATGGCAGGATCACCTGAGGTCCCATTCTCCCTCCCCTGTCCTTGCATTGTTTGAGCAGTGTTGAAGTTCAGACTGGATGGAGAATCATGGTGCTATTGCAGAGTGGCAGAAGGACGTAAAATATGGAGGGTGAAGCTACTCTCCATGATACCATCCCCTCAGGTTCATTTTGGAAATCCTTGGGAACATCACACATTTATGGGCTACACTACTCCTTTTTTGGGTTTTCCCTCTTTGTCGCTGTCATCTGGCCACATAAGCGTACAGGCAATGGCAACAGTAATTGTCCATGCAGGGAGGGTCCCATTTCTGTATGGAAGGTGGAGGGGGAAAGTCATTATTTGCAGATCCTCAGCCCTGGAAGGGAGATGGCCTCCACATTCCATGAATCCTTCAGACCATGCCTAGAAGAAGGAATGGTTCTAGAAAAGCTCTGTAAGGTCACCTACAGACTTCTCTCCACTTCCTCTCTTTCTGTTGGGTTCTTCCTCTCTATCTAAAGTTTAGCACTGAGTGATCATTTTATATACACAAATCATCCTTTTTTAGATCTAGATATTATACCTATTTCTTCATTTAATTGTCTCCAAGCATTATGGGGTACTAAGCTCCCAAATAAGGTCTGAATTTCATCCAGTCAAGTCAGAAGAAAAGCAAAAATATTCTAAGGCACACTGCAAAGTGATCTACAAGCAAATGAGAATTCATGTGGGTGCTAATTCCATCTTTTGGCATGATGTTTTTTTACATATATTCAATGGTATTTTCCAGTGGGTAAGTTTTTCTGCCTGTGCGAGTCAGTCTGATGGTGATAAAAGGTGTTGAAATCATCAAGGGATTTCAAAGAAAGCACCAGTGGATTTTTATTGACTTGAATGGGTTTTGGATGAGTTCTCATGGCAAATTTGTCCCTAAGTTCCCTGGCTTCTGTGAGTTTAAATCAGAAATGTATTATTCTAGAATATTTATAATCTATTTATTATTTTTGCAAGTAACTTCCATGTTTGTTGTAGAATTATGAAGTTAAACACCTAAAGGAATTATCTGGGCCTAATCCAGCCCATTATTATTATAAATACAAAATGTATCGGGAGTTATAACATACCAGCCCAGGTGGGAAACTTAGGAAAAGCAATTAACATTCCTCTATAGACTTTTGTATTTACATTTCAAATTTACCACTTAAGACTTTAATTCTTCATTAAACTGCTTAAATATACATAACTTCAGAGTTATTTAAATGTTTTATGAGCTTTCTGAAATGATCAGCTAATTAAAAACACTTACCTAATTTAGTACCTTAAACTTTATAAAGCCTCCTTTTATTTGGTAAGAAGCAGATTTAATGTGAACCTTTGGTTCATTTTCTTTGTTAGAAAATCTTAATTTTAAAAATCATGGTGACTTCAAGAAGGGAAATGAGTTTTTCAGACCCTGAGACTAATGTGAGGAATATTATAGCTCATTACTTCCTCCTAGCCTGCAAACTTAAATTAGGGGCAATCATTAGCTACCATGTATGACATTGCGTATATAATTAAGAAATAAATTTATTACAGAAACTTGGAAATATCAATTAAAAAGTAGTCAATGCGGTCCCACAAGGTCCTATATGATTACCTGTGTTATCTGGGCTGTCACTTTCAATGCTGGTTTGAATCTCAAAGACCTCTGAGGGGTGCACAGTCTGTCAAGTTAAATAAGTTAGACAACCTTAGCGGAAAAATGAAGTGATACAAGCAGGTGAAAACACAACTGTTTAATAGGGGAACAAAGATGTCAGCTTCAGCCTGAGTATTATTGACAAAAGTGTTCTTCTCTCTTACTGTACTTTTGAACTGACTGACAGGACAATTCAATTTGCTGCTTTACCACAAGCTGCTCGTCTGTCTGGAAGGAGTAGAACCGTGGGGACACTAAAGGACATTCAAATGAGTTACAGTTTTTCTTACCTATGAGATTTGGGGACCATGAATTTTAGTTCTTTAGTGTAACATTAATAGAGTTTAAGGCCAGAATGGATCATTAGATCTTCTAATCTGGCCTCCTGTATATCAGAAGGAATTACATTTCACCCAGTTACCTGCCAGACCACGTCACACCTCATGATTTTCCAACTTGATCAGGATCAAGGAATACCCCATATTTTTGGCAGGAAGACTGTCATTGAAAACATTCCGACATTTTACATTTAACTATAGAGACTCTCCTGTCCTGCCTGCATTACCAGATGTCACAGGAGGCCTAGAAATAACATAGGTTACTCATCCACATGAGTAAAACATAATCCTGTTCTGAAACGCTATAAATTTCCCAGCAATACTTAATTATCTGAAATCAATTAATATGGAAGTACTGATGTGCCTTTGGACATTCCTGGACTCTTTACAACTCCACAACTTCTCCATGCAGCACAGGTTTAGAGACAATTAACAGAAGCCAGAGAAGAGGAGCATGATATTTTTGAGCTCAGTGGTGCTCTTATTTATCATGCAATGCAGTAAATTAGCTGTTTCTACATTTCAAACCCTGGGCCAGATTGTGATACCTTTACTACACTGAATTGTACTTTGCTGCACCACTGATTCCATTGAAGTCAACGTGAATACATGTGGAATTGTCAGGAATGACCACTATAAGTAGCTTTGCACATTTTCTTCCAGACATCGTTGTGTTTTGCAGTGTATAATACTCCAGCAATTGGGATGTGGCAGGGGGAAAAGGGGAGGACTAGCAATGCTCTCATTTCTGTTAGCACTGACTAAACATTTGTTCCAACTGTCTGGGCAATCAGAAGGCTACATAAATACCTTGCTGTGCCTATGGGATCTCATGCTAAGTTATCATCCATCACTGGAGCAGGCAGCTACTCTTGAAGACATTCTAAAGCATTTCTGAGGTTGAATATAATTCATTGCTACATTCTCCGGTTGCATGTTTATTTCACCTAGCAGGAAGAAGTGGCTACACGTGGAGCGTTTGTATGCTCTAAATTTCACTTAAAATTTGTATCATATTAAATAACTATTGACTGCGTAATTTATCATGTGATTTATTATCTCCTTACTGCTAATTTTTTGTCAATAACTTTTACATGTAATAACAATACTTTGACATACAGCTGATTTCCACCCATATGGCAGCATTTTTAATGAGCAATGACAATCCAGGAATTTAATTACTAAAAGAGATATCAACAGGAGACCATTATATTGACTACCTTTTTGTTGAGCCCCACATAAACCCAAACTGCACCACGGGCCGCAAACAGATGAGATGCGTGTTGAGTAGCCCGGGTCTAGGCAAACCTATTTAGCTGACACAAGAACTGACCCCAACATTTTCAATGTACAGCAGCCATCAAAAAAGCAAACAGAATGTTTGGAATCATTGGAAAAGGGATAGAGAATATCTTGTTGCCTCTGTATGGCTCCAGGGTGTGCATGCATCTTGAGTGCTGGGTGCATATGTGCTTGCCTCATCTGGAAAAAGATATCTAGCATTGGAAAAAGTTTAGAAAAGGATAACAAAAATTATTAAGGATTTGGAACAGGTGCCATGTGAAGAGAGATTAAAAAGACTAGGACTTTTCAGCTTAGAAAAGAGGAGATGAAGGGGGGATATGCTAGAGGTCTATAAAATCATGGCTGGTGTGGAGAAAGTGAATAAAGAAAAGTTGTTTAATTGTTCCCATAACATAAAAGCTAGGGGTCACCTAGTAAAATTGGTGAGTAGCAGGTTTAAAACAAACAAAAGGAAGTATTTCTTCACACAACGCACAGTCAACCCATGGAACTCCTTGCCAGAGGATGCTGTGAAGACCAGGTCTTTAACCAGGTCCAGAAGGGAACTGGATACATTCATGGAGGATAGATCCATCAATGCTTATGGGCCAGGATGGGCAGGAATGGTGTCCCTAGCCTCTGTTTGTCAGAGGCTGGGAGTGGGTGACAGAGGTGGGATCACTTAATTATTACCTATTCTGTTCATTCCATCCTGGGGCACCTAGCTTTGGCCACTGTCAGAAGTGGACTAGATGGACCTTTGGTCTGACCCGGTATGGCCGTTCTTATGTTCTGTGGATTGAAAAAAAAACAATTTTCACTTCATTTAATTTTATCTCTTTATCTACATTTCTGCCCTCTGGTTTACTAAATGACTGCAAGGAAGTCTCTCCTTGTAATATTTCTCACACTACTGGAATCAAGGAGGCGCACAACAGACTGTTCTTGCAGTATTTTCTGGCCAATTTCTAGGTTAGCACAAGCTTTGGATAAGCATGCAGGCTCGGGAGTGCTGAAGTGAACTAAACCCTTGAACTTTTGAAGTTCAGCCACTACTATTTCATAGTAAGCCTTGCAAAAATACATAGAAAATCAATATATACGAAGAGAGGTCTGAGGTCTATCAAATTTCAAACAGAAGTTTTGCAATTGAAAAATCTCATTTGGCCATGGATGATGCATTGTTTCTGTCATTCCAACAGACTGCAATTAACCTTTGCATCTGAACAAAAAAATTAATCATTTTAATGAAGCAAGACATAACTTTATAGCTTCATTTCATACTTGATAATATCTGGGCCTGGAATAAGATATTCACCAAACCAGTGATATTTTAAATGCCTTTTAATTCCCAATAGACTGGTTGGATGACAGTCATATACATTTATAAAAGCACAATGATGAAAACTTACAGGCAGTTAAAATAGCTGAGGATATATATGATGCTGTTCAGTGCTGCTTGGTATTGCACTAAAGTACATTTTCTGTGTCCTGATTTCCTGCCTTTCCATGATACTAATTGATTTGTTTTTCTGAATCCACTAATGATCTAAAAAAAAGTCAACATTCAGATTTGCAAATACATCACTTGGCCCTGAGATGTGACATGATGTGAAAGTCATGCAAGGATGACCATGAAAAGAAACTATACATCTGCATTTGCTTACTGTGAGAATTCTGCAAGACTCACCTGCAGACTAACGTGCTGTACAATGTAGCTCACTGTTCAATACCATCAGGACTGCTGCTTAATTCTGTTTCCATTGCCATGTTCTGTGAATCCTGACCCACCTGCAAAAGGAAAGGTTGCCCAAAGAATCCTCTTAGGCTACCAAAAATGCAGGACTTTATTTTCAAAAGTGGCCTCTAACTTTGCAGCTGCAATTGTGTGTATAAGTTATTAAAGGAGAATTTTTGTCATCTTTGCTTTTTTGCACCTACTTAGAGCCTGATTCTGTTTTCACTTTCTCCTTTGCATAGCCAGGAGTAACTCCACTGAAGTGAAAATAAAACAGAACTGGTTCAGACCCCAAAACTTTGTGCAGACTGACTTAGCAGATGCAAACTGGGAGATGAATTTGCATCCTAACTCCAAATGCAGGATGAGTCCATATGTACAAGTAAGTTCAGATTAAAAAACAACTATATAATGAGGCTTCAGCCAGAATAGAAGAACACTAGTGGTAGTCTTTTTAGGTTGGTGATCCATTATTCAAAGTCAAACGTATCATGATCCCTTAACATATAAAATTAAGGGTAGATACAAGTGTTAGTTTTTCAGAATAGAGAGAGGCAATTAGTGTCCCTCGGGAGTCTATTTTGGGACCTATCCTATACAACATGTTCACAAATTATCTGGAAAAAGGCAAACAGTGAGATGGCAAAATCTGCAAATGATACAAAACTAATCAAGATAGGTAAATCCCAGACAGACTGTGAAGAGCCACAAAAGGATCTCTTAAACCTGGATGACTAGGCAACAAAATGAAATTGAATGTTCATAAATGCAAAATAATGCACATTGGAGAACATAATTCCAACTATACATACAAAACGAAGAGGTCTATATTAGCAGTAACGACTCAAGAAAGAGATCTTGGAGTCATTGTGGATAGTTCTCTGAAAACATCCACTCAATGTGCAGTAGCTGGCAAAAAGGCAAACAGAATGTTGGGAATCATTAAGAAAGGGATAGATATGGAAACAGAAAATATCGTATTGCTGTGGACACCCATCTCAAAAAAGATATATTAGAATTGGAAAAGGTTCAGAAAACGACACCAAAAATGATTAATGGTAAAGAACTGATTCCATGTAAGGAAAGATTAATAAAACTAGGACTTTTCAGCTGAAAAAGAGTAGGCTAAAGAGGAATATGATAGAGGTCTATAAAATCTGACTCTACTATAAAAATGTAGAGGTCTGTAAATTTCTGCTCCACTCTGTGCTGATTAGTCCTCAACATGAGTACTGTGTCTGTTCTGGGCACCACATTTAAGGAATTTGTGGACACATTGGAGAAGATCCAGAGAAGAGTGCCAAAAATTATTTAAGATCTAGAAAACATGACATATGAGGGAAGATTGAAATAATTGGGATTGTTTAGTGCGGAAAAGAGAAAGCTGAGAGAGGACATGATAAGAGCATGATTACATTAAAGGTTGTTACAAGGAGAAGGGAGAAAAATTATTCTCTTTAACCTCTGGTGATAGGACAAGAAGCGGTGAGCTTAAATAGAAGCTAGGAAGGTTTAGGTTGGATTTTAGGAAAAAACTTTTTGTCAGAGCAGTTAAGTACTGGAATAAAGTGTCTAGGAATATTATAGAATATCTGTTACTGGAGATTTTTAAGAGCAGGTCAGGGATGGTCTAGTGTAGATAATGTTTGATCCTGCAGGGGACTGGAGTTGATGACCTCTCAAGGTTCCTACCAGTTCTCATATTCTATGATTCTGTGACCATGACTGGTGTAGAGAAAGCACATAAGGAAGTGCTATTTACTCCTTCTCATAACACAAGAACTAGGGGTCACCAAATGAGACTAATAGACAGCAGATAGAAAACTAGTAAAAGGAAGTTTGTTCACACAACATACAATCAATCTGTGGAACTCTTTGCCAGAGGATGTCGTAAAGGCCAAGAATATAATAGGTTCCAAATAGATAAATTCATGGAGGATAGGTCCATCAATGGCTATTAGTCAGGATGGGCAGGGTTGGTGTCCCTTGCCTCTGTTTTACCAAAAGCTGGGAATGGGCAACAGAGGGCAGATCACTTGATGATTACATGTTATGTTCGTTCCCTCTGGGGCACATGACATATCCTGTCTTTTGGCCACTGTCAGAAGACAGGATACTGGGCTAACAGACCTTTGGTCTGATCTACTATGGCCTTTCTTATGTTCTTTTTCCCAGTGACAGAACGTCACTGAAGGGTTGCTTAGTTAGATGGACTCAGTGATGAGAAAGCAAGGTTTCTCTTGGAAAGGCCATAGAAGGGAGGTAGAGCTTCTTTTTTAAAGTTGTCCTTTTTGCCATATGAGAAAGATAGGGACAGTAATAGGAATCTTCAGCAGAGATGTGCTGCAGAGGTCAAAAGGAGATCACCATTTGTTTTATTTAAATAAATCAATGTGTTAAACATGCAGCTGGTGAGATTATGCAGCTACCAAGGTGGAGAGCAAAGAAAGGTAATATTTGTTTGCACAAATAATTTTCTTATTACTCAGGACTCCAGGATGGATTCTTGACTGGGAGAAGGGAGGACAAAGGAAGATCAGTATATAAATTTGCTGATTAGAGTTGCAAGGGATTCCACAGTTAGGACTCAGGGCAGGGGAGAAAGGAAGATCATTATTTTTATTTAAAACAGTCAATTTGTTGTTGATCTGGGATCATGTGGATAGTGCTGCTTGCAGGGAGGGCACAAAAAATTTGCTTTTTATTAGTAAAGTTATTGGTGTGAACCAGGAGTCCCCAAACTTTCAGCTGCCACTTTCAACTATCTGAGTGTCTACACAGCAATTCCATTATTTTGAATTAATTCTGAAATAACGGACGGCTTATTCTGACTTCTGTAAACCTCATTCTATGAAGAATAATGCTTATTCCGAAATAGCTAGTGTAGATGCTAGTGTAGATGCTCCTCTTCTGCCATTTCAAAATAGACCCTCACAAGGGGCATTCTAAATTATTCCTCCTGCGGCTATAAATCAAGATAGCACATCTACATTAGGGAAGCCTGCCTCGGACTAATATTCGAAATAAACTATTTTGGAATAACTATTCTGGAATAGCTCATTCCAAAATAACTGTGCAGTGTAGATGTAGCCTCAGTGAGCCTGGATCACTCATAAAAGGCATAAGAAGGGTGCAATATCTAATCATTTGTGTGAAATGAAGGAATCATCTGATGTTATATTTGCTTACCTGTCCCATTTAAAACAAGAAAGAAAAAAGAGATCGTCAATAAATGAAGAAAAAAATTCTGGGCTAAAATCATCCCTAGAGGAACTGTTGGATTCAGTGGTATTCCCCAATGGGTGAATTTAGCCCATAGTGTCTCTTGGATTTTGAATTTGTAACAGGGCTGATAAATCTAACCAAACATCTTTATTTTTACAGTACATTTAAAGGAACATTTTTATTTAGTGCTGTCATCTACCTCCACATTATTGTGAAGTATGATCCTTTATTGCTTTTGTGTCTTCATCATTGCCTCAGGAAAGCATCCTTTTCTCCCTGCCTTTCATTGTTGTTACCCTTCTAGAGTATTACACGCACAAACTTGATTTTGATTAATTGAGGGCTCCAGCAGATTATGTTTTTATTCTCTTCCATCTCAGACTTCCATCTGCTCAGGAAAAAAAAGTGAGTGTGGGTGGGTGGGTATTACATTTATAAGGACACTTAGGACTCACTAGATAAATCATCAAAATGACTTGTTCAGCAATAATGGACACAAGGGAAGAAAGCTTTCCTTAACAGGCTTTCTTGCTGTTACATCATCAAAAGGTTTTATACCTCGATACCACCATTCAGGCTAGCAGAACACTATAGCTGTTCAAAATCTGGTCTAACTAAACTTTTTTCGCAGAGGTGGGATTTCAAGCTGAATCAAGTCATGTTAGAATATTGCTTAATTAGAACAGCCCACTGAACAACCACTTTGGCCATGTCTTCACTAAATGGAAGATCAACGCTGCTGCGATCGATCTTCTGGAGCTCAATTTAGCAAGTCTAGTTAAGACTCACTAAATGAAATGAAGAAGGTGTCTCCATCAGCGAGAAGTAAGGGAAGCTGATGGGAGTGTTTGCTTCCATCGGCCTCCCGCTGTAGGGATGGTGGGGAAACTCAAAACAAGGTACATCGACTCCAGCTATGTAATTAATGTAGCTGAAGTTGCATATCTTGATTTGACATTCCTTTTTTGTGTCGATCAGTAATGAATGCACTGAAGCTTTTAGTGAAGATATGCAACTGCATACACTTGCCCCACTCGGCATGATGTACCATATCATATAAGACTTTTCCTTTGCAGTTTACAGTTCAAGTCTATAGGCTTGCCATCCTCTGGAAGTTAACAAACAACGCTGCAGCTAGGCAGGGTGGGATTTTTAGAAAGTAGACTAAAAAAAGCAGATATCTGCAAATTTGCAGCAGCCTAGACACAAAATTTGTATCTCTGTCTGTATCTGCAAAAATGAGCCATCAATATGTGTGGATTTTCAGGGTTCCAAGAACAAGAGCCATAAGAATAAGCATTGGGTTGTCATATAAATAATCTACCATGTTATATTGTTCTTACACAGGAATAGTACCACTTCCCTTCAATATACTAACACTAATCCTATAGTGAAAGGATTTTTTCACTATAAATCATTATTGTTAATCTTAATATGTAAAGAAAAGGAGAATAGATATATATACAGTTTGGTATAACACAGATTTACTCCCTAAACAATAACCAACAGTAACTGAATTGGAGAAAGCATGATCTTGTGGTTAAGGCTGGGGAGGTCTAGGATTTATTCCTAGGTGTGTCACAGACTCTCTGTGAGAACTTGGTCAAGTCACTTAATCACACTATGTCTCAGTTTCCCACTCTGTCACATGGGGGAACAGTACTAATCTACCCTGCAGAGGTGCAGAGATCTAATTAGGATCAATTCTGAGGTGAATGAAATTCACTGTTGACAGATATTAAACACAATACCTTCTGCACCTCTTCATACTCATGGTGGAGTTGCTATGGCAAGACCGTAGGAGGGTAGGCAAGTCTACATGCCCTGCGTGTAGCACAGAAAAAATCCATCTCTTCTCCTGCCCCAAATAGGCCAAACCATATGGAGGCTTTGGGGACAAAAAGATCTGGAGACAGTGCTACTGGTTCTAGTGGCTCAAAACTCCATAGGAAGTGCAGAGCACCATTACAGCTTTCTCTGGGGTTCAGGAATAGCAAGGGCATTGTGCTGTTCTCCCTTTCCCCTCTGTTCTCTCTTACTTCCTTCTACATGTCTTCTGTGGAAAGATCTGTTTGAACATGGGTGGCAAGTATAAGAGGCAGGGGAAGGCAAAGCCTTCCCAAACTGCCAGTCTAACCCCACTCACACTCTACCTCCAGCCCCCACCCCTCTTCAGAATGCCCCCCTCCCCATTTTCTGTGGCTGAGAAGACTGAGGCTGGGCGTGGCCTCTGTCCTTCCTCTCCCCAGTGCTACAGCTGGGTCTGGGGAAGGTTAGGATTGTGTGCCGCCTGCCCTCCTTCTCCCCTGTGTTCCTGCCAGATCCAGGGAAGACTGGAGTTGCATGCTGCTTGCCCTTTCCCCCATGCTCCTGCTGGGGCCAGGGAAGGCTGGGGCTACCTGCCACCCATCCTCCTCTCTTCAGTTCCAGGGATTGGAAAGGCTGGGGTTGTACGCCGCCCTGTGGTGCAGAGGTGTCCTGCCCTAACAGTGGGAGCACTTGGTTCCTAAGGGGTCCTGGGCAACAGG
>JANRFK010001785.1:30327322-30345467 GCA_030068395.1 Apalone spinifera
ACGCTGTGTGAAGAAGAACTTTCTTTTATTAGTTTTAAACCTGCTACCCATCCACTGCCTATGTGTTTGAAGCCACTTCCTGTGGGTTTTCTGTGTGCGTGAGGATCATCCCAGTATTTGCCGGGCTCACTGACATCCTCAGAATGAAGACACTATATAAATGGAAAATACATTGTTATTAATGAGTGGCAATTGATTTGCTTGACAAACATAAGCCACCTTCCTGCTTGCTAGGTTGGTGAGTGTACTCATTATTGGAAACTGTGCTCTGAATTGTTACCGCCACAAGGGCATTGTCTGAATGTGAAGTTATTGGTTGTTAACATTTGAAGCCCACAGAAAATGGCTTGCTGTAGTAGGACATGTGCGCCATGTGACTATTCTGTTTTCTGATTGGACGAACAGTGTAATGGGGAGCGATCAGGACAGCTAAAAACAATTCCTGTCATAGAGAAAGGGACATACTCTATTTTTTTAAGACAGACAGTCCTGTAAATTAGAGTTAATACACACACAGTTTATAGCATCTCTTATGCAAACCTACACAAGATGCTCTACCATCAGACAGTGGAGAGTTACAGCTACTGGTCCATTTTAGATTCTCACTTTTGCCTGGGGGAAGGGAGAGCGTAACAACATGTGTTCCAAAAAATCCTGAGGAGGGACAGTCTTGTTTTAAGGGATTTTACTGAAACTCAGGAAATATGGGTCCAATTCTCAACTCTGTCACAGATTTCCTGTGTGGCCTTGAGCAACTTGATTTACCTCTGTGCCTCAGTTCCCTTTGTGTAAGAGAAAGGGGAACGATAAAATTTCCTTTCCCCCATGTTTCATCTGTCTTGTCTCTTTACATTGAAAGCTCTCTGAGGTAGATCTTACATGTGTAGGCCCACTGACAGAGGGTAGGATGGGGTAGGAGATGGTGGGGAAAGGGAGAAGTTGCACCAGGGACCAGAGATTCAAAGGGCAGTGAGGGTGGCCAGACACCTGGGCCATTTAAATCGACACCAAAGCTCCGTGCATTTCTAAGGGCTGGCAGCCCCTGGCCACACCCCTTCCACTCAGGGCCCCACCTCTTCTGGGAGCATGGAGTCAGCTCCCCCCATCTTGGCAGCGGCCCACACAGACTGTCAACTCCCCTGACTGTGTGTCTAGCTTCATGCGGCCCCACTCTGCATTGGGGTTTTGAGGAATTACTACTGTATATATCATAAAATAATAATAATGAGAAGGACAAGTTAAAAACCAGGGATAACATGTTCCATATTTTCTAGAATGGGAATCAGATGTTGGATGGACTTATATTACCACCAGCAGCTAATTTATTTATGAGAAAATGTATCAGGGGTTGTCAGGTTTAATTTTCTCTAATTCTCATGGCATGAAAAATGCCACTTGTCTGATTTTAATCTATAACCCAAAGATAGGTCTTCCCAGAAATAACGAAAATACAACATTCAAATATCCAAACAGTTATTGTAGGGCTGCAATAACAATTGATTACACCTCATCCTCACACCTCCATTCTGCCCCTCCCTCCTTTGTCTGCTTCAACAATGTCTGCAAAGGCCAGAAACACTGACACAGCACATACATTTTTAATGGCAAGAAAGAGAATTTCAAGAACTCAAGGACCTTCCCAGGCATGCTGATACCTAGGGAGGGTTTCGTTTGGGTTGCTATATGGTTTTAATTTTTAAACAACTCTATACATTTGTTAAGATGTCTTCTTCCTGTGGTGAAGGCAGGGGAACACTTCAAAAACATTACTGTCATGTCTAAAAGGAACAAACGCAAAAATATAATCTAAATGTGCATTGAAGAATTATTATGCGGGGGGAGGGAGGGACGGCAAAATAAATGGAATTTCTGGACTTCAAACCAAAGGGAAAGGATTCAAAAGCAGGGCAATCAATACCACCCTGTGATCAACAGGAAATGCTAAGAATAGCTGTATATCATGTGTGGCTTCAAATTTACAAGCAGGACATATAATCTCATTGTAAGTGAAGAGTCAAGTTCAAGAACTTAGCCTCTACAGTAAAGCTCTCATTTTAACTAAAGAAGCTGAGGTCGACGGCCTTTCAAATGAAATAGATAAGGCAACATAGGGTTCTTGTCAGAAACAAATGTTATGTCTCTCCCTACTGAAAAGCTTAAAGATATTATCAGCAAAAGTCTGGTTGGGCCTAAAATGGGTCCCAGAGAAGTAATATTAACCAGGCTTCTGGCAGATCATTTATTTATCTCAAGCTAAATTCAATAAGGAGAGCCATATATAAGTGAGGGAAAATAATGCAGCTGCTAGTAATTTATCATTGGATGGAAAGTCATTGTTATCCTTATCTCTCCAATGATGTTCTATTTCCAACTGGTAATGAATTATGGGGCTTGCCACATCTTTACTATGTGACAGGTCAACACTACCTCATGGGTACTGTGCTGTATTTATGCAATCAATAGAGAGTTTGCTGAGAAAATATTGGCATCCATTTTGTGTAAGTGACCTAGTGCTGTATGGCCTCCAGATCGTTGATGGTGGGTGGCTCGTTATAGTAGAATCTGCACACCCTTTTAAAGCAAAGATTTATCTGCCTGCTTTAAAAACATTTTTCGCTTTGCCCTTAATAAAGCAAAGCATGTGATGGAAAGCACTGGTCTGTTAATTATAAAGCATTCTGCTCATTTAAGCTGGCTCAGCCACTAAAGAGTTCCTTTTCTGTTCCATTGTTGCGCTTATTAGAGGGATTTATTAAACCAAACTCCTGTAGTTATCCAGCATTATTTCTGCCTGTGGTGTGTGGGGCACAGCAAAGATACCAGGAGCCAAACTTTGGTCAAGTCATTTCTGAGAGAGAAAAGCAGGAGAACAAGTTACTCACCATACCATTGCAAAGTCCAGATGTTCCTGTGTGGAGATGTAGGAAATAGCGCAACTCAATGTTGTGTCACCTGTTATGTAACTAGGAGAGCAACCTGACAGGAGGACTCCTGGAAGAGAGACACTGGAGGAATAATATTCCCTGAAGGATGGTTCCAGTCTGACCAGAGATGAAGGGTTCTTTCACCAGGGTTACTTAAAAAGGAAGAAGGTTTCCAAAAATAGTGGTTTCTCAAACTCATCCCATCCATAGAGTGATGGTTGGTATAAAACTTTACTGAGAGGCACTCTATGTTGTCTTCCTTTCTTATCCCTCTCTCCCTAGTGTATTTTCCACAGGATGTGTATACCTGGATAGAAAGGAGAAAAGTGTTCAATAGAATTGGTCATAAAAGGTAATTCTGTAAAAAAATTAATCAGAAATGGAATTTAAAAAAAATCTTGGATATTTTCATTAGAAATTGAATACTGTAAAAAAAAAAAAATCTAGTCCTCAAAATATAAGTCCTCTCAGTTGTTGGTTGAAAATCCAGAAAATTTCAAAACAATCTGAGGATTTTCCACAAAAAAATGACTGTGAATGGCTTGCTAACTACAAAAGCAGCTTCTCCTCTCTTGGAATTCACACCTCCAGATCAGCTACTAGAAGTGGGCCTCATCCTCCCTGATTGGACCGACCTGCCATCTCCAGCCTGATTCTGGCCTGCATATTTATACCTGCCTCTGGAAATTTCCACTACATGCATCTGACGAAGTGGGTCTTTGCCCACGAAAGCTTATGCTCCAAACACTTCGGTTAGTCTATAAGGTGCCACAGGACCCCTCGCCGCTTTCACAAAAAAATGTTCATTTAGAAAATAAAGGGTGGTTTTGATAAAAAATGTGATTGTCTAAAACATTTTGACCAGTACTATTACTGAGTTTAGGTCCCTTGCTTTTCAGCCCCACAAACTGGTTATCTAGGATCAGCCCTCTTGGGTCTGATCCTTTATAAGCCACTAAAGACTGTCCATTCACTAGATCCAGTGAAGCTACACCCACATATTTTATGGAAATGTGTTTTTGAATATGAACTTGCTTTACATAAATATGCTTCATGCAAAAAGGGGCATGTAACCTGTCTTTCAAGACATTGTAATCCCCTGAATGTATATGTTCTATTCATGTGCCTGTATCATTCTTGTATATGAAGTTAGATATATGAAGTATAAACCTGTTTATTAATCTAGGTCTTCTAGTGAAATCCATTAGTGATACTTAAGGAACTTAATGGCCTGGTGCTCAAGACAATGATCTAAAATAGTCTTGTTTTTCTTGTAAGCCTAAACTATGATTGGTCCTATGAAGACATGTGACCATGTCACCTGGTGCTAGAATTCATCTTGAATTTGGTATTTTTCCACAGGGGTGAGGAGAATTGAACAAAGACTTCCTGCCTGAAGGAAATTCTATATAAGTAGTGGGACATAAACAAAGATTTTCTTCAGCTGGCTTCACAGACTGCTCCCCACCATGAGGACACATGCAAAACAAAAGAACACTAACAAGGTGGGTGGAGGAAGAAGCTGATCAGAAAAAGGATCAGCTCTGGTCTGAGAAGAACTTAACCTGAAATAAGAAGTAGGGTGATAAATTATTTGTATCAATTTATCTTAGTGTATTAGGCTTAGCTGGTGTGTTTTGTTCTGTTTTAGCTTAGTAACTTACTTTGAGCTATCTTGCAACACTTGCAAATACTTAAATCCTACTTTTTATATTTAATAAAATCACTTTTATTTATTAACAAAATCAGTGTAAATAACTGTTAGCTGGGGAGGGGACAATGGCTGTGCATCTCTCTCTTTCAATGATAACAGGAATGAACTTTATCAGCGTTCTCTGTGCAAAACTTATATGCAGAGTAAGGCGGATTTATCTGTGGTTTTGATCCCACTGGGACCATGTGTCTGAGCTTTCCCAGTTCTGAGCTGTTCTCAGTGTCTATGTTACATTGCGGTGGGCTGCCGTCCCAACTTTGTGCCTTGCTGAGAGAGACCAGAGCTTGTGGCTCAGCAGGTCAGAGTGGTGGGGTGCTCCAGAGGGCAGGTAGATGCCCTCAAATGACAGTCTCAAGGAGATCTCTGTGACCCAACCCATCACAGAGCCCTCTTACACACAATCATTATAAATGAGGGGGGCTAATTATATGTAATTGGCAAAAAAATCTAAAGAAATATAGGGCATTATGATGTGAGCAGAGCTGGACCAAAATGGGTGCAGGCAAACTACCTGGATTATACTAACCAAGGTGTGTGATAGTTACTCTGTCGAAAAATAAACCCCATTATAACTATAATCTACTATATATTAGAGAGAGTTTGTGTCTGTCTGTCCATTCATCTGTGAGGGTATGTCTACACTTGCACCCTAGTTCGAACTAGGGATGCAAATGCAGGCATTCGAAATAGTCAATTAAGCAGGGATTTAAATATCCTGTGCTTCATTAGCATGATCTTGCCGTCGTGTTACTTCCCAAGCCCTTGCCCTGGCTCCTGAACCCTTCACACCATGAATCCCCTGCCCGGAAGGCCTGAGCAACACTGGGTGAGTCTTCTACTTTTTTATATAATGATGAACATACTTCCAAGTTACAGATACATATTGCACTTTCTGGCATGGACACATGTGTTAATACGTCTCTTCAGCTGTGTGTGTTCAGGGGAGTCTTGGTAATGGAAAAACAAGGTTGTTGTAAGTGAGGACTGAATTTCTTTGGCAGAGATGTGCATGCGAGAATTTGAACAGAGCCTTTTGGATTGTGCCTTGGCCTAGCCAGTGATATCAGTCTGTCAACTCCAATAGCAATTAACAATTATTCAGGATGCTTCAGAAAGTAAATGAAAGTATTTACACTATGATTGAGTCCTAGCTTCTCCCCATCTCCTCCCCACCAATCACATAATGTAGTTTTCCTATCTACACTCTGAGATGAAATCCATACAAACTGGATATACCAGGAAATTTCTTGCCAGAAAGCCCCAACTCCTCAAACAATTCCCTCAAAAGGCTTTTTTTTTCCTGAAAAAAAAGAAAGAGTATCCTCCATCTTCCTTAATCTCCAGGGAAATATCCCTTTTCATACAGGCTGGGGCATAGCCTACTTATATTTGCCTAAAGAGACACTGTGGGTCATAGAACAGATGAATCATGCAAAAAGAGAACTGTACCTATTGTTCCCAGAAAAATATTTTTTTAAATTGGCCACTGGCAGAAACAAAGAGCCACAACAGCTATCTAGGTTTATCAATCATGTATACCCACTTTCCCTCTTCCTACCTCTGCTTTATCTCTACTGCTTCTCTTCCCTGCCTCTTTCTGCCCCCTTGTCAAAGTATGTCCTATCCTCTTTCTTCCCTCTCCCTCTCAGGGCCTCCTGCATTCTTGTTGACATCATCAAAGGCACTGGAAGGGAGGGGAGGAGTTGATCAGTGGGACCAGTAGCCCTGGACTTGATTCACAGACTTGATGGGGTACCCTCATAGAATGGGAGAAAGGACAAGGCTACAAGTATGGTGTCACTAGGAAGGCTTTGGCTTCCTTGACCATGGGATGCTGTTTCAGGAAGCATATTTAGATACAGATGGCTAACCTAGTCAGGAGGGCTTTAAGATAACTCTGAAGATGGTAGGTGACCAAAGCCCAGGAGTTAGTAAAAACAGAGACCTAGGAAAGGGGTAAGAAAGGGGAACATGAGCTGTTATAGAAGGGATAAGGGAGAGCCAGAACGAAATTGGGGTAGGTGGGAAATCAAATCATTATCTTAGATGTCTGAAAACTAATGGAAAGAATACAGAGACTAAGCAAAAACTTGAAATGCTAGTAAATAACATACTATAACATAGCTGGCATCACAGAGACTTGGTGGGATAATATGCATGACTGGAATATCTGTCTAGAAGGGTACAGCTTCATCAGGAAGGATAGGCAGGGAAAAAGACAGGAGGTGTCTTATATATTAAAATGTATACACTTGGACTGAGGTTGAGATGGAAATAGGAGGCAGATTTGCTGAAAGTCTCAGGGTAAAAATAAAACAGGTAAAAAACAAAAGTGATGTCATGGTAGGAGTCTGCTACAGATCACCTAACCAGGTGGAAGGCATTTTGGGTGAAAATGATGGTGAAAGGTAGAATTCATGATTTTAAGGAATAGTAAGAAAGAGAACAGCAAAATAAAGACAATTAATTTCAAGAAAGCAGACATTAGCAAACTCAGGGAATTGGTAGGAAATTGGTCTCATGGGAAGTAAATCTCAGAGGAAAAACAGTTCAAGAGACTTGGCAGTTTTTCAGAGACACATTATTAGGGACACAAGAGCAAATTATCCCACTGTGTAGAAAACATATGAAGTATGGCAAGAGACCATGATGGCTTTAATAATCTGAAAACCAAAACAGAGTCCTACAAAAAGTGGAAACAAGGTCAAATTACAAACGATAAATATAAACAAATTACACGAGTATGTAGGGGCAAAGTTAGAAAGGTCAAAGCACAAAATGAGATCAAGCTAGCTAGAGACATAAAGGGCAACAAAAAAACATTCTACAAATACTTTAGAAGCAAGAGGAAAACCAATGACAGGGTAGGCCTGTTACTTAATGGGGGGAGGTGTGGTGAAACAATAACAGAAAATGTGGAAATGGAAGAAGTGCTTAATGATTTCTTTTTGTTTTGGTTTTCACAGAGAAAGTTGGTGGCGACTGAACATCTAACAGTGAATGACAGTGAAAATGAAGTAGCATCAGAGGCTAAAATAGGGAAAGAACAAATTAAGAATTACTTAGACAAGTTAGATGTCTTCAAGTCATCAGGGCCTGATGAAATACATCCTAGAATACTCAAGGAACTGGCTAAGAACATATCTGAGACATTAGCAACCATCTTTGAAAAGTCGTGGAAGACAGGAGAGATTCCAGAATACTGGAAAAGAGCAAATATGGTACACTTAAAAAGGGAAATAAGGACAACCTGGGGAATTACAATCTAGTCAGTTTTAACTTTAGGACCTGGAAAGATAGTGAAGCAAATAATTGAGCAATCAATCTGAAAACATCTAGAAGACAATAAGATGAAAAGCAACAGTGAGCATGACTTTGTCAAGAACAAATCACCTCAAATCAACCTGATAGCTTTCTTTGGCCTTATCTATACTACTATCCTGCCAGCTGTCCATTTATCGCATCAGCTTAGACACAGCAAAGTGATCCGTGAGCATACTCCTGTTGAAGCTTGTACTCAACCAAGATGAGAAGAAAAGATGGTATCAACAGGAGAGCAGCACCTGCCAACTGCACCACACTTAAGATGAAGTATGTCAACTTCAGCTATGCTATTTAAGCAGCTTAAGTAGATTGATGGTGTCAGTAAGTGTAGACAAGGCCTTTGAAAGGGTAACAAGCCGTGTGGATGAGGGGATGGGGTAAGAGTATTTGTAAGGGGGATGGGATATATCTTGCCTTTAGTAAGGCTTTTGATACTATTTTGCATCTCAAACAAAGTAGGAAATTACAACCTAGATGGATCTACTATAAGATGGGTTCATAACTCATTGGTGAGTAGTTATCAATGGCTCACAGTCATGCTGGAACAGCATAATAGAGTGGGTTCCACAGGGATCAGTTGTGGGTCCAGTTCTGTTCAATGTCTTCGTCAGTGTTTTAGCTAATGGTAGAAAGAGAACATTTATAAAATTTGCAGATGATCCCAAGCTGGGAGGGGTTGCAAGTGCTTTGGAGGATAGGGTCATAAATGAAAATGATCTGGACAAATTGGAAAAATGATCTGAGATTAACAGGATGAAATTCAATAAGGACAAATGCAAAGTACTCCACTCAGGAAAGCAGAATCGGGTGCACTCATAAAAAATGAGAAATCTCTGCCTAGGAAGGAGTAACACAGAAAGAGATCTAGGGGTCATAGTGGACCACAAGTTAAATATGGATCAGTAGTGTAACATTGTTGCAAAAAAAGTGAATATCATTCTGGGAAGTATTAGCAAGAGTTTTATTAAGTAAGACATGGGAAATAATTCTTCTGCTCTATTCTGCACTGATTAGGCCTCAGCTGGAATACTGCATCCAGTTCTGGGTGTCACATTTCAGGAAGGATGCGGACAACTTAGAGAAGGTGCAGAGAACAGCAACAAAAATGGCTAAATTTCAGAACATGTGATTTATGAGAAAAGATTAAAAATAGGTTTGTTTAGTCTGTTAAGATAAGACTGAGGGGGGACATAACAGTTTTCAAGTATATAAAAGGTTGTTAAAGGAAGAGGGAGAATTATATTGGACTGAAGAGTTCTTAACATCTGAGGACAGGACAAGAAGCAATTGGCTTAAATTGCAGCAAGAGAGGTTTAGGTTGCTCATTGTCAGGGTACTGAACCACTGGAATAAATTGCCCAGGGATGTTATGGAATATCCATCATTGGAGATTTTTAAGAATAGGTTAGACAAAAAACTGTCAGGGATGATCTAGGTTTAAAAAAAAAAGTCCTTCCATTAGTGCAAGGGCCTGGACTAGCTGACCTCTTGAGGTCTCTTCCAGTCCTATGATTCCATGATAAAACTTGAATGTAAAATTAGAACATGCTGATTTTTCAATCTAAGGAATGCAGGTTTTATAGTGTAGAGTATTGGAAGCCATTTAAAGGTCATTTAAAAGGAAAAGTTCAGCAAGCACCTGTGTCAAACCCTTTCTGTGGACGAATAGCTGAAAGTGGACCATATAAAAATGTTGGTGTAAATTAGTTTATTTGGGAAGTGAGAATTAGCTTTAAAAGAAAGTTTGCATGAAAGGTGATTTCTTCTTTTGTGAATAGCTTAGACATGACCCAGTTGGAGATTGACTATTCAAAGATGAAAAGGCCTGGGTAATGGGGTGGACTTCGTCCTGAAACTCTCTGCTAGAGGCTTTGTGGTCTTGCCACACTCTGCCCCAGAAAAGGACAGAGGAGAAGTCCTCCAAGCTGCATAGAGCTGCTGTTTGGGAAGCAGCCAATCATGGTCCAGCAAGTTAGTATAATGAGAGCTGCTGAGCCAAAGCAGGTTCAGTTCTTTGTTGAAGTTGTAGGAAAATCCCAGCTATAATTTCTAGGAGTCTGTATGAGGCACAGATATAACATCAACCTCAGAAGAAATTGCAATAGTTTTTAGTTGTTGATTACAGAGGTCTATCCAAATCAATGGAGGAACACAGATTGATATCAGCTGAAGATTTGGCTCATTCAAATTATAAGTGTGGCTTAAATTACATATATTAAAGGCTAATGACTTCTGATGCAATTATTCTTCTGAACCATAGGCAAAGCCTTAAATAAACTGACAAATATTAACTTTGGTTCTAGCTGATAAGATGTTTTTTTCACCTTGCTCACTCACTACAAGCTTCCTTTATGAACTTTGATAAGACAACTCCAGATAAAAAAAAACTGTTAAGGAACATAATCAATGCAAATAGTTACTAAATGTTCTCAATTACCTGCAGTAGTTGAATATGTAATACATTTGGTACACTTGGGGATATGAGGTTTATTTTCAATAGACATTAACCTGGACCTTGCCTAGGGCACTGCTCCTTCTGAAAGTGTCTTAGACCTTTGTGCTCAAGCATTATCATACTAAAAATGTCCACACTCAAGTGGAACCTGGGAACCTATGAATATACATAGGTATCCCACAACTCATCTTGGGCAACTCTACATTTCACTGAGTGGTGAGAAGTTGATGGTCTCAGGGAATCAAAATACCATTGGAAGGGGAGGCTCACATATTGGATAACCAGAATCACAGCAGATGTCACAAATTTTGAAACACTGAAGTTGACAACAAAAAACATAGATCCTGTTGTTCTTTGTGAGTATGTGTAATGTGCCTCTATTGAAGGCAATCTATCTCGCAATGGCAAAGACTTCATTTGCTAAACAGTACCTACAATTATAAAAGATGTTCCTAACACCCTTCTAACTAGTCTATTCACCAAAATCAGCCCTTCAGGGATATTAATAAAGAAACTGTGGAGGACTGCCCCTTATTATGCACTTCCAGAAAAGTATGAACTTATTGTACAATTTATAATATCTACAAATTTCATTAAGATTATTAAAAAAATAAATTCCAGATATAGAATGTTCCAGTTGTAGAATGTAACTTCAGGAACACCCAGCTGTAAGTTTGGGTCTCGGGTAATGTGATGATCTTAAAAGAACACACTTTTGGGGTTTGCTGCTGCTTCTTAAATTGAGACCAACTTTTGTAAGTCAGGTCTCTTGATCTGCAAGGAAGACACCCTAGAATAGGTAGTAAGGTCTTCAAGGCAAATTCACCTTCATTTGGGCTACGTTTCGAAAGAGAGCGTCTATACTACAACCAGTACTTTCGAAAAAGCAAGCCGCGTTTTCGAAAGAGAGCACCCAGGCAGTCTAGATGCTCTCTTTCGAAAAAGCACAGTTTGTATTACATAGCACCTTTTCTCAAAAGAGCACTTTCGAAAAAAGGTGTTCTTCCTCATAAAATGAGGTTTTCCACAATCAAAAAAACTGCTGCATTCTTTCGATTTACTTTCGAAAGAACATGGCAGCAGTCTAGACGCAGGGGAAGTTTTTTTGAAAAAAGGCCACTTTTTCAAAAAAAACCCTGTAGTTTAGACACACCTTTGGAGTCTTTAAATTGGAGGTTTTTCTAAACTGCTTGCTCTACCTCCTCCACAAGCTACTGAGCTTAATGAAGAACTCACTAGGTAAAAATTTTTGGAACTGCGCTAGGCAAGAGGGTCAGACATGAGGATCACAGTGGTTCCTTCTGGTCTTCAAATATATAATATAGCTCCTGGAACGAATGTGAAATTCACCTCAGTACAAAGCAATCGCTTAAATTCCTTAGATTAAAGCAGCTGTTTAAAGGCAATTCTCTTCTAACCTTCAAAGTTTTTCTTGCGCTTATTACTAGGGGAAATAAAAAGCATAGTCTTTTGCCCTGGGGTTACGGCTGGAAGAAAAAAAGACTTTCTTGTGGAATGCAAGATGAACTTAACATTTTTTTTATTTTGCTCTCATCAGTATTTATAGCAGGAGTAAAGTCTGCATTTGGAATGCACCCTTCCACCAAAGATATTGTGAAACTTTGCTGATCTATCAACTAGTCAAGATATTCTGGGGCCAGCGATGGCTTCGCTGCATGTCCAGGGTTAAATAGCCTATCTCCAGTGAATAATACCCAGGATACAGTGAATATGGGCAGGCATCCCGAAGTGTGGCAAATGCAATGTCTTCTAATTTACAACAACATACATCCTGGAACAGGATTTATCAAAGGAAATGCTGACTCTTCTAGCTGCTAATATAAATCATCACTTGGAAGGCAGGCCACATAAAATGCCTTGACATTTGGAATGGTTTGGTGCGTGCAAGTCTTCAGAGCAGTGCATGCAGCCAAGGAATCACTGGCTCTGGATATGGAGCAGTGCTTTTGGTGCACACCTAATCCACACCTACAGAACTCTGAGTACTAGAGCAGTAGCAAACACAGAGACTCTAAATGGGTATTAGGTTAGGTTCCACTATAAAAGGATTCACTCAGATTACACCATAAAAGGATTACATGATCCTTTGATTCTAGGATGCACATTCTGTTACCACACAAAGGAAATTATTCAAAGATAGGTCCAAAGGCAAAATACCCATGATCCACTCATATATATAAATACTAACCAACTTACTGCGCTTACAATCCGCAATTAATTACCAGCCTCTAATCATTTTGTTAAATGATCAAAGTAATGTATCTGCTCATTCCAAATCAGAGCTAAAAGACATTATGTTACACAAGGTCACATTTCTATGCCACTGCTGTAGGGCCCAATCCTGCCAGCCTTACTTATGACTCACATAAGTAAGCTTATGTCAAATAAGCCAAAAAAGGGGCATTTTTGCATGGGTCACTGAGTCAGGCCAGGATACCAGATGGAATAAGATGGTTAGGATGTTCTGTCTAGCAAACGTGGAATCAGTTGCTCATTAGATTCTTCCACCTCCTTGACACCACCACCCTACACTCAATACATATTTATTAAATCAATCACACAGGGACTAGTAGACCATTACCAGGAGTTTCTAGAAGAAACAGTGGTTCATTGGCTTCCCTTTCAATAGCCCAGAAGATAAAATGGAATTCTACTCACTTCCCAGATGATTGCCACAGTGAACCATTACCCAAGAAATCCTTAGTTGGTGCCTAAAGTCCCAGGCCCCTCTACCAAGTCAATAAGTCATTATTCACTTTGCACAGCAATAACTGTGCAAAGAACCTTTCAGTCCAATATAATGACATGAACTTTTTTGGTACTGGGCATGATTGTGTACCAAGAATAAAGCCTTGTGGGGCTCTGTCACTTAAAACTAAGCTGTGTTCTGCTGTAGTTTTCCTAGTTTTTCTTTACTCCTCTGAAGCATAGCAGGCCAGGGCACTCCAGAAGGTGGAGGAGAGTCAGCATGATGAAGCTAAGGATGTGGATGTTAACATTCCAAAGGCTGCGTACAAAACTGCAGTTGCAATATAGGCCCATCTAGAATGAAAAGCATGGAAAAATACTGAGATCATCTTAGGGCCTGATCCAAAGACCACTGATGTCAGTGGGAGTTTTTGTTTTGATGTTTAGTAGATCAGGCCATTAGCTTCCAACTCAAACAACTCAGTCCAGGTTTGCTCAGAAATTGGCTAAGAGTAACTCCAAAAGCACCACAAATTTTAACAAACCTGGCTTACGTTTTGGATATTCTTATGAAAGCTTTGCATAGCTCCTCTTAACGAGAAGTTATCCGGGCATGGAACTAGGTTTATTTGAAAGTGAGCATGTAAGGGCAGAGCCATTAAACCATGTGAATGAATATTTACAGCAATTTCCTTTTATTTCAGCAATTCTTGGGCTCTCTATTTGATCATGCTCCTTCTCTAGTTTCTTTTATTTCTGGATAATGTTCTTGCTTGTCATCACTCTTTATTGTATGGAAAATGAATTCTTCCAATTTTGTTTCTTTGTATACCTTAACATGGAGTGCATTAGATGTGTATTGGCCTTTTTTCTTTTCTTTTTTCTTAAAGCACTTATTTAACTGCTTGCATGTTTCAAGGACTTATATCCCAGAGATTTAATACCAGGATTATAGGTATCTAGACATCCAGTAAATCATTTAAGACTTTAACAGCATATAGGTTTGAGTCATCTCTAAAAAACTCCTCTGATTAGCTATATAGCTAAAACGGTATTGAAATAGGATTGCCAGATTTGGGTAAGAACTATGAAATAACATGAAATACTAATTCAGGGTTTGATCCTAGTTCCATTGAAGTCAATGACAAAATTCCCATTAATTTAAATAGGAATAGGAAGAGACCCTTAAATCTTATTGCTTTGGAAGCTTTCATTCTCCCTAGCCAAATTCTAATCTAATCCTCCTCCCTTTCTAATTTAAAGGGCATCTCTTCTTCCCACAACTGTGGCACTTTCACTTAGATCAACATTATCAGGTTGAGCTGACCCAAAACTAAAGTGTCTAAAGAAAAATATGAGCAACAGAAATGTTTCAGTGATTATTTTTGTAAATTCCAATGAAAGCAGCCACTTAGTTTGGAATTAAACTTTCCTTGGTATCATTTGCAATCCAAACATTGCAGCATTGTACTAGAGCATGAGAACTAATAAGACATAGGGGAGGAAAAGCAAAACAGACTTATCTGCTTTCATTGAGCTTAGTGAAATGCAAAATAAAAAAAAAATAAACAGCATTGAAGAGTAAATTTTTAAGATCCCTTTGATCTGAATAATCAAAGTTATTTCCACATGTTAGCCACTCTTGGTACGTCTACACAGCAGCATTATTTCAGAATAACTGACGTTAATCCAAGATAGTACATGTATATGCTACAAACCTTTATTTCAAAATAATGTCCAGCTGGAGGACTTCTTATTTTGACTCCTGGTAACCTTCATTTCACGAGGAGTAAGGGAAGTCAAAGGAAGGGAGTTCTTCCTTCAACTTCCTGCTATGTAGATAGCACCAAAAGCCGAATTAAGCTATTTCGACATGAGCTACGCAATTGATGTAGCTGAATTTACGTAGCTTAATTTGACTTTTGCCCTGCTGTGCAGACATACCCTCTGGCTGCATCTAGACTGGCATGATTTTGCGCAAAAGTGGCCGCTTTTTCACAAAATCGTGCCACCTGTCTACACTGGCTGCGAGTATTTGCGCAAGAACACTGACTTTGTAACGTACAAAATCAGTGGTTCTTGCACAAATACTCCAACACTCCTGCTCAGGTATTCTTGCGCAAGAGGGCCAGTGTAGACAGCCACCTTAATTTCTTGCACAAGAAAGCCCGATGGCTAAAATGGCCATCGGAGCTTTCTTGTGCAAGAGAGTGTCTACACTGGCACGGATGCTTTTGCTCAAAAGCAAATCTTTTGCACAAAGGCACATGCCAGTATAGACGCTGTCTTGCGCAAATGCTTTTAACAGAAAAACTTTTCCGTTAAAAGTATGTGAGCAAAATCATGCCAGTCTAGACGCAGCCTCTGTGTTTTTAACTATAGCCTTACATTTGAGGATGTCTATTTAGAGAGGGAAGGGTGTGTGAGGAACTGTTTGCTGGAAGGTGTGCTTAGTCAAAGGATGAAGCTCTGATAGTTCTCACTAAGGATGTCTAAAAATTTGTCACTCTGCATTTGAAGTGAGCTGCTGTTCTTCTGGCCACATATTGGTGACATGTCGGTGTTTCAAGGCCAAGGTTCTGTTCTGGTTTTTGAGAACCAAGCTGAAGATCATGGGCTGCACGTCCATAAGGCAAAGGAAGGTGCTGCCTGCCCAGACAGGTGTTGCAGACATGCCACCAGAACCCCTGCCTAGTTCCATGCCTCTGATGTTTTTATTATGGACTATGCAGGTTCTGGGGTGTCAGGGAAGACTGAATAGCAGAGCCTCCTCAGCTGCCTGCCCCACAACCTGCATGGACCATGTACAAGCTCACATTTCAGTCAGCTACCACAGGGAAGCCACGCCAGGGGAGAGTGGATTGCATCACAGAGTGGCATTACTGGGCAGACCCTCATCTCTGCTAATGCAGAGCTGCCCAGCTTCAAGGCTGTGTTAGGGGCTTCACTGCCTCTGCAGCCAAAAACTGCCTGTTGGCTGTGTCCTGGTGCCCGTCAGTCTCCCCTTCTCTGTGCTGGGAGGGGAATCTTGCTGTTTTCTGTTGTCAGCAGTGGAGCTGGGGACAGGCATGGGTGTGGGGGAAGGAGAAATGGGGGTGAGGAGGTGGGGGAAGAGACAGTGGGGAAGGAATAGGGAATGAAATAGGGCAAATGGAGGGGAATGAGGGGCACAGAAAGGAGAAGAAAAGGAAATAATGGAATTGGGGGGAGCAGGAATCTGGCATACAGTGTCCCCTTAGCAAAATCTGGATCTCCCCAGTTAAGCAGCCCTATCAAACCTTCACCCTTACAAGCCCTGCTCCTCTACATCTGGACCCATCTGACAACCCCCATATGCACCCAGACCCACACACCACAGAGCTCGAGCAAGCTGTACCAGACCTCCCACCCCATCAAGCTCCATTTCCCCAATACCTGGACCCACCGCCAAGCCTCACCTCTCCGCGACTCCTCCACTGAGCTGAGGCAGAGTCCCATTGCCACTACACCCAGAACCTCCAATGAACCTCTGTGCATCCCGCTCTCCTCCTAAGCCACCCACACCCTTGGCAATTCTTAGTAGTTGTCTGAGGTGCTTACTGCTGTTGAAACAAACATAGGAAGCCCTCAACTTTCTGTGAAAATGAGGTGGCAGCTTTTGCAGTCTGATTCCAGATATTTTCTTCCTGTCAGGGGCAAATGCCAGCTGAATGTGAGGCCTAACAGCTTGTTTTATTTTGTGAAGAAAGGACAGAGATTTCTCAATTAGCTTTAACTGGTGCTTGCCATTATGTGTTCCCCAGGATCAGTGAGAGGGGTTCAGGGCTTTTGTATCCTGTTTGCATGTCAGCTATCAGGGTATATATAAAAACACTCCTGAGACTAACAGTTTTCATTTCCTAAGTTTAGTGCTTTTAATTAGGTACCTCTTGTGTGTCCAGCACATGGTACAAAACATGCTCCATTTTGTTGAGAAAGCAATTGCAGAAAATTGGAGGTTTTTTTCAAAAATAATTTGCTTGTTTTCAGGGATTCATCTGGAAGGGGACAAGCACACAGTGAGCAGGGACAGACGATACACAGGGAAGGGGAGGGAAGAGAGGAGGGAAACAGTGGGAAAGGGCAGGGCCTTGGCAGGGCAGGGGTCAGAGCCTAGGCAGGGGGGCTACTGCTTCCCAAGTGGAAACTTCACCTACTGCTCCTGCTGAAGAGAACTCAATAGTTTTACATATTTGCTCAAATCTGTCTCACCTTCATACTTTGGATTTGGAGAGTGAGAGAGGGTGCTTTGCTGCTTGATTTCCTCATGTTAAATACAGAGGGTTAAGGAGCAGACTCTATTCAGTGGTACAAACTACAACACAGAGGCTGATTATCTCAACGGGAAATAATCCAGTTGCTCCAACAGAGCCTGGAGGAAAGGTGGCCTGTGTTTAGGGTGTGGTGAGTTGGTAAATCTGGGAATCCCTCCTACCCTTTAGGGCCGGTGCTTATTTAAACTTTCTTTATATGGGGTGGTGTCTCACACATAGGCCTAGAGGAAGGGTTGTGGCCAGACCTACCGTGTTATTCCACAGCTGTAGAACCAATATAAAAGGGCATCTCCAGACAGAGATTTTTCATTGCTAAGGGTGTGAAAGTAGAATTTACTTGAGGTAGCTGTCAGGGTAAAACCAAGCTCTGTGGTATACAGAAAATGATGGTTAGGTGAGCAGCACCTCCCATTAAATCAAGTCTGAATGGAGGCCACATTGGCAGAACTAGCTGGCTTCAGGCACATCTCTGAGGAAATGGTGATGAGTCAGCTGCATCCCCCAAAGAATAACTGAAGGAAGCACTCAAGCTCAGACACACACCTTGGAGTCATTATTGCCTCCCTTGTTTCAGGTGTGGGGGGTGAGGGATTAATAATTTAAAACTGACCTTTAACAGTATATTGCAGCTGGCTCAGCTGTGTAGGCCAGTGGGCAGAAGGACTTTTTCAACCCTCGGCTGTGTCTAGACTGGCCAGTTTTTGCGGAAAATCATCTGCTTTTCCGC
>JANRFK010001785.1:30374051-30403571 GCA_030068395.1 Apalone spinifera
TCCGGAAAAGCGGCTGATTTTCCGGAAAAACTTGCCAGTCTAGACACAGCCTCAATGTATTCATATCATCACAGAAATGTGAGGACGGCACTAGTGTACAAGGCAGCATGGTGCATATAACTAAGTGGAACTGGAGCTCTTCTCCAGCCCATAGATGTGGGAACTAAGAGTGCGGGGGTGGGGGGGTTGCTGCAGCACCCCCGGCTTGAAGTTTGGGTTTACAGTTTGGTTCAATGGCTCTCAGCACCCTCACTATAACATTATTCCAGCCCCCCTGGTCCCAGCTCTGACACTGATTCCTGTGGCTTTTGTCAGATTTAAACTTTCAGCCTTAGTTTCCCTATTTGTAAAATGTGAATGAAGGCGTGCAAGCCTAAAGGAGAACTGAGAGAATGGAGAGAAAGACAAATAATAAGAAAGAACATGTCATCACCAGGAGAAGATACACATATCGCTTTTAATCCAGGTCTCCGCTAGACCTGGCAGCTCATCTTAATGTATGCATCTCCAGCTACATACACTACGTAGCTGGACTCGGCTTACCATATGCCGAGCTTGGCAGGGGTGCCCTCTGAGTTCAATTTAGCAAATCTTAATTAGACTCGCTAAGTTGATCTTCGGACTATCGATCGTAGCAGTGGCAATCTTCCATTTAGTGTATATAAGGCCTTAGTGAATGCAATATTACCTATGTATGGTCTTTGACTTTATTGTACTCACAGGTGTCATCAATTTCTGTAAGCTTTGTCCGGGGTGAGGGGATATTATTTTGAGCATTTTCATTTATATTACTAGCATTTCATAGTTAAATAAAAAAAGAGAGAGCAGGGTTGTAACTCATGAGAATGCACATGAAGTCCCAGTGGGGGGGAAAAAAACCAAACATCTCATTATCTGCTACCCTAATTTAAGGTGAGTAATTAGCAAAGCACCTTCCCTGCTCAAGTGACTGTGGGTGAATATACATCTGACATCTCTAATAAGAAGCTGAGCATCCAGCCACTAAGATGTGCCTATAAGCCGTACAACAATCCTCTTAAGGATTTAGGGAAATCAGAGGCTCAGCTTTGCCATCTGTGGCTTAATAAATATTTTCTTTAGGGGCTTTATACTTTGTTTTAGCTACCGAGAAAATATAGTCAGACTGGAATTTTTGAGGAGTTAGCACTGCCATTTATCTCCCTTACCTCACTTAATCACTTCCCTACTTTTGTGGGAGTCTCAGGGATTGGGGACCTCAGTCATTCCTTGTCCCTGCTTATGGCACATAATAAACTATTCTCTAGAGGGCTGTAATACTTTGGTCTAATGGTAGTTGTGGGTGATGTGTGAAGTCAGTAGCTGGTGCTATATAGGACGTCAGAATAGATGGTCTGATAGTCCCATCTGGTCTTGAACTCTGAAGCCACAGACCTATCCAAATCTGGCTGAAGAGAAAGGGAAACAGAAGAAATCTCTCTGCTGTGGAGAGACAAATATATTAAGGAAGCACAAGAGACACAGTCTTTTCTTATGGAGCTTTAGAAGAAGATAAAGTGGAGTTTATATAGACCAGAGGAGGCCAACAGAAAAGGGGCTGATATATGAACCAGGGGAAGGAGGCCACTTATGAAATGCAAGCAAGAACTAACCATTTCCATTGCTTACCAGAGCTTGTACATAGATGGTTAATATGGTTAAACACTGGAATAAACTGCCTAGAGAGGTTATGGAATCTCCATCACTGGCAATATTTAAGAGCAGGTTACATAGATGTTTATCTGGGAATATCTACATGGTGCTTGTTTCTGCCGTGAGGGCAGGGCACTGGACTTGATGACCTCTCGAGGTCCCTTCCAGTTCTAGTGTTCTATGATACTATGAAAAGGGAATATAGAAATAAAGGGGCATGAATGTGGCCAACTCTAGTAGGTAGGGCTTCATAACTAGAGTCAGAAGCCTTAGGAATCTATTCTTGGCTCTGAACTGACCTGCACACACCAATCCTAGCTAACACATGTGAATGTAGAATTTATCACCCATATGCAGAGCTGTTTATGCATGCAAAGAACACATGCAGTTGTGTGTGAGCAGCAAGCAGAGGTCAGGATAAAGCCCTACATTTAAGTAAAACCCTTTAGGTAAGTTTGATACATTTCTAAGTGAATCAAATGTAAATCGAGGCTCCCTCTTCTTCCCTGCCAAGTTCCAGGTTCTGTTGCATTGTGTAAACTGAAACTAATGATGCCCTTTGCTCCATGTACACATAAGTCAATTTACTGGATGTTTTCAGGGAAAATCTATTCTTGACAAACAAATCTACCTGCATCTGTCATTTGGGATCGGGGAGCCTGATTTTTCTCAGCTGCTTTTCTCTTCAGTTGGAGTGACAGGTGACCTCTAAATATCAGGCCATAAATGGATAGGGCCAGATCTGTAAACCGGATAAGTGCACAACTGCATGCCAAAATGTGTGTGCAACTGCATCTCTGATTTGCACATGCAATTGCCACAACTGTATGAAAATCAGATATGTTAGCAAGCCAATGGATTTTTTGATAATTTGTACATGCAATTAGGTGATTTGTACATGCAGTCATGCTAATTGCATACAGAAATTAGGCACAAAATTGAACACCTAACTTGTATTAAAATCAGAGGCCGACTGGCAGCACAACATGCAGAGGAGTCTAACAATTATAACTCTCTTTTCAAACCACTTAGAATAAATTCAGTGTCTCCATGTAGTCTTTTCCAGCTGTCAGTTTTGTCCGTACTTTTATATGGATAAACTTTTTTTTATATAACCAAGAGATAGATGAATTTCATTTTTATTTGACAGAATGTTTGCATAGTATTTTTTAACAACCAGTATCATCGACAGCAGCAGATTACATTCCTGGTATAAGGAGTGCAGATCTTTAGCAAAGCTCTTATCAGATCCATAAATGCATCAGAGAATGTGGTGAGAAGTGAATGGAATCAGCACTGTTTGCTAGGAAGGCCCCAACCGAGACTGGGCATTTTGCCTAGGATGGCAAACTGAGGATTAAGGGTTTTGTGGGAGATGTGAACTCACACAAATGCAAACATTAGCATGATTAAAATTTAGCAATCTATGATGTACAACCCCTTGGGCAATATCAAGTAGACACAGCTGTATTTATAGCTTGTTACAACGAAGTTCTGTTAGTACTACAGTAACAGCAATTCTGCAATAGAGAGACTGGAGGTAATTTGGGATCTCTGTCTCAAATACTAGCATTCGCTAGATCTCATGCAGCGTAGTCATCCTTAGTTAAGCTGACTTAAGCAGAAACAACCTTTACTACAGTTGCTAATCTGAACATTTTTCCTGTGGATCATTCATTGCATTATAGGTTGTGAGACTGTATAGCATCATTGTATTAAAGGCCTGGAACTATAAAAACTGATTAGATCATTTCTGGATAATGCTCAGCATTGGCATTTTGTCTGTCTGGGATGGTGATGGGGAGAGGAAAAGTTGGAAATGGTTAGACTGATGAAAGCAGAGGCATGCAATGCCCTTTAGGGTAGATGCAGAGAATGGCATATACTGAAGTGCTTAATTTGGTAATGAAGACATCTGAACAAATGTAAGCTAGACTCCAACATCTGCCATGAAAATCAGAGCTTCTGCTATCCCAGCTTCATGCTCAGCAGAAAGGAACATCTGTCTTTGATCTCTGGGAAAGAGGCAGGAAAGAAACAAATACAGACTATGAAATCTCTGGTCCTCTGGCTTGCACCACTTGGTTCATGGTGTAGTGTTGCAGCAACTGGCATCAGCTTTGGAGAAAAGCTGGAAACAGCGGTAGGAATTATGAGAGCCCAATAACCTTGTGATCGAAAATGGTCAGATATCTTTACCCTAAGGCAGCAGTCTTGAAAAATCATAGCTATATTCTGGAGCGTGGAGGCTCTGTTATAACACGGATCAAACCTCTGGCTTGGTTCCTTCAGTTCTCCTAGAAGGAGAAAATACAACACATCCAAACAAACCTGCAGCCTTGGGGTTTTTTTCCAAGGGAGTGAGGAGATCCAAAAATCCATCCTGAAACTCACTGCTGTTCCCTCTGGCATTGGGCCACATGGAACTGGACCAACCTCACCAGAAGGAGCTGAATAAAGAACACATGGACTCCCGCTGGTAGCAAGGGCTGGATAGGACTGTGTTTGGTACTTAACTTATCTCCCTCATGCTGTCCTGCCACTAGCCCACTGGCTCATTCCCCCAACACCCTTTTAAATCCAATATTCCTTACTCCCAAGTGCTGGGTAATATTTAGACTACTGTATTTTACACTCTCTTTGCACAGGTAGTAAATGTATAAGCAAGGTGCAAGATTGTGAAGAAACAGATCCTCATTTTCAGGAACATCAGTCTGTACACCCCTTGTTTATTTTCTTCCTGGAGGGCATGTCCTCATGTGTGTCTGAATGGAGGAATTTTACCAAGATTGATGGTGTTACTCTGATTTTGAGACTAAACATCACAGTGTACAAAGGATGGGGGGGAAGGGAAAAATGAAAATTCCTTGCATCCTACAGAGTCTCAGACAGGGACAGGTATGTGTCTATAAGAGAGTGGCACAAGAAGCAGCTTTTTCCATGAGATAGAGTGCTGCAAAACATGATTACATACATGGTTGGCATCACTGCTTATTGGCAGTGAACCTTTGTAAGGTAGTCATGATAATGGTACTAAACTGCTGTGCTTATACATCTAGGAGTAAGCTCATGCCTCATTCTGGACCAAACACACCCCCACTAAAACAACAAAAAAGTAGAGCAACTTTCTTTTTCAGAGAACCGAGAACCAGGTGTACAGCTGCTGACAATGATGACAACCTTTGACCAATTCTGGGGCTACATCTAGACTGCAGGCTTCTTTCAGAAGAAGCTTTTCTGGAAGAGATCTCCCAGAAAAGCTTATTTCAAAAGAGAGCGTCCATACAGCAAAAGCACAACGAAAAAGTGACCTGCTGTTTTGAAAGATAGTGTCCACTCTGGAAGGAGTGGCCACTAGGCCACCTGTGTTATTTCCTGGAGGCCTCTTCTTTCAAAAGAACTCCCTCTTCTGCATCCACATACACCTTTATCCGAAACAGCTTTTTCAGAAAAAGCTTCTTCGTCGTAGAATGAGGTTTACCACCTTCAGAAAAAACCCTCTATTCTTTTGACTTTCTGTCGAAAGAACTAAATGGCAGTTGGACGCAAGTATTGTTTTTTCCAAAAAAATGGCCATTTTTCCAGAAAAACCCTGCAGTGTAGACACACCCTGAGAATATAATTGCACAACCAGACACTCTTCAACTAGTAATAATACTTAGAGGTAGATTCTCGTAGCCTTACAGATACTGTATAGCACCTAACTGCAGAGCCCCTAGAAAATAAATGGAACCTCTCACAGAGCAAGGTGTTATTCTCCCATCAGTAGGAATATCAAAATCTAGCCCTCAGTAATTAGCACCAGATTCTTACTCATGCTGAATAATACCATACTCCAAGAGAAGCCTCATTTATTCTAGTGAGACTCTAAGGGCTCCTTTGAGATAAGTAGGAGGGGCAGAATCTGTACACCACACATATTTTCAACATGCTATTTAAACATGAAGTTTTAGGGGATAGCCAAGTTAGTCTGTACAGGATAAACTTAACAAACATATTTAAACATGTTATTCATCACAGCATCCCTAACACTTAGGTCAGTTGAATTTTCCCCATTTGATAGGCAGGGAAGCTAACAGACAGTGGTTAAGTGACACAGACTAAGATTACATGGTAAACAGAACACTGTATGTTCTAATAACTATACAAATAAAATATGAAAGGCTAAAATCAGGTGCAGTAATTGCACAACCACACACAAAACATGTTGCCTAGGTTAAGATTTCCACATGTAAGGTTGTAGAAATAAGAGGCCAGATTTCTGGCCCTGCTATTCATTTATGTGAGGTACAGTGGTCCTACAAGGCATGTTTAAAACATGATACAGTGAAAATGAAAGGTATGACTTCAAACTGGACCACCATGGCAGCTGTTCATTTTGATTGCCCTACATCACACCAGCAGCACCGCTCCAGTGAGTGTGAAATGCTGAGAGGCAGGGATGAATGAGGGGTTTTCCCCTTTATTGACAGTCTTTACTGGGCTGTCAGAGGTGCTCAATCCAAAAGAGGCCTCGGAGAAATCAACATTTAGAATAGCTCTGTACTGAACATGGAGCAAGGCAGGAAGGGGTAAACTAGCCTTCTGAACCTTGGAAACATGGTGGACAGCTCAAAGCCCTGCCTGCCCCCCTCTTATGCTGGATGATACAGCTGGCCACATTTTTTTTCCAATTAAAATTTTCCCCCACAACGTGAAAACTTTAAGTGAATTTTTTTTTAAAAAATGTCAATATTTTTACAACACTTTACTCAGATCTCAGCTTTTCCTTGGTTATCTCTTTTCTGTTTGTTTCCTTTTTCTTAGTGATAAAAAGTAAAAATAAAGAGAGGGGAAGGAGGACATGAGGAAGGGGACACAAAAGCCCAGCTATTTTCAGTAAAAATGCTCATGGAAGAACTGTGAACAAACGCTGAATCATATTTTTTCCAACCCTGCAGAATGCAAATGGTTTGCAGATTTTAAAATAACTGGTAATAATGTTTTTCCATTTTTATAACCAACTCTCCTTGTTGGTATAATTCAGGGGCTGGGTTCCATCATTGGGAATTGAGTGTGCTGAACATAGACTCAGAGTCTGTCTTTCTACCATGCAGATACGTGTCTCTCTAATGCATATAATGACTGTGCCTTACGTGCTTCACTTCATTGGATAACTTCTGTAGAGTCCTGTTCTGGAATGATTATTATCCCATTGCACTTGTCTGAATGTTGTTTTAGAAATATTTTTAACAAGCTCCAGGGATTGACTTACTTGCAAGGGAAACAAAGCCAATGTGAATCTCTCTTTCCAGATATTAGTATGAGTCAAATAGTTATATCTTAAACCCTTTCCTTTAAATACAATAAACTGCAAGTCAAAACATATTGGACTAGACCCTTTCCCGTGTAAACTGGTCTAGCATCATTGACATCAATGGAGATAGGCCAATTTACATCACCTGGGTACCTGTCCCCGTGTTGCTGACTCTCATGATTTTAATCAACAGTCTAACAATACTTGGTGTTTTCCTTAAAGCTCCAACTGCTTGAATAAGAGATTGCAAGAAAATCTCCACCTTTTTTTTTTAACTAGGTGTCTTGGCCCCAGGGTTGTGACAAATATTTTGCACATGTGAAGCAAGTGCACCCTAAAACCTCATAAACCAAGCAACCAAAGAAAAATAAATGCTATTTTAAAAGATCATAATTTTTAAACTCGTCCCATGACTTTTGTGTGTCTTGACTCCTGGTTTTCAAACACCAGAGGTCAAAAGTTCTGTAAATGGTGTAAATAAAAAAACAGATTTTTTTTTAAAAAATGTGTTCTTTGTTATCCCTGAAAGCACGAGATAAGAAAATTACAGGTTGCACGATCTGTCCATATTGATAAAAGATGAGATTCTCTTCTCATTTACATTGGTTAAAATCAGGAGTAATTCTACAGATATCAATGGAGCGAAAGGGTTGAACATAGGATAAAAGAAATCAGACTCAAATATTATAACCTAAATGCTATGAAACAGTCAGAATTTCACCTAAAATAGCACCAAAGAGCAGGTTTAAATTGGTTGTGTAGGATGTAGTTTCATAGAATCATAGAACTAGAAGAGACCTCAAGAAGTCGTCAAGTCCAGGACCCTTTCAGGTTTGAATCTGAGCTTAATCTATAGTTGCTGTTTAGATCCAGGCATATTAAGGAGGGACAGGGTAGCATTTTAAAACTAATTAGTTGAAACTGTAAAGAGTAGAGGAGTAATGTGTGACCATGTCTCTACTCTAGAGACAATGGTGATAGTCTTTGGAGAAGGGCCCAATTTTTTATTCTGTATTTGTACAGCACTTTGTTCACTGAGATCAATGGCTGGTGGTTCTGTAGCACAAATAAATACATTATTCTTATTCTTACAATAATAATAAAATGGCTGATATGCACAAATTATCAGTGCCATTACACCATGCATCTGGCTGGCAAAAGGTAGCTTGAGATGTGAAAAAATGTCTCACCTTTTCCCAATTTGATTTTAATTTCACTTGGGAAAAAAGCAAGCTTAACTGGTGGAAAAGAATGCCCCTACCTCCCCCAGAAAATACACTGCACACAATAAATATGTTACGCTCAATCAGCTTTTTGATGTTTATAAGGTTACAGCAATTGATATAACCCAGAACAGCAATGACTGTCTGAGTCCAACACACGTGAAAAGAAGCTGAAACAAGGAGTGGATGGAAAACTCATTAGAGAAAAAATCTATGTGGAGACAAAATATTTTGGTTTCTAGCAGTTCTCAAGAGGTCTGAGTGGAGTGGGCAAGAGTTTGTGATGGAAGTCAATTAGTTACCTAGTTCATGTTATTTTATTTTTATAAAAGAATATGAGATGTTAAAACAATAACTTACATTTTTACTGAGTAGCTCTTCTCAAAAGCTTTTCTTGAAAGGAGCAGGTTTTGAAATGTTAATGGGCATGGTTTATAGTCTATATAACTCTGGATTTGGAGTACATTTGTCTTATAAAAATCATTACCATAATAATTATTTTTTAGAAAGTTTTTAGTCATATGTTTGGATTTTAATATGCACATTTGATTTTTTTTATTTTTTATTTTTTGCAGATTAATTATAAAGTCTTGATTTAATGACTGGATTAATCCAAAATATATGTACATTTAAAAGGAAAGGCAGCACACTCTGATAAATAGTACACAGCTTTACTACTCACTTGTTTTACAGACTTGGGCAGGTCTTGTATGTTCTCTATGCCTCAGTTTCTGCATTTATAAAATTAAGATACTTGTCCCCTATTATAACATGGTTTGAGGTCTTTGGACAAAAAAGGCACTATACAAGGGATAGTTTAAATGAAATGTAAATGCTTAGATAAACCTGTCCCATTACAACTCTCTTGTATTTAGGGGCCAAAAATGTAATCCCCCTCTCATAGGATTTATTGAAATGTTAATCTCTCTTCATTTCTCTTTACCTTCCAGAAACATCTATGCTACTGCTCGATTAGCACATCCTGAGCACATAGATTTAATCTCAATCTAATTTTGTCCTGATGCAAAATTGTCAGTGTCTGGTATTTTCAAAAGGAAACTATTTTTGAAGATAGCAATAATCTCTTGCTCTTTTATTCACTCTGTAAACCCATAGGTCTATGTATTTAGTCACTTACTTATTTTGATCTCTTTAAACCAACTCTGCATATTGCTTTTATCCTGCTGCATCATGTAAAACAATGAAAAATGGAACTGTTAGTGTTGATTGGTCTAATTTTAACATATAATTAAAAATAATCCTGGAGATTAAAGGGTGTTGAATAACATAGCTGTGATTTTTGTCATAAACAACCCAGATAATAGAGTGAGGGTTAGCCAAATATTCAAAGCTCTGCACAACCAGCAATTGGCACAAAATACAAATTCATCTCTTGAGCACCGTCGGATGTGCCTGCACAAATATAGGTGCATGTACACCCGGGCCGGATGAGAGTTTTGCGGGGCCCAGGGCGTGGGGCCTATTGAAGCGTGGGGCCCTCGGCATCACAATTTTGCGCATGCGTCATGGCCACAGCCAACAGGCAAGGGTTCTACTGTACCCTTAGTGTTTGTTGAGAAACTTTATTTTGATTCTGAATCTTAGACAAATACATTTGCCAACTGTTACCCAATTGCTGCAGTATTTCCCTGTGCTTGAAACTCCAGTTAACTGTGGTATCTCATGTGCTGTGATGGGGGAAGTGATGGGAAATATCAACTTTTCAATGGCAACCACAATATATTATTATGATGATATCATTAAGCACTACCTAGGCTAGCAACCAATATACCTGAAATGCTCTTCCCTCATCTTTGGGTCAAGGTTCCGTCACACATGGGATGCACTTGGTGCCAGTGGAGAATGGAGGAATAAGCTATCAATAGCTCTGACTCCTTGAACACTGCATGCATAGTGAAGAACTAGATGATTCCCTTCCCACTTCAAATGATTGTGTGATTTGTGAAGCAGAATAATTGGAGACTAGCTGAGGGATCACTACAGCCCACATAGTTCATCTTGGGAGGGGTAGGGAGTGGAGGAAGAATTGTAATAGCAAGAGGGGTAGAAGAATGGGTAGGGAAAGGTGGACGGGTCAGCAAGTGAGTAAAACGTATGCACATAATTATACAGAAACAGACTCAAGCCTCCCTCCCCATGAAAAGTAAAATGCACTGACCCTTTCCCATCTATAGAATTGTGCCTGGAAAGCAAATACAAGCAAGTGGAAATAGGATATGCACAGCTGGCCTGATCATATGGCTAACATACGGAATGTAAATGGTTCTTTCAAAAATAGGAATAACTACTGTTTTCTAAGTTCCACAAGAGTAATGAATTGGAGAGCAGCAAGAGACATCTTTCACACCCTATTTATTTCCCCAGGGCACCTTCCCCTCCACACTCATTGCTGCATGGGTAGAGTTTCCCCTGTCATTCATATAACTGCCAGTTTTCTTCCTAGGAAGCTGCAGCCTGCTCTATAACTGCTGTAATTAATTCCCCATTAACAAACTAGTAAAAGGGTAGGGGAGCAGAGGAAAAGGGAATGATGGGGGAGGGGAAGAAGAGTTGCCTTCTTCGGCCACAGGGGGCGTGGGGCACTTACAGGTCTAAACTAGTGTAAATGGTGGATTTCCTGTAACGTGGAGATTTTAAATCATGATTTGAGCACTTCCATAACTCAGCCAGTGACTGGAGTCTGTTACAGGAGTGGGTGGGTGAGGTCCTGTGGCCTGCAATATGTAGGAGGTCCAACTAGATGATCATGCTGGATCTTTCTGTCCTTAAAGTCTATAAATATAAGCAATCTGACTCTCAATTTCTTAAGACGCATGCACAGCATCATCATCATAACAAACGGCAACAACCTTGAAAGCAAGTGTCTTGTGTACATCCTTATATCCATGCAGTAAGAGTATCATGAAATCTTCTGTGCACAGTATAATATGTAGGCAGGGGAATACACATATTCCACTCATGCTGTAAACCAAATAAAGCTCAGTATTTACACATGCATGCGCGTGCGCGTGCGCATGCGCGCACACACACACACACACACACACACACACACACGCTTAAAAGAAATCAGAAAGCAAGGAAGCCTGTAGAAATCAGAGGGTGTTATAAAATAGGAAAAAAATGTGTGTTTAAAAGTAACTTATCTCCCCTATGTAAAATATATTGAAGCCCAGAACACACACTTGTGGATACTGTTCTCCTGTACAAACATCTGTCTAATATCCCAGAAGCAGTGTCTGACACATGATGCAGGAACAGGAATGCATTTCTAGTAGAAGTCTAAAGCAAACAGATGTGTGAAGCATCTGCCAACAAGTTACAAGGAAGTTACTCCTGCTCCAGGACATCATAACCTATATACTTCGCATTAGGAAAAGCTTATCTTTTACGAAAAGAATGCTCCATGCTATGGGTTTCATTATGTCACACAAGAAATATTGTAGAATTCTCATACTCCAGAGTAGTTCTTATATACACAGACAATTTTTTTCAAACCTGGGAACCAACAGCTAGGCATATATATTCACATTTAGGTACCTCAATAAAAATGACCTGATTTTTCAAGGTGCTGAGCAGCCACATTGCCCAATAGAGAAAGCAAAAGTGTTGTTATTGAAGCCTTTTTTCAGGCTGCCTGCAGTAGAATCTCCATCATCAAATTGCATCTAAACAAAATCTCCATAAGAAGCTACATTTCAACAAGAGTCATCCAAAGGAAGCAGCATCCCAGAGCATCTCTTCCTTGTTTGTTCCTTTTGTTTCAGTTGCAATTAGTCATAAACATATTCTAAGGCATATATATTGTACAGCATCAAAATATTACAGCTCTACAATAACTAATCCTAAAGCAGTGAAATACACAGAAGAGAGAATGGTGCATTAGACATGAAGACATCCAGTTCTCCAAGAGCAGAGAGTAAACTACACAGCAGCTGGTTGGAAGTTACAAGAATCATACTTGATGACAAAACAAAGGCAAAATATCCAGGTTTGGGATCTTTTTCTAAGATATTCTCCCTTCCCTGCATTCAGAAAAGGTAGCCACAGCCTTGCACCATCTAAGGGAGCAATCCCCTTTGAAGAATCACAATGCTTTCCAGTGCTAGAATTACACTATAATTCTCCCATTAACATGAGAAATACGAAATGGTAAAACTAAGACTTTATAATTGAATGAAATTCCTGACTGAGGAGAAATAGCTCACAGAAATTTGAGGTAACTTATAAGTCTCAATGAGGGCATTTCATACCCACTTGAAAAACAGATCCAATGGTAACATAGTTGGTGTGATTAGTTACTAACCTGCCATTTGCTGAAGTAACACAGCATAGTTTTTCCACTAATTTTCCTTGAAGGAAAGGCAGATGAGAACTCGAATAATTAATCTGCCCCAGTACTTGCAGGTGCCCCGGTTACAGGTCCCATCTGATTCCGGAAAAACAGACTTGTGATTAAAGCAGTATATTTGGACACAGGGGACCTTGCATACAGATTTTCAAGAGAGGTCAGCTCCCATTTAGGCCCCTAGAAAAAACAGCCAATTTTCAATTTTGTTCAGCACCCAGAAACTCCCATAGTTCTTCCTCATGGGAGCTACACAAAAAATTCTCCTTTCTGATCATCAGGGTAGTTCTTTATTCGGATAATCTGTTTCACCTTATGTTGTCAGTGGTAGCTACTGAGTCCTGAGCACTTTGAAAAATATCATTGGTGCACTTTATTTCCTTAGGTCTGTCATAGACTTCCTGTGTGGTTTCCAGAAAGTCACTTAATCCCTGGGCCTTGGTTTTCTTATCTGTAAAATGGAGACATAATATTTTCTTATCTCACAGAAACACTATGGCTGTGTCTAGACTGGCAAGTTTTTCTGCATAAGCAGCCACTTTTATGCAAAACTGTCTACACTGGCCGCTTGAATTTGCGCAAGAGCACTGACTTTGTAATGTACAAAATCAGTGCTTCTTGCGCAAATACAATGATGCTCCCACTTGGGCAAAAGCCCTCTTGCGCAAATGTATTTGTGCAAGAGGGCCAGTGTAGACAACCCAGAACCGTTTTGCGCAAAAAAGCCCCAATGGCTAAAATGGCAATCGGGGCTTTCTTGCACAAAACTGCGTCTAGATTGGCACAGATGCTTTTGCGCAAAAATGCTTTTTGCACAAAAGCATCCATGCCAATCTAGACGCTCTTTTCCGCAAATACTTTTAACGGAAAAACTTTTCCGTTAAAAGCATTTGCGGAAATTCATGCCAATCTAGATGTAGCCTCTGAGGCTAAAACTCCATAAATACATGGATGTGCACTATAGAAAAGCCTATGAAGAGAAGAGTGTCCCATGCACATGAGTGTACAATTTGCAATATAAGAACTACAAATCTTGCAGAAAAGAGAATTCTGTGTCTAAGTGCCATTAAGACCAGTGGGAGCCTAGCAAATGCACTCAAAGTCAAACTGTTATGAAGAAATAGACAATTTTCAATTTTGTTCAGCACCCAAATATGCTCATAGTTCTTCCTCATGGGAGCTACATCCAAAAATGGAAGGCAGGGGACTAGACTTGATGGCCTCTCAAGGTCCCTCCCAGTTCTAGCATCCTATGATTCTATGACACTGCTGTTCCCAGTGGAAAGGGCCATGTGATCCATATGAAGTGTTACAGACTGATAGGGACACCAAAATCCTCCTCTTATGGGTGTTAGAATCAAGGTAGATATTATGGCAGTTGTATTTTCACGTACTCAGAGAACAGCCATCTTGTTTCCAGGCTCAATTACCTAGTTTAGATGAAGGAAAGCAACAAGAAGGAACTAAACTCAAGTCTTCTTGAGAGAGCACAAGCTATGTCCTATTCAGAAGAAGCTGCAGCACTGATGAATGGGTGAGAAAATTAGCCTGAGGTTTTCAAAGGAAGAATGGTATTTATATGTCCAGTTCCCATTACAATAGCAGCTTTAAAAATTTCAGCCTTAAAAGGTGCAGCATACAGTACAAAAAGCCACTGCATTGTATAGCTACACACACGATTGCACACAAAATACAGTTAGGACAGTGGCCAGGATGCTGAGTTTTTCAACCCTAACTCTAGTGATTGCTACTTTTGACTTCCTTAATCGGAGCCATTCTAAAGATGGTTGGCAGAGTCCCTGAATTTCTGTGTTGCACTCCCCTAACCTTGTCAATCTTTGAGCTTGGATTATAACAGTGAGTAGTTTATCTCTTTTGAAACAGTAACAGAATGCTATGGCTTTCAGACCTTTTATCTCATAGAGCCTTATCTCTCCAACTTCCAAATGTGCCCAGGGAAAGGATGAGGAACAACTGAACACTCAGGAACTTAGCATGTTTATTTCTTATTAATTATTATTATTATTACTATTATTTATTAATTATAATAAAGGCTAGGAACAAAAAAGTGTGTTGCTATAAAGTACAGTGCTTGACTTTATCTTCCAATGCCTGAATCTCTCACATTAAAGCCCGGCGCAGCTGTTTGATACCTGCTGCTGCTAAAGAGAATGCATAATGCTAAAACCACCAGCTAACCTCTTACATCATTTTACAATCAGGCATCTCAAAACCTGTTTATCTGATCAGCACCAAATTCTGTCAGAGCGTTGACATGTGCATTTCTAAATAATTTCAGTATGTCAACCTGAATAGACACACAGAATCAGAGAGTTAATTATCTTTGACAACTTTGCCAGCTAATTTCCTATTTATATGTACCAAACTAGGGGCCTCTTTTATCCTCCCTTGTCACAAAGAGTTTATCAATCAAATCAAGGCCTAAAATTGGCTGCCAAGGCGATCTGCCATCCCAAAGGGGAGTTTATCTGTTTGAAATCTTTCCGACTGCCTAATGACAGCAACATTGACATGAAACATAATAGGCATTGTTTTTTGTTTTTTTTTTTTGGAGATTTTTTTTTTTTAAACAGAAGAAGAGGACATTGCCTCCATGGGATAACAAGAGGCATTTTATGGTGCATCCTTTCCCTTCATTACTCTCTCCCACCCCCCTTCCTGCCATTTACTCCCTGCTTCCTAAACATGTCTATGTCTCAATGCAGCTGTCAGGGCCTGATTTCAGATGCACACATTTCACCTCTGGATTTCAGCTGACAGGACTTGCCAGTGTCAGCTCTATCCTTGTCTCTGCCAATCCAACTGCGTTCACTCAGGAATACGAACAATGTTAAAAACTACCAGCTCCTGCTGACAGACATTAGATGGTGGAGGTTTTGGTGCATGTTGCCACTACTTTTCTGTGACAGGCAGTTATGTTTTACTTTAATAGCCATATATCTTCTCTCAAGTTCCCTTTAACTGTGGTGGAATTTTACAAGGATACCAACAGACTGTCAGCACGCTCAAGAGCAAGTGTATGTGTGTGTGTGTCTTCTTTACCAGCATTCACCTACCTATTCTATGTAAAAAAAATCATTGATATCCCTGGCTGCATGATCCCATGGAACGAATGGCCGTCATGTTTGAAGCAACACTGGTCTTTTCCCTCTTCTTTCAGGTGGAAAAAGGCACAAGATCGTGGGGTGAATCCTGTCAGTAGAAACACAAGTAGGCAATTTCTCCAGGGAAATTATGAATCAGACAGAGTTTCCTGTAGGACCAAGATGATGCGACAGCCCCTAGCAAGTAAAGGCAGAAAGTGGCTGAATTCCTGATATATATAACCAGGGTAATTAATTACATTACATTTACTAATTAAAAAAATACCAGACAGAACTTCCTTTTAAAGAAAAAGTATCGCTGCTCAATCCTATTGGGACTGGCCTTGCTGGGGAAATTAGCTGAGTATTCAAGCAAATAAAAAATCGTGGGTTTTGCATATTTACAGACTGTGCCATTTCTCTATTATGAATATTTATTACAATCCCCCTGAGCCAAATGTGGGATACTCCTCGGGCCATGCCTCAGACATGTGCTTCTGTTGTTTGCAGTAGGTCCATAGGGGACAACATTTACATAGGACCCTGCCTATCAGATGGGTGCTTTCTCCTCGGGGTGTGTGAAGGTAGTTGGAACTCACTCCTGCCTCTATTGAAATCCATGGGGGGAGCTGTCATGAATGTCACCAGGGGCAACAGCAAGTCCTTGCAGGGCTAATGTTGGGTTTATTAACGCCACAGTACTGCAGGTAAATACTTTGTGTCCCTTGCAAAGGGCACCCCCTTATTCATGTTCCAAATATCCACATTCTGGGAGGTAAAGAATAGATAATAAGATATGTGGTGGGTACTGAATAATTCAGTTACCTCTGAATGGAGAAAGAGGGAGACTTATATTTTATAACTGCCAAAGCAAGTCTTGGCCAGCCCACCCCACTTCTTACCAGTGTATCAAAGCCTCTGAAATGAAGCATTTTTCTTGTCCTAACCCCCAAAAGCAGGTTTTGCTTTTTGTGGCTGATCAACCAAGGGGGGGGGGGGGGGGGGGGGGAGAATGATTGGCAGATGCTCTAATGTCACCCAAAGCCTCAAGGGTCCAATTAATCAGAAAATATGTTTGGCTTTCAAACCACACTTGCCCTTTCCCTTGGGCTTCTGCAGTGCAGGGGTTGGACATATGTTACTGACTCAAACCCTAAGAAATTCTACTTGTACAAGGAGTAATACCGACTAGTACAGATACTAAGAAAGAACGTCTCAAAAACTGGAATTTCAGAAGTAATAAATAATAGTGGTGCTTGGCGCTCAACTGGCTATTTTCATACATACATATCAAGGAAAGGAAGGAAGGATCATTATCCCCAAATTATTATATGGGAAAGCTGAGGCACAGAACAGGAAAGTGACTTGCCCAAGGTCACATAGGAAATTAAATTAAATTAATGGAGATCTCCTAGAACTGGAAGGGACCTTGAAAGGTCATCAAGTCCAGTCCGCTGCCTTCACAGCAGGACCAAGTACCAGCCCTGACAAATTTTTGCACAAATCCCTAAATGGCCTCTGCAAGGATTGAGCTCACAACCCTAGGTTCAGCAGGCCAATGCGCAAACCACTGAGCTATCCCTCAAATCCAGTACTCAGTGGAGGAAGCCAGTGATGGACTCTTCCCCATGTGAACATAATCCTTATTTTAAAAAGCACAGCTGTATTATACAGTAAAGTATCAAGATTTATCTTTCCATAGTGGAACTGGAGTGCTTGGGGCTAACAGCGTGTATAATATCATAGCATTCTGTAAGAGTAATGTGGCATGTTATATAGCGCCACTCAAACCCTAACGACAGAGGGACTTCCAGTATATTACAAACACACCATTCTACCAAACACTGTCATCTCACCCTTGACAAATTTATAAGTGACCGCAGTATCTTCTCAAATAGACCTCTACTAGCTTTTAGAACTTACCATAGTGAGAAATACTAAATAATGGTGTGGTGGATTGTGCATGTCTCAATCACTAAGATCAATCCAGAAAACACATCACAGACTGAATCAGGAAAGAATGAAGTCAAGAATCATAATATACATTTACATACCTGTAATCAAATTCATAGGCAAAGGAAAAATCAGTCTGGCTGGACCATCAAGGGACTACCAATGGTCGAATGCCAGCACTCTCTTCTAGAATATATCCAGAAAGAGCCAACAAAGTCAGTGGAAGAGCCTGGGTCATAACTTTCATTATTCTTATGAGAGACTGCATGAAGATTGAGCAGTCTGGACAATGGGTGTCACTATAATGCAGATTCTTGTCCGGTCATAATTTCTGATTGGAGATTACAGAATAAATCCCCTCAAAATAGCTCAGAATTTAGCAAAAATTATGCATTATCTCATAAAATCCAGACCACGAAACCTACGTTATGCTCTGATACAGAGCTCCTGATTCCCAGGGTGAAATCCTGACTCCAATGAAATTAACGGCAAAACCCCTGTTGATTTATGTATTTAGAGTGAAATCTCCTAGCCCCACCTAAGATACTTTTGTCCTCTCAATACCCTGAACAGGCAAAATGGAGCTGTTTTTTTTTCAGGAACAATGGGCATTTGGTTCAAAGGATTATTATTTCTTTTAAACTAGCTTACTTATCATTAGACTAAGGTGGGGATTTTCAAAACAGTCAAAGGGAGCTAAGGCTACCAGCTCCAATTAAAATCCTAGTCTAGATTCATAATTATATTCAAAACAGCCCAACAATCATTGTTTGTGGTTAGTCACGGGGAGACAGGAATAAACGAGAGGAGGTGACATTTTCATAACCTGCCAAGAACTATTGCTAACATAGCAGCCCATCAGATTTGTGGGTGCCAAGTGAAATGGCAGCTACTCAGCCTGCACTCTTTTAAGAAAATCTTCAGTGAAGAGCTATAGGATGTGACTAGTGTAATCATGAGAAAATCAGCTGGGCTACGGTGCTGACTCATTGCATGAGTACCCAGACCCACTGCCTGCTTCGGTGGGAGAAGGAATAGAATAATTTTGGGGGAAACGGTTTGGGAGCTGACACTTATAAAGATATGAATATTCATAAATATATCTCAGGTTTGCCTGCTCCAGTCTTTTTGGTTTATCCACTGACACTGAGCCTGAGGTTACTACAATTAATTCATTCACTTCAGTGGCAGCAAGACTGGGTCCGCCGAGTGTGAGAGAGGAGATGTCAGGGAGGGAGGATGGTGTGCGTTAATGCTGTGCACACAACTAAAAAGATATACTTGTATAATTAGGTCTTTAAAAAAATAATTAAAATACGTTTCCAAATATGGAATGAGGCTTCTACACCCATTCCCTAAACCATTCTTTTGTGTGTGTGCGTGCACGCGCACACATGTGGTTATGGCAGTCATGTGGTTGGAGAATCACTCAGCCAGTGGCATGACAGGCCCTTACAGTCAAGAAAGGCTTCATTGAGTGCACACAGGAGATGTCAGATTGATAACATGGAAGAGTAAAGTTCTCCTTCCACTGAGTAAGTGAAGTATCCAACAGTAGGGCAAGATCTCATGCTCTGCTCTACCAATGTTCTGCCAGGATCCATGGACAGTAGAAAGGTTAATTTGGGTTTCTGCTTCTTTTGGGACTGCCAGCCAGGGTTCCAATTAGTGGCATTTGTTCAGACACTTTACTAGAATGGGACTGAGACCTCCAATTTATTTCATAAGAGCCTGTATTGAACAGGATCACCGAGACCTGCAAAGGCCAGATTTGAACCAATGACCTAAAGGTGAAAGGTTGGGGTTCCAAGCCAGTGACCATTAAGTTTTGACCCAACCAATTACTCAAAGCCAGTCACTCAGAACTCAATTAAAGTTTTGGTAACTTTACCTTTTCTTTGCTTCTCCTTTGTCTCGGGCACATCCTGTTCCACAGTCTAAATAAACTAAACACTTTTGTCACTACACTGTATAATTCTGTATTCAAACTGTCAGGACCTACCCTAGCCACCTCTGTCACTGTCTCTGCCAATCCTAATGCACTCACTCAGGCCTCTGAACAATATTAAAGCACTCTCCCTGACAGACACTTTGATAACACTAACAAGCAAATGCACCGAGGCAAATTCCTTTTGACAGCATTCAGTCAAACAAGCCAGAAACAAAGAGATACATGGAATTGTTTAGTTATTTTGCTAGTGTGATAGATGTTATAATTAACTCTCTGTCTAATACTGAGGCTATTGTTGAGTTTCATGGCATTTGAAGATTCACATTTGTAACAGCAAACCTCTCAAATGAACACATTTAGCAATAACTGCATTTTCAGTGATTTCTTAATGTTGCCAAACAGGAAAATTGAATATTTATAAAGAATTCCTTGTTAAAAAATTACACACGTCATTGCTCATTTTTGTTTTGATCTAGGCTTTATTGTCTATGAAGTAAAAGGTAAAAAGAAAAAAGAAAAACACGACAGAACATTCTTACTCTACATTACAACCCTAATGTGTGTTGACTGCTTATTTTAAGACACCTAGTGGATGCCCGTCAGTTCGCATTCGAGCATCAAGCTAATTAAATTAATGCAACTTCTTGGACAACACAGTCCTTCATAGTCATTACTACTGCAACCATTCTAATATTTATCACATCTGTGCAGTCATCAATCAGGAACTAAATGCTTAGTCTCCTACTTTATGTTCACTCTAATGGAATCAGTAACACGTTTTCCCTCAACAGAGAAAATCATTACAGCAAGGGTTTCTCCTCTCACTTTTTGGATTGACATGTCCATCTCCTTTTTCACTAATAAGATCAGTTCTGTAATTCAACAAGTAAGAATTCCTGCACGGAAGATTTCCTCTTCAATGTTAGAGAAGGGTAGCGAAACAGGACTGATGGAGAAATGTTGGGATATAGTCAAACGGGATGTATATGGTAGAATCACTTATAAACCAATGAGCGAGTATAAGCCGAAGGGAACTAAACTGGTGTGTCTTATGCAGTGGCAGACCAAAAGAGAGAAGGATAATATAAAAAAGCAGCTAACAGAGGAGTAAGTTATATGTTAAAATGGGTCTCTGCTACAGCTTGTTAAAATTACTCCTTCTCCAACATCAGATACACTAGTTCAGTTCCCTTTGACTCTCTTACACATATTCACCAACATTTATATCTTCTTAGCTATCACCTCCCAATTTGGCCCACTGGATGACCACCTAATATGATCACGAGCTTTCTGTATTTTAGAAGCATAGGAGGGGACAAAGCAAATCTTAGCAAGGGTGCATGCTTTCCATCCAGTTATACTTCTGAAAGGCAGCAGGTGTGAGAGGGAACTTCTCAGATCAATGGAAAATTGCTAAGGTATCTCAGTTTACGTATTCTGAAGTTACAAGAGACTAATAACCACTCTTTCTGGGAAAGGATCCTGAACACCAGCATGTGGCCCTGTGGTATACCTCCACAAATAGACACAAAATGTACCGTGTTTTTGCTACCCTGAGATATCATAAAGAGGACAAGGAGAATCCACTCTTTAGCCATTCTAGAAAGTGTCTTGAAGCATCTAACATTCAATGCAGTACACTGCTCATGTTCATTAGGCTCTAGGACTTGCAGGAAATCATTATGTTGCAGATTCTCTCTGCAGGCAGCTTGAACTTATGCACAATAATTTATATAAAAAAAACAGAAGACAGAATTAGAAGAGGGCTTTTTTTTAATACAGCAATGACAAAATAAACGATACAAGCAACATGCCAAGCGAATGAAGAGGTTGTACTTTTCCAGCATTGTTTGTAGAGTTGTGTTGCACTTTCGCAGCATTGTTTGTGGCTGTGTTGGTTCCAGGCTGTTAGAGAGAAAGTGGATGAAGTAATACATTTTAATGGACCAGCTTCTTTTGGAGAAAGACACAAGCATTTGAGCTATAGAATAATTCTTCAGTGTAGCTCAAAAGCTTCTCTTTTTGATCAAACAGAAGTGGTTTGATCTCTCTTTGCCAGCATAGCATTTTAAACATTTTACCCACATGCTAATTGTTTTTTGTGTATCCATTCTCAGATAATTTATTCACATTATCTTTCTTTTAAAATAATGATTTTTGGAGTCAAGAGATTGATTTTACACATAAACAAGAAACTACTCTTATCAGAAAACAAATTATCAGGTGAATTTTGTATTATTATTATTATTTTAGTACAATGAACTAGCTGAGGTATTGGCAGTAATCTTTTTCTGATGAAACATACCCAAGAATTTATGGAAGAGTTTGTGTTTTCCTTTCTGGTGATCCAGCTAGTTTAAATTGTTATGACGTAGATAAAATAGGTGGAAATAGATTTGTTGTGTTTACATTGCCATGGTAAAGATTGTGCCCATCATTCCATTAAAACGTTAGCAGTTCAAAAACTTCAAAAGTTTTCTCGTCATCTTGCCTATAAATATTTGACTGACATTGCTACAGAAGTAAAGAGAATGTTATTTTCTAATAATAATAATAAAATAGTTCAGCTCCTTTAAACTACAAGTGTATTAAGAAAGCAGGAGTTAAGCAGTTTATGCAGCTTAATTTTTATAACCATTCTATGATATCAGCTGAATAATACTTAAGGTTTATTTTTTAAATGTACATTTATGTAAAATGCATAACAATAACTGCTTAAATTCAAATTTACTCAAGAGGCCAGAATATCTCTGAATTGCTTTCTGCTTTACTATGCAAATGTTTTATTTATCCCACAAATATATTGGTCTCAGAGATAAATAATATGCAGTAGAATTTCAGAGCTGGAAACATCAAAGTTAAAAAACTGACCAGTCAAACACATACCTCATTTGGAAATGTAAGTGTACAATCAGGCACCAGCAGAGACTAAAAACCAACGAACAAACAAAAGGAAATGCACTACAGCACTGAGTTAAACGTAAACTATTAAAAATAAAGGGAAAGTATATAAAAAATTGACAAAGGTAAGTTCTGTGCTTGTTTCATTTAAATGAAGATTGTTAAAAGCAGCATTTTTCTTCTGCCTACCACAGTTTCAAAGCCGTTCAGGTGTAAACTTTTGAAAGAATCCCAGAATCATAAGACTAGAAGGGACCTTGAGAAGCCATCATGTTCTGTCTCCTCCATTCATGGCAGGACCAAGTGCCATCTAGAAAATAGATGTGGAAGGAACAACCATAACATTTTGTTCAGAGTTACAAACAACCTCCGTTCCCAAGTACGTTTACCATTATTGTGCTGTAAATATAAGTAAAACATTAAAATATACAAAAATATGGTCCAGATTCCGATCCTGATTCCATCAGTGTAAATCTGAAGTGGCTTCACTCATTTTAATGAAATTGCTTCAGGATTACACAGGTACTATGGACCCCATACACATTAACCAAGAGACAGAACATAAGAATGGCCATACTGGGTCAGGCCAAAGGTCCATCTAGCCTAGTATCCTGTCTGCCGACAGTGGCCAATACCAGATGCCCCAGAGGGAGGGATCACAACAGGTAATCCTCATGTGATCTCTCCCCGTCTGAGAGGTGTAAACTATATTCCTTCCAAGATGTAATTTTGAAATATGTGTAACAAATCCTGCAGTAAAGCAACCATAATAGAGATTCTCTCTTGCACTGCTGGTATGCCATCCTCAATGAACCTTCCACCAGTGAGGGCTGTAGCAGAACTTGACCACATCACCTCCCCAGCACTTACATGCCCTTTGCACTAGATAAAAGAAGGGCAGAGTCCTGACAGCAACACACCACCTACATCAGTAGGGGATTCCCTCTCAAAAGGGAATTCTCTAATTTATGACCAGGTTCCAGTTCCCTGTCTACACTGCAATTGGAGGTGTGATCACAGCTTAGGCGGGCAGACCCAGGATAGTTTTAATCTAGCTACCACAGCTAATAATAGCGGTGAAGATATGGCAGCATGGACCTTGATCCAGGCTAGTAATGTATGTGCTCTAGGATACATCTAACACTGAACCCATAGCTCAAAATAATTTGAGCTATGCAAAATGTGTAGCTTAGTTCAAGTCCATTTTGAAATAGCCTATTCAAAATTTGGCACATCTACACAGCACTTATTTCAAAATAAATCACTATTTTGAAATGTCCCTTACTCCTTGTGGAATGAGATTTATAGGAACATCAGAATAGCAAGCCCGTTATATTTCAAAATAACAGGTGCACTCAAAAGACGCGGAATAGTTATTTTGGGATACCAAAGGTAGTGTAGGCTGCAGTGTAGACATAGGCCAAGGTTCCAGGCAGATTTGTACAGTTCACACTGAAGCCTGTGCCATCACATGCTCACAGCTATTTTTAGCCATTCTTTCTCCCAATCACATCTCCAACTGCAATGTCGACATAACCTTAGAAGAGATATGACATCAATCAAATCTAAGTCTTCTAGCACACTGTTGTTAAGTCATGCCCGTGTAGTATCAGTCTATACTTTTTCTCTTAATGAAGACAATGGCACTGCCAAACAAGAGCTGGGAGAGAATGCATCCTAGTTTGACAACAGTGTCTAAGGATACATCTGCTCAAGCTGGCAAACCCATACTAGTTTCAACATAGCTACCACCACTAAAAATGGTTAGTACAGCAATATTACAGTAATATGGAACTGCCAATAATGGAAACCCTTTGGAATTCATTCTGAGAACTTACACTTGAGTTGGTAAAAGTTAAAGTTTTAAAGCATGCATGGAAAATGGTGCTATTGCTCCCTTACATCAAAACAGATCATATGAGACATAAGATGTTCCATGAACTACAGTAGTTTTGTCAATGTGCCTGTACAAAGGGGTTAGGTTACTATGAGAGAGGAGTTTTACTGTTTTATATAGGAGAAATTTCAGAAATGGGATAGCATGGTTCACCACTTCCAGAACTGTTAATATAGCACGCAAGTTAAGAGTTCAATGCCCGCCGTGTTTTTTCTTTCAGTGAGGTGAGTTAAGGACAAGCTGCCAGTCTTAGCAGTGACTTTCTAGCTTCTGTGTATTTGTCATGTAACCATTAATGCCATCAAATATAAGAGATAGAATCCTTGGAAGAGAGGTAGTAACTGGGATGCTTTTCTTTAAGTTAATGATTGAACTCATCAGTTCCAAATCTAATATATATATTAAAGTGTGTCCGTAAGCCCCATTTGTTCAAGAACTCCTCCCAAACAGGAAGAGTTAGGACCACCAAATTTGGTCTGCAGCTTTCTCTTACACTAACTTAAACCAAGGTCAGGGTTTGGTTGTGCTCAGAAAACACCTAGTGCCAGGAATGGGACTATTCCCCATAACACGGAAAGGGAAGGGGCAGAGAGAGGAGGGATGTGATACTGAGAGTGGCCACTGGGGGCAGCTGCAGCACCAAGAGAGTGACCAGCAGGGCTGGAGCTCCCCCATCTTGCCTGCCAGCACACTGGTAAGGAGCCCTTCCTGCCCCAAACCTGGAGTCTGCCCTCTCCACCCCATGGAGAGCCTGCAGGCTGAAGGGTGTTGGGGGGGGGGCTGCAGCCCCCAGAACCTGCCCCACCTCCCCATGGAGAACCTGCACACTATGGGGGGCACTACAGAAGGGGGCAGCCCCCATAGCGTTGCTCCCCCCAGACACCCTGCAGGCTCTGGAAGGAAGTTGGGGGCGGGGGAAGCCCCCAGAGCCAGGACCCTCTCCAGACAGCCTGTAGGCAGCAGGGGAGGGGGGCATTGAAGGAGGAGGCAGCCTTCAGAGCCTGGTCCTTCACAGATAGCCTGCAGGCCACGGGGGGGTAGGAAGTTATTGGAGGCCCACTGGCTGGGGAGTGCTGCCCCAGCCTCCTGGGAAGAGTCGCTGCAGGAGCAGCAATACCCTCGCCACCACAGGGAGCCCTGGTAAGCCCCTACATACACCTCCCTGCCCCCTATCCTGAGCCCCCTGTCCTGAGTCCTTCATCTCCTTCCTGCCTTGATTTCTGAACCCCTCCCCCTGCCCTGAACCTTTCACCCCGTCTTGAGCCCCCTCCACACTTTCCAACCCTCTGTCCTAAGCCACCCAACCTAAGCTTTCCCTCCTCATCCCTTGAACTCTTGCCTCAGACTTCATTTTTAGTAATACAATCATTGAAATAAAGCATGTATATTATTCATTTATTTAAAAAAATACTTCAGTTATAGACCAGAGCAATGTCAGGTACATCTGCTAATAGCTTTTTAAAACACTCTTAATTTTAAATTAAACCCCCTTACCACGAATGTTTATAGAGGAATCACTCTATGTGCATTTGAGACACGATTTAAAAACCTTTTATACATGGGAGATGGAGCAGCAACCACATGGTAATAACTAGAAAAGTGGATTTATTTTATACCTGAACATCAGATTGAAAGACAGGAAATGTAAATTGCAGTGCAGCTAGCCATAAACTTCAAACCAAACATAATGAAGTAGATTCAGTTGCCTAAACAAAAGTGAACAAAGTAAAATCACGTGCCAGTGAAAACAAGGCTATAAGGTGATATGGAGTTTATTTGTTCTTTAAAGTCAGTGTTTTAATAAATTCACTTCTCATCAGCAATTCAGCAGTGAGGGCTGTTGTGGGGAAATTGTGTAGGTCAGCTTTGGCCTTGTAAACTGTAACAACCCATTAGAAGAACACGTTCCATTTAACATTCCAATACCAACCAGCTACCATCACTTCAGTGTAGCACACAGAGACATATTGCAACATAAATAAGTCATTAAGTGAGGTGTAAACCTTGCATGTTGCTCCTTTCAAGAGAGAGATGAATATAAATATGGATCTGCACTTTAGATATACAATCAGCTATAGCCAGTTGCTCTTATTGGAGGCACTACTGAGGACACCAGAAGAAGCACCCATGACTTCAACAGCACATTATCACTAAGCCAAGTTCTACCCAGGTGCATATTTTACTCCCAACTTCAAATTCTCATTTGCTAATTGAGAGGAGAACAAACATCTCTACTTTGTTCCCTTTTGGGCTGTGAGCTGTTGTTCTGCTACTTGTCTGCCAACGTAATCGACCCCTATTGTGGGAAACCTGCAGCCTGAGGGCCACATGTAGCCCTTCATGGTTCTATGTACAAGACATTTTGTTTACCACTGCTCATGCACAGGGTTGCCAGATTCCACTGGCTCCGTCTGTGCTATTTTTTTCATACCAGTATTACTAAAGAAACACACAAATAAAGCTAGGGCATGTGAAATGAGATGCGTGCTGACCACACAGTGCATTGACTGCAAAAGCTGTGTGCTCCCTCTGCATCCAATCAAAACGCTGCTACAGCTCAATTGGCACACCCTGCAAAGTCTAGGTACACAAGCACAGTTAGCAAAACTACCCTCTCCTGGGAGACTATCTTGGTTATGACAATCGTGCATCCATTGAGATGAAGAGCTACTCATGCGACTCACTCACTAACCTAGGTTGCCCATTGCTGATCTATCCACTCCCACTTTCCATTCAACTAAAATTACAACTTCCATGCTGTTACACCCTCTGCATCATTTATATTTTACCTATTTGTATTTTACCCTATGGTTTTATGCTAGATATGCTACCAAGGCATCTAATTACCCACCAATCCCCACTGTTAGGAAAGTCTACACTTTCTTCTGCTCCTTTTTAGGCCATTATTCTTAGCCAGACCATCCTGAATTATCTGTGGTTTTCTTTAGAGTTTAAAATTAAAGATGAGCTTTGAACGAAACCCAGGAGTGAAATCCCAACCCCACTTACGTCAATGGCAAAATTTCCCCTGACTTCATAGGGACCATGATTTCAGCAAGGATCTGAAAACCCTCAAACTCAGGATTATCAGCATCAAGATAAGAATTCTGCTAGTCAATCCCATCTCCAGTGCCTACCTTCAGGGAACCTTTCAGTAGATGGTTATGTTCCCCCTTAATTGGATGGGTACAGTAGAGGATCCCAAACCAATTTGTAGCCAGCTTCTGGAAAGACACAACAGGGAAATGCCCTGATTAAATGGACCTAGGCACACTGGAGAATTCCAGTATGTGATCTGCCTGACAAGTAAAATAGCAACCTATGTGCATTGAGGGGATTGAGATGGAGAACATCCCAACGTGTCTTCTCCAGTGGAGATGATGAACTCAATTTCCTAGCAGAGCTAGTGAGTAGAGAAACACTTCTGTGTTTTATTGACCCTATAATACCATACGTTTCATTTGAGATTTGACCCCAGAACTCTGCTTGCCCTTCAGTGTTCCTCATTTTTAGAAAAGCTGGGGAATCAATCACATCAAATTCTCTATTTGTTCAGATGCATTTCAGATGCATAGCTTCCTGAGACTCAACTTAATAAAATTTATTTCTTCTTTGCTGGAGCTTCCTATAGGCTGCATTCCCCTTCATGCCTGAGTTCCAGCTAAATCTGCAGAAGTTTCTACATTGCAACATAATCTGCTTCAGTGATTGCAAACCAAGTCTATATGAAAGGGAACTTGCAACTTCAGACTCACTCTATAAGACAATGTGCAGTAAATCCATGTGCTAACAAGGAAAGGATAATAAAGGTATCCAACCCTTTATTATCCACTTCGAAATCTACAGACCTTTGCATTTGAGCAGAAGGAGCTCTAGAATTGAAACACTACTACCAGAGCTGTCATGTAGGAAGCTGGACAGAACAAGACAAAATGAGTGTTTCATGCACTTGCTTATTTATTTGCTTGTAACAGGTTCAAACTGCCAAACAGAGTTCACACTTATGTATCTTTGTGAACCATTTCATTCCCCCAGAAATAACTTTTTAAAATGTTATGAGGAGAATAAACAGCAAGTAGCAAATACTATCACTCATCAGCATGACAACGGGAAAACCAATAATGCAGAGAAACCTGGACCCCAGAAACACTTGGCCCAGAGTATCAACTGATGCAAATAAGGTTAGATGTTGTAACTTTGAGGGAGTTGCACTGATTTACACAGGTTGGGAATCTAGCCCTTTGAGTACAATATACTCTCCAAGGACATGATAGTTAACTATTTCTGGTGTTCTTCAAGATGTGTTCTTGGTGTTCTTCAAGATGTATTGCTCATGTCCTTTCAATGTAGGTGTGTGTGCTTGCCACATGCACCACTACTGGAAGATTTTCCCTCAGAAGTATACGTAGGGGGAACCAACTCAGGTGCCCCTAGAGTGATGCGCACACTCTGTGTTATATAAGGCACTTCCGGGCCCCCTCTACCCTCAGTTCCTTCTTGCTGGAAGACTCCAACTGTGGGGAAGGAAGGCGGGATGTTGAATGGACATAAGCAACACATCTCGAAGAACACCAATTATGGAAACAGGACCTTGGCTTCTATAACATGGGTGCATAACTAGCTGGATAAATATTGTGAGAGGGTACTTATTACTGGTTCACAGTCATGCTGGAAGGGCATAACAAGTGGGGTTCTGCAGGGGTCAGTTTTGGGACTGGTTCTGTTCAATATCTTCATCAACAATTTAGATATTGGCATAGAAAGTACACTTAAAAGGATTGTAGATGATACCAAGTTTGGAGGAGTTACAAGAGCTTTGGAGGATAAGGTCATAATTCAAAATGATCTAGACAAACTGGAGAAATGGTCTGAGGTAAACAGAATGAAGTTTAATAAGGAGAAATGCAAAGTACTCCACTTAGGAAGGAACAATCAGTCTCATACATACAGAATAGGAAGCGACTGTCTAGGATGGAGTACTGCAGAAAGGGATCTATGGGTCATAGTGGACCACAAGCTAAATATGAGTCAATAGTGTGACACTGTAGCAAAAAAAGCAAAGATGATTCTGAGATGCATGAATGGGAGAGATGTGAGCAAGAATGAGAAGTCATTCTTCCACTCTACTCTGCACTGATTAGGCCTCAGTTGTAGTATT
>JANRFK010001785.1:30403671-30420502 GCA_030068395.1 Apalone spinifera
AGGGGACATGATAGCAGTTTTCAAGTATCTAAAAGGGTGTAACAAGGAGGAGGAAAAAAATTGTTCTCCTTGACCTCTGCTGATAGGACAAGAAGCAATGGGTTTAAATTGCAGCAAGGGAGGTTGGAGATCAGGAAAAACTTCCTGTCAGGGTGGTTAAACATTGGAATAAATTGCCTAGGGAAGTTGTGGAATCTCCATCACTGGAGATATTTAAGAGCAGGTTGGATGGATATCTCTCAGGGATGATCTAGATTGTGCTTGGTCCTGCCGTGAGGGCAGGGAACTGGACTTGATGACCTCTCAAGATCCCTTCTAGTTCTAGTGTTCTATGATTCTGTAACTGTCTATTCTTCTTTGAGTGCTTGTTCATGTCCATTGAACATAGGTGGCGGAGTATCTCTGGTGATGGGAGGAGTTTACAGACATGCCACCTGCAACACACATGCCACATCCTTTTGGGCTTGTTGTATCAGAGCATAGTGTGCAATCAAGATGTGCACTAAGGACCATGTGCAACCCTGCAAATCTCCTGGATACGAACATTGGTGAGCAGGGCTGCAGAGGTGCACCTGCCATTTGATAGCACCTCTGAATGCAAGAAGTTATCCAACTGGAGATCCTCTGAGTGGATACCAAGAGCCCCTTCATTCTTTCCACGTAAGTGATGACGAGCTAGGGCTCATTACAATGGCAAACCAATGCTGGTGCGCCCATGCCAGTACGATGAGAATGAGCTTGGCTGTGTTTTGCTTGCTCTTTATCAGGCCCTTGTTGGTGAGGGGAATCCAGGGGAAAAGCATAAAACAGGCTACGTGACCATGAGATGAGGAAGGCATCAGCCAGGAAGCCTGTGTTCACATGCTATCTGGAGCAAAAATTGGGGCACTTCATGAAGAGGTCCGGTAGGCGAGTACCCCGCTGCCAGAAGAGTATGGCAGCAACTTGTGGATGGAGAACCTACTCATGGTGAGAAGAATATCTGCTCAGCTTGTCAGCTAAGAGATTCCCTGTTCCCGGGAGATGGGGAGCTTCCAGGAGAATGACATGCTAGATGAAGTCCCAGAAATGGACAGCCTCCTGACAGATTGATCTAGAATGAGTTCCCCTTTGATGGCTGATATAGAACATTGTGGCCAGGTTTTCTGGGAAGGCCCAGACCACTCTACCCACCAGATGAGGGAGGAAGAACTTGTATGCTCTGCAAACCATCTGTAGCTCTTTGACATTTATGTGGTGAGGCACCTCCTCCACCCAGCACTTTTCTGGGGTTCGGAGATTATCTAGATAAGCATGTGACAGCACTGACCCTTTAAGGGTTAAAACCCAGCCCTGGGAGAAGGCTGGAGCAGTGAAGCCAGCAGCTGAGGCAGAGACAGCCAATTAGGGCTCAGCTGGGGCTGTATAAATAAAGACTCCTGGAGGGGTGGAGACAGAGTCACTCTTATTCCAGCTGTGGAACAGGCGGGACCTAGCTGCCAGAGAAGCTAGAGCCTTCCTGATACAGAGAAGTGCTGGGGAAGAGCATGCAGGGCTGGGGAAGCTTTGGCCAGGCAAGTTCCCAGGCTGCAGGGACTGAGGCAAGGCCTGAAGGTACTAAGGGATGCAGCAAAGGCAGAAGATCCAAACTCCCTTGACAATGATGAGTGGCCATTTCAGACTGCAGTTTGCTCCAGTTGACATCAGAGCAGGCTCTGAAGGCCTGATGATTTGCTACCCAGAGCTAAAGGATGGAGGATGAATAAAGTTTATGCCCAAATAAGTAGATTATTTTTTAGGGGTTTTTTTTTTGGGGGGGGGGGGGGGTCCCAGGCTGACTCTGAGGGTGAGAAGGGTGGTGCAGGAATCTTTTTAGGCCATGGATCTTAGTGTCTGTTTGCTCCACAAACAGGGCCACAGAAAGGGGAGGTCCTGTATAGACTGTTGTGCCTTGGCAGAGACTAGACAGAACCAACCAGGATGCCCTCCATTGGGGAATCTGGGATAGAGTAGGAGTACAAGTACTCGTGCACCATGGCAGGAACCAAGTACTTGCACTCTGCACACTTCAGGATGGGGGGAACAGACGAGGAGGTTTGTCACAGAGAATTGGCTATTTTGGCCACCCCATTGTGGAGAGGTCAGAACTCTGGCCTAGACTGCCTGTCCCAGCAGCCCAAAGAGGATATCCTTGGGTTCATCCATTTCCTTTGCCCAGAGATTCAGGTAGGTGGCCACCCTCTCAAGGAACTCCAGGTGAACACATGTGTCGTCTTGGGGAGCCACCAGAGTGGGCCCCATGATGGTTTCAGTATGTGAAAAGGGAGAAGAGGCCTACACTGGGGGAACCTCTTCGGGACCCGGGGAGGCAGAAGTTTGGGCCTCTAACTCCTGTTCCATTTGTGGGCGGCAACCCTTGAGATGTCTGGTGCCAGAGGGCATTTAGCGGAGGAGGCTGACAATGCCATCAATGCACCGGCTACCCAGTGTGGTACCTGGGACAGCACTGGCAACCCCCACACATTCAATGGAGACCATTGAGATGGGCAGGCCTTTGGCCACTGAGCAGTTTGGGAACCCATCTGTGGTACCGAGGGCATTGGGAGAAGTGTCTGAGCCGGAGGCACTGAGGCCTGGTCTGAGGCCAGACCAATGGAGCATACAGTGTCAGGAGACTGGAAATGAGGGCAAGTATCGGTGTAGTAAAATGTGCTGGCCAAAGAAGACAACACCTGGGACTCAGAGGAGCGGTGTGATTGATCCCCTGGAGAATTTCGACAGCTGGAAGACCTACAGGGCAGGAGTCGGTGGCTGGCTGACTCATAGTAGGCTCAAGAGCAGCTGTGGAAGTGGTGCCAATCGCCTGAAGAGAGAAGCCATGATGATGAGTTTGACCTTTGACTCCTGTGCTCCTCAGAGACTCGCTGAAAGGAAGCTGGAGCCAGAAAGCAGAACTGGTATGGGGAGTGGTGCTGGGGCAGCAGTGATCTGTCCCACAAACTGCATAAAGACTGTGGTGAATACCAGTCTCTAGTACACCATCTGTGCTGGGGGGCACTTGCCTCTGGAGATCTGTGCCTAAGTCTGGGAGAGCCCTGCCTCAAGTCCTCTCAGGGGACCAAGTTAGGCTCTGGGCTCTGCAACCCAGGCCCTAGACATCCCTCCTGAGAGGGAGTGAAGCTTCTGCAGTGCCATGGTAGGTTTCCCCTTATGACACGGTCCTGCAATTACAGGTGCAGGTGGCATCAGTATCAACATGAAGGCCTGGGTGCTTGCAAAGCCTCTGGGGTCAACGACACCCGGAGCCATTCAAAACAACTCTAGGAGGGAGCAGGAGAATTAGAGAGGGAGCATCATTTTGAAGAGGCCTTTAGAGGCCAGCTAGGCCACAGCAGAAGAGAACAGTGGCTGGCGTCTTGGATTTATCCTTCTTAGGTTCCAGAGATCTGCCTCTGCCTTGCCGAAGCTTGCACGGTGCTGGAGAACAGTGGTGGGAGGCTGATGGCACTGCTGCTGCTTGGTGCAGAGTCCAACTGGTCACACACTGGAGCTAAGGCAGATTCCAGCAGGAGACCTTTGAGACAAATATCCCTCTCTTTTTTTTGGTGCAAGGCTTAAACCATTTGCCAATATGGCACTTATCACTAATGTGTGTGTCTCATAAGTACCACAAACAGTCGCGGTCGGAAACTGGCACAGAGGGATTGTTACTACTACATGACTTGAAGTCCAGGGACTGGGGCATGCCCCTACCCGAGGCTAAGTTCCTACAGAATCTAACATCATCTAACTAACTTGTCACAGTGAACTAACTAACAATGAGAACTATTTACAGGGAAAACAGACTCCAATGAACTGGAAAAAGAGAGCGACAGCTAATGCTGAGGCGAGCAAGTTCCAAGCACGGTCACTGGTGGCAAGAAGGAATTGAGGGTGGAGACAGCCCAGAGGCACCCTATATTGCACGGCCAGTGCACGCCACTCCAAGGAGTGCCTGAGTTAGCTCCCCTTACAGATACTAAGGAAAATCTTCCAGCACTGGTGTATGTAGCAAGCATACAAATGGACATGAGCAAGCACGAGAAGAACTTAAACTAGTTCTTTTTATTTCCTCAATCTCTCTAAGTAAATAGGTGCCCACCACTTGTTTGAATAACTAAAAAACCAAAATAATTACAAAATGCATGTTATACTGCAGCTGCATATTAACAAAGGCTTGGGATCGATTAATCATTACACCATCAATACCTAATTTGCATAGACCTATTCTCTTTTAAGACCCCATGTTTGGAGTGACAGGGTTATCTCATTGATTATGTAAATTCTTCATTAAGCTTTGCAGAAGTAGTCAAAAGAAATAAAAAGCCTTGTCTATTTCCAGGCAAGTCAACATCCTGCAGCTCTTGGACCACACAACCCAAATAAATAAATAAATAAAATAAGGGCATGTTATACGATTATATTTCAAAGGGATTGAGATCCACCTACAGCTTAGGAACATTGATCTGGAAAACTCATTTTTTATAAAATTCAGAACTTGTGGATTGACTAAAATCTTGTTGTCTGAATTCTACAATGGCATGTCCCCAACATCACTAAGGAAAAGAAGACTCAAAAATCAGTATTACTCCTTTCTACATCACCTACAGATCCCTAGTCCTCCAATACACATACATACCATAGGAGTATTTCCCTCTTTAAAAAAACATAACTCCCACAAACATTACTGGGATTAATACACATCCATCAAGGAAAGAATGAATTTTCTCTACAATTCTAAGGCATTAAGTCTCCTGTAGGTTTTCTCTGTACATTAGGGTTTTTTTAAGTTGGCCATTTTTATTCTTAAATTATTCTGACAGGAAGAATTCTTGCACTCATTTCTGACATCAAGTTGACTCTAGAACTGCATTACTTTCCCACCAGAAAATAGTACTATTAAATAAACTGGACTATTAATATAACTGAGCATGCAGCCCTAATCACTCCCAATTAATTGGCTATTTGCCCTGAGAGACAATGGGACTATTTTCCTGTTATAAGCATCCCAAGCATGCCGTTGCTGCTGATACTGACAGCACATTACTTGTTTTGTTGCTTAACTGCTGCTACACAGCCAGCAGAGGGTGTACAAACCACTGTGCTTATGTGTTCCTCGTATAAGAGAGATGATGGTTTTGTTGATTCTAATTTCTTGGGGGACCAAGAGTGATCACGGTCTGCCCTGACTTGGGAGTAGAAGGTGCGGTGTGTAAATTTTTAGACATATCTTGTCCCCTCTATACACACTGAAAAAGACATCAGAAGACGATTCGAATACCAAGAACTCCACCAACAAAACACCTAACAGAGAATGAATGCTGTGGACTTTCCATGGTACGTGCTGTGCAAGACATCTCAGACTGCAACCTCTCATATCCTGATTGCACTGTATACATCTGTAATGTCAACCTCTGCACAGAGGGCCTTTCAACGCCAAAATGGGGGCAGGCGAAGAGGAGCGAGTTTAAAGAGCAAGCAGAAGACTCTGCTCGAAAAAGCAAACTATGCTGATTCAAAAAGAAAAAAAATGTTTTTGAAAAATGCCTGTGGGTAAATTTGAGCTGCCCACAGCTCCCCAGTGGCAGCTCGAACTTGCTGTCGAGCCATTTATGTGGATTTCAGTCAAATTCTAATTTTAGTGTTCATTAAACATGGGTAATTCCCAAGCCAATCCCTGCATCACCTCGTATACATAATACCTCTGCAATATAGGTCATCCCGGCTTAGAAAACATACACCGGCATCAAAGTGCAGCCATTTCATTATAAGTATTAACTTTATAAATAATTATGAACTTTATAAATCTTTTCAAGATGCAGTATAATTGCAAATATTTAAATAACGTTAAAATAGATCTACCCGGCTCAACTTCTATTTAGCTCAGACACTCAATTTCTTCTCCAGACCCAAAGAGCTCAGTGTACCTTGAAAGCTTGTACTTTCCACTGTCAAAAGTTGGCCCAATAAAAGATATTACCTCAGCTACCTTGACTCTCCAATACATGGATAAGTATGTACACACCTGTGGGTATGCGGATATCTACCTGTGGCCCCAATTCTCAGCTGACCCAGAGTTCCCTTTGGCACCACTAGGAGGAGGAAGGAAAAGGGTCTAGAATGCCAATTTCTGTGGGCTCACTACTTGAGAAATAGATTTTTCAGACATGTTGAGAATTCACTGCTCTTATAGCAACCAAGTACTGCTGAGGTTCCTCTGTGCCTTCTTCCATGGTGTCCAACATAATTAGCTGGTTTAGTGTGGCTCGTTGGCTTGAACAATGTGGTTATTTGGCTGGTTAAGTGTTGCTAATTCACTATAGAACTACCACAATAATCTAGATTTAGGCCCTAAATTTGAAAAGGAGCCAAAACCAGATAAACTGGGGGGCTGCCCAGCAGCTATTTTATACAGCGTTCTTGGCAGACAGATGCCCATGTAATTCCAATCTGTGTTGTGTCGTGTTGGAAGATGAGAAGAGCCTGATCTTTCCAAGAGCCTTGCCTTCCATGAGTGATATTCTGCAGTGATGAAAGGATTAATTAGCAGTGTAAATAGCAGACTAAGGGTACAGCTAGACTGCAAGGTTTTTTCGGGATAGGTATCCCGAAAAAACTCTGCCACATCCAGGGAACATGTTTGCTCTTCCGCTTTTCTTGCAGAAGAACAAACACGCTTTCGGAAGCCTCTGTATTCCTCGTTCTATGAGGAAGAAGAGGGCTTCCAAAAGCAGGGTTTTTTCCAACATTTGGAAAAGTCTCTTCCAACAAAAGAATTGGAAAAAGGTACGTAAAATGCAGAGCACATTTTGCGTATCTTTTTCCGACAAAAACTTGTACTCTAGCTGTACCCTAAAAGTGTGGCATGCTTGCTTTAACAGATCCATTGCACAAAGAATTACTGAATTTGCCTGACTACCATACTGAGTTAGGATTAGACAATTCATTAAGTTCTACCAAATAATTAGAGTGCTCTGAATAGTGTATTACAGGAAGGAATAGGTTTTTCTGATCTTCATTCTGAGACCAGAGGGTGGAAAGAGAGATGAGAGGCTTATGGCTGGGAAAGGCACCTATATCTCATTGTGGTCTGGCAGCTGCACTTCAGAATGTTTGCATTTTGGTACCTAATGTTAAGCGCTGGACTCCACATGTAGGCACTTGGGGGAGATTTTCAAAGTAGAAGGAACAGTTAGCCACTAGTTAAATCCATTTTCTGGAGCTGAGTATTTCACCTTTGTGAATTTTGCCCCGGTTCGTGTCAAGGGGTGGAGGCAATAGCTAAAAGTGACCTTTTCGCAAGAATGGATGGAAAAGTTTTTGTGGCAGTGCTGGCTCACTAGCCTAGAGAGGTCCTTGATGGTAGCCTGGATACCTACCATATACTAAACAGCTCACATGGTTGTCTGAGTCCAACCTAAATTGTCTATCACATGCTGATAGCAATTTCCAATATCCAGGGTCCTAAACCTAGATCTGCCACAAATATCCTCTACATGACCTATTAAAATAACTCCCACGATGCTTGGCTTTGCCCTGCATAAAATAGGTATGTGCTGGTGGTGATCTTGTGCACCACCACTTGTGCGTTGTGCTAAGTCCTACAGGTTAGACCTCTCTGATTCGGTACCCTCGGGAACTGAACATTCCCAGGTGAAGGAATTTGCTGGACCAGTGGAGGTTCCCTGCCACTAGCCCCTGAGCCTGCCGCCCTATCCTCTACCACCAGCTCCTTCAGCCATGCTGCCAGCCACGTCTGCCCCGCTCCCGCTGCTGGCACAGTAGCATGGCTGCCCTAGCCCCACTGCCCTGGTCCTACTGCTGTGGAACTAGTCCCCCAGCTGAGCAGCACCTGGCTTAACTTTTCTGCCCTCTCTCTCCCATTTTATCCTCAGTCTTGTCCTCACTAGCTGTAGCAGTTGGGGTTGTTCCTCTCCAGAACTGACATTTCTCAGAGCAGAACCAACTTGGGACTGGTTTAGCTGTCTAAATGCTGGGAGAGTTCTTAATCCCATCCTGCCTGTGTTTTGTAGACCCACCAATACAGGGAATCAACATTCTCTCCAACACAGGAGCACTGTGAGGCTTAATTTATGGAAGTCTATAAAGGGCCTTCAGATCCTCAGTCAAAATAAACAGTGTAAAGTATAATGAACTTATTACAACTTCTCATTGTACAAGATGCTTGGGAATCTCAGAATGACCACAATCTAGGGGTAAAGCAGGACTAATCTTGAGCCAGGCAGTTGTTGTATAGCACTGGTTAGATTTCTGAGCTAATAAGGATAGCCCCATCATAAATAACACTCTAAGAATCAATGATTTTCTCCTTTCAGCAGCATAGTATTATTAATTCAATAGTAACATTTCAAATATGCACCCTTGCACAGCATTAGCATGTGAGTGGGTTATATATTGCAATCACCTGCATTTTAGCAGCTAACATTTTTATGGGCTGGTAGGTTTCTTTTTATTAATTTATATGGGTTTTTAGTGCTCATCAAAGTTGAAGCCTGATAGCACAAGCCAGAGTTGGGAGAAATTCCGGTAGGCATTATGCATGCTTTCCTTGTGTCACTTGGTCAGTGTTACTCGCCTGTAGCAGGCAACCACCCTGCTACTCCCCCGCCAGGTCACCTAAGGTGGGCCTTTTATTTGTGCCAAGGTATGCTCTGCTCTTTTGCCATGAAGGCCAATGGTATCCCAGCAACCCACTCAGCAGTCGTCAGCAATCTTCCTCTGCAGCAATCATACTACACTGACACCCAGCAGAAACCCACAGGCCTGTCTGTTGGATGTGTAAAAACAACGTCCCATTGAAGGGGCTTGAGAGAAGAAAGTGTGCAACATAGCATTCATTAAGGATGTGCTGTTACCATTCATGCAGCCTTTTTGTTGAGTCTGTTGGTGAAGTGGAAGCAATTTCAACTATCAAATGTGCAATCGTTCATGTTGAACTGACCCTAAAAATGGTTTTATTAACTAAATAGTTCTTTTCCCAACAGAAAATAGAAAAAAATAAAAATAAAAATAAAAATCTGCCCTCAGAAAATTTCGTGTTTATGCAAACCCCGTTTTCCCTAAAAAAAACTTTTTGACAAAGTTCCTGAGCAATCCCAGTGAGTCTTTTCTTTTTCCTGCCTTAGACGCTCCAGAAAGTATGAACTCACCTGTTTATACAAATGCAAATACAAAAACAGGTTATTACCCAAGTAGATACGTTCTTTATGAATATACCAGGTTGCTTCATTGGTGCCCTGCGTTTACATCAATTTGAAATGGGTGTGAAATGCTACCATTCTGGCTTACAGTGTTTTATACTCACTTTGCAACTTGCATCATGGTTACACCAGGTGATGTGCAATGCAGATTCGAGCCCATTGCATTCATATTCCTAGGGAGAATTCCTGGTCTCACTGAAGTCAATGAAATTTTGTCACCGATTGCAGTGGGGGCCAGAATTTCATCCCTAGTAACCAACACCAAATTATTAATCCCACTTGGTCAATTAGATTGTCCTTTGCCAGATAGACTGGAGTATTCTCCATCCCAAACAGCAGCAGACTTAAGAAACTTCGGAAAAGCTATTCTCACCTCATAAAATTCAGGTATGGTCATGATCTTTTAAAAATGATCAGATAATGGAGAGATATAGATAACCAAGTTAAAAAAAAGTAAAAAAGCTGAAAACACAGACATCCCTCCACACCCATATACACGCCGGTCCACACCAACAACAAAAATCCCAGGAAAATCCCTTTGGAAAGGGAAAGAAATCACACCTTTGCTGTTTTAATTCCAAAAGTTTCTGCTCTTTGATAACAGCCTTTTTCCATGTCCTGTGACCTTGATAAGCACTGTTCCCTTTGGGCATGCCAATACTTATAGAACTGGAAGTGTGATGGGAAATGGATATGGATAGAGTGAAAGAGATTCTGTTGTCCTTTTCGCACTCTCTGAGTGAGATGTTGAATGTGTTTGAATGTGATCCATCAAGACACTGATCCCTCGGGGAAGTAGAGATGTGTAAGGAAACTTCAAGTGCTTACAAAACAGATTTACCTATAGGAGAATGAATATACCAATCAGTATACTAAGAAGATATATACATTATCAATAGTCCCATGGCACAGGAAAAGTTACAACAGAGGTGAGGGAAAAATCAGATGTGTCCTGGGGCTTTAAAGGTTGTATATTTTGTTGGAACAGAATTTCTCCTTGAGATGTAACATGCAAACTATTCTTAGAGGTGGTCTTTTAGCAAACCTGCATTAAAATCCCAAACAAGCAAATGTGAAAGCAAAATAGAACACTTTTTATAGCCCATTTTACAAAACACACTGTACATACACTATTATTTTAAAGCTGCCAAACTTCATAATTAAAACACAAATGAATGATTAACTATAAGAATGTCGTGCTTATGTTTAAGTCCATAAGAATTCAATCCAATTCCCTAAAAGCCACTGTTAAATGAAGGAAATGCACAGGCTGGCCCGAGCATTGAAGTCTGTCACCAGTATAGGCTTTATCCAGCTTAAGCCATTTCATTCTTTGATCAGAAAAGAGAATGAGTGGCTTCAGTGGGTTTATTTTAGAAGGCTGGCAAGTGGCTGTGAGTTCTGAGCTCTTCTGAGGAGTAATGCTGACTTGCTCCCCCCTTTCCCTGTACAATTAATGGGGCCTGATCCTACAGACCCAAGCACCATGTCATGCTTACTACCAGAGTAATGCTGAAGTGGAAGGAATCTCTCACAGCAGTAATCACTGCACACTTTGGACTTTCTTGGGAATTTACTCTCCACCCACTGCAAGGAGTGGCATATCTTGCCCCAGGAGCAGAATAGGGAATGAATTTCGACACATTTTCTTCCTTAATTCTCCCCGACACATGCACTCCTTGTTCCAGGGCTGAAGGTCCATACCAGGATCAGGTTGTGGCATCCCCCCCATGCTGTCTCAGTTGTGCTATCTAGCCAGAACACTGGGAGTCAGACCTAAACCCAACCTACCTTTGCAAGTAGAGAAATAGCAGCCCAGAACAGGAGGCTGTCCTACCCACAGTGCAGTAACATGCAGAGTGTGTATTCAACACAGGAGAGTCAGGGAGTGCCCTCAGTTTTCTTATTCTGCTTCTTGGCGCACAGGGCAACCCAGGATCTTGCTCATAAAGTCCAACTCCACTCCCACCCATAGCAAAGTGTGATACACTTACTTACTCTGAACAGTACTTTATGGCAGAAGGCATGGAAGTCAGAGAGACTACTTGTGAAACAAGGTATTACTTACTATGAGAGTGTCACAATCTAACCCACTAGAATTAATGGCATAACCCCATTTTCTCAGGGTGCCTCTACACTACATTGCGTAGCTTATTTTGAGTCAATTTTGAAATAGCTTATTTCATAATTCCAAAATATCCCTTAATCCTCATGGAAGGAGGTTTACAAGGACATCGGAATAGTGAGCCCATTATATTTCAAAATAACACACGCACTGTTAAGCTATTTCGGGATACCGGAGCTGCAGTGAAGACATAGCCTCAATGTGTTGGGTTAGGCCTCATGTGCTCATGGTAGTGGCCAGTAAGACGTATTTGCAAGATCACAGTATAGTTCACAACGAATAACATCCTACTTACTGGCTGTATGTGTTTATTGGTGGTTGTTATGATTTGAGCTATGGTTATTTATGATGAAACAAGAATTCAGCAATGGAGCTTTGGATGTAATTCAGATCTCAATTTGCCCTCTTCACTATGACAATCTCTTGCATTCAAGCCCACAGAAGCTCCTCTAAGATCAACACCAGTGGTTGTGGCTCCTCAGCTGGCGACGCTGAAGGCCTGAGGCAGGACAGAGTGGACCCAAGGAACAAATACTGTATATAATATACTCCTGTCTAAGCATAAAGAATCTCTGAGAGGACATCTCTCTTTGGGCAGCATTAACTCTCCTATTGAACCTTCAGACTGGGAACAGATGTGTGAGGAACAGCCAGAGCTAACATTGTTCTTGCATTGTGCTGAAAAGAAGAATCAGCCTCTCTATGGGTACATCTACACTGTGGGCTAAAATCGAATTAAGATACACAATCTTCAGCTACGTTAATTGCATAGCTGAAGTTGAAGTACCTTAACTCAACTTTTGGAGCTGTCTACACTGCAAGGAAGTCAAAGGAAAAACCTTCTTCTTTCAACTTTCCTTATTCCTTGTGAAATGAGGGTTACAGAAGTCGGAGTAAGAAGCCTATTATTTCGAAATAAGCGTGCAGTGTAGACATAGCCTGAGATACCCCTTTGGCTACAGCCTGAATAACCCAAGGCCAGGAACTCCATGTGGTTTCTAGGCAACCTCCTTCCCCACAATGCAAAGTTAGAAACCCTTCCCCATAGGGGAGTGAACAGAATGGAAAGGTTCACTTCCTGGGTGTTCTCACAAGCCTTTTCCCTTTGAGCGATGAGGGATGAAGCTGCTCTTAGCTGGCAATTGGGGAATTGAGGCTGGTTAGTTTTTTTCTATGGTTATAGTTAGTCAATTCTGACAACTCTATGCAAACACATGAAAATACCAAATCCAGAGTCAGAAAACTGTGAACCACTAATCTACAATACTTAACTGCAAACTTCCCACTGAAGAAGTTGAGACCCTGATCTGAAGCCTAGTCTCTTTAACTAAATTGGACATTCAAGGCCTACTCCTGAAACCCCTTACTGCTGCAAATGGCCCAATGAAGTCCATGGGGTTTCCCACATAAGCAGGGATCAGCAACATGAGTAAGGATGTGTGAAATCAGGCTGAGGAAATATGCATCCCAGATTTCAGCGTTGCTATTATAAACCATGGCAATGTATGAAGAATGAAACCATAGCCCTTCTGAAGTGTTAAACACTGAACTGACCATTCTCATGGATACCTTGTTTTGCTTATAATGCTGGGTTTGGCCTAACAGTTAAAGTTGGTTTCAGTAACCAATAGAAAAGCAGAAGTTTATTCTTCATGTTCCATCATATGGTTCTTGGGTTAACTTTTCAAGAACCCAAAGGAAAACCAGGGAAGCCAGCGAACATACACAGCAAATCCTGAGAGCTTAATTATAGCAAGGACTCTCACAACAGTGTGCTAATATACTCCATCAATATTGTCAAGACTGGCCTGTACTTTGGGATGCCTTCATTTCTGGATGCCGTATCTGAGACACCTTAGAGAAAGACCCAGTAGTCAGAGAGTGACTGTTCAGCACTTTCTGCAAATCAGACCTCATTTAGGCACCTCAAGTGAGCCTCTCCAACCCCCACAAAGCTGCTCTTGAAAATGGTGGGCTAGGGACCTGCTCCTGCAGTCCTTGCCCATCCAGTATTCTCACTGCAGCCAATGCCTAAGTGAGGGGTGCAGATCAATCCCAAGATGGATAATGAATAATGATGGGCTTGATCCTGGTGTAGTTGAACTCGGTTGCAAAACTCCCATAGGCCTCAGCAGCAGTAGGACAGGCAAGGAATAATCACAGCATTGCAGCCTCCACCAGGACTTTCTCATCTTACCTTAAATCAGCTGATATGAAACGCAGGCTTTTTGTTTTCCGCACCAAAAAAAAAAAGGAAAACAGATGTTTCCAGAAATTAAATGCCAAGTTGGGTTATATTTAGGGAGTTAGATGACAGGAGGTATCACATTTGGAAGTACTCACTTGATCAAAGAGCCCTAAAAGGATTCAGCAGCATTGAAAACTATATATCAAATAGGATTATGACAGAATTAAGGGACTGAGCCATTTATAACTTAGGGCAATCTCCCTCTTTGAAGCCTGCCTTGGTAATTGATCCATTTTTCTATAAACCAGAACCATAGCATTGCATTAAAAAATCTGCATCAATTCCAAAACTATTAGCTTTATACAAGATACTCAGGGGGAAAGGTAACATTTGTATATGATATCAGAATTTTCACATGAAAAAGAAAATACCCATGACATCTAAATAGAGAGAACATTTTTCTGTCACTATTACCGTGTCCAACAAATTTTCTTCTGCAGCATGTCAAGGCACCAATTGTGCATTATGAAAATATAAGTCAGAGAATAAAAGTAAAAGCTATTGTTTTTATGTTATACAAATAATCAAAAAAAATGCAAAAGAATCAGTAGCATTTATTTCACTTTTTGCAAAAATTCCATGGTACCAAGGAGAAATCTAAAAGTACATTCAAAAATCAGTCCATTTACCCCTACTCGCATGAGTAATCCTTAGTAATAGGAATAGTCTCTTTGTGTGAAATCTTGGCCCTGGTTAAATCAGTGGCAAATCTCCCATTGACTTCAAAGGTGCCAGTATTTTACCCCTTTACTTCAGTGGGACTAGTGATGTCAAGATTCCTTATCTGAGTGAGGGGTTTGCAGGATCTAGAAGTGCAGGCACATAGAAGTAGGCCTGTTTTTTTCCACTGCTTTGTCTCACCTGTCATCAACTACACCTCTGCAAATGCAAAGGGGAGGTAGACTTCTAGTGAGTCATAATGGTGCCTGTTCACATCTGCTTTGCCCAAGAGTAAATGACAGTGTAACACTTAGACCACTTACAGAAAGAGAAAGAATGAGTTTGCTCTACAGCCTCAGCTAAGAGCCAGCTGGCTTTCAGCTCAAGCAGTATAGGGTCAGGCACTGAGGTCCCAGGTTTGGTTCTGCCTGTTGGCATTACAACACCAGCAGTTGGAACACAATCAAAACAGGAGTCAATCAGCGAATTTTACAGAAAAATATGTATAAACTGTCTTAAACAATCATAGTTTCAAAGCTTCCAAGATTTCTGGAAAAAAAAAAAGCCTGCCAATCTGAGCCAAAAAGATGTCGGTAGCATGGGTTTTGGTAAGGGAAAAATATAAGCCAGCAAGCTAACATTTAGAGTGGAAATGAACTACAATGTGAAGAACCATTTCTCATTTCATCACCATGCAGCTTGCAAAAATTCCAAACCAATGAATCCACAAGCACTGCAGACAAATCCACAAAGACTTAAAGACAGGATATTATATCACTCTTCCCTCCAATCCCACCCTCTCATTGGACACTAAATATAAACGTTTGATATGTCTACTTACGAAAGATATGAAAATAATCGAAGACCTTAAATATCATGGGGGAAAGCATACTGTGGTAAGGAGCTAAAGTACTTTCTGACCACAACTAGCCTGATAGGCGGCAAACTAAATGTACAAGAGAAGAATTTAAATTCAAAATTAAAGGGTTTTTTTGGTATAAAGGCAGCCATATACTTGTTAATTTATTAGAAGCATTAGGCTAATAGAAGGAAAAGAAGGAAGAATTCCAAACTTCAAAAAGAATGCAGTAAAAGCTCTCTCAAATTTCAAGTGTCTTTCTATTAATGTAATGAATGGGGACTCTGTCGATCTATTCATTCACTGGCAAATTGCTCACAGTCCCTATCTTTGTAATGGGCTAGATCCAAACACAACCAACTTAGGTATGTTTGAAATTCCAAATCTGTATATAAGAGTTGTGAGTTTAGTCTAGGTCTTAACTTTAGGCATTTATACTGCACTGTATTCATTGTAGTTTCCAGATGTGTGTGCACACATGTGCCTATATGTAAAGTAGAAAGAATTCGTTATTATTACAGACTACACACACACACACACACACACACACACACACACACACACACAAAGTCACATTGTTAAACACAATGTTAAACAGTCTGAAACACAACACAATTGTTAATACTGAAGATAGTTCATAATGTACTCCATTATCCATTACATATCAGACAGCTATTTGTATGAAATATGTGTATAAGAGGGCTTTCTATTCTTACTATTTGTGTGAAATTCCAAGAGGTGTGTGTGTGTGTGTGTGTACTTACTCAGCATTGCCCGGCTCTGGGGCCAGCCCAAGGTGGAGCGTGGACGGGGAAACAGAGTGTCGGATCCTCCCGCCAGCTTCTCCACAGGGACAGCCTAGGGCAGGGGGTCACATAGGCCTCCTACTAGCTTCTCCCTGAGGCTGGCCTGGGCAAGGGTGGGGTCATGCACACCTCTCACCACCTTCTTCCCGGGGCCAGACTAGATGGGTGCTTCTCCTTGGTGCCTGTGTTTGTATATACACATGTGTAGGCCCTTTAACTGTAAATTGTCCTTGAAACGTAGTGAGACAATGTACAGGATTAATCCACAGATTAAAACACTTGCAGTTTTATACCCAGCAAACAACAGTTTATTTTCCATATTAAAACAGAGTTCACCATCTTCAGAGTTAACTCTGGGCTTACTCCTGCACCATGAAAGTTGATGTGAGTTTCACCACTGACTTCAGAGGGAGCAGACCCTAAAATGTCTAGTGTGCCTCCACACTGACGTCAGGTGCCTTTCAGCAGGTGAAAATGTTCCCTGCCTCTGTCAGCCTTTGTTTACAATGAAGCAGCTCCCCTTTTTTATTGGGAACCAATATGTACACACATAGGCTGTGTCTAGACTACACCTGTCTGTCGACAGAGACATGTAGCTTAGACACGTCAAAATTGCTAATGAATCCTGAGGTTTACAGGAGCTTTCAAAAAAGATTTATTTTTTGACAGATCCGTGTCAAGACTGCTGTTTTTTTTTTAAAAGCTCCGTTTCAAAAAAAAGCGACAGCCATGTTTATGCTAATGAAGCACATGATATTTAAATCCCTTCTTCATTAGCAATTTCGACGTGCCTAATCTACAGCTCTCTGTCGACAGAGAGATGTAGTCTAGATGTACCCATAGGCTACATCTAGACTGGCATGATTTTCTGCAAATGCTTTTAATGGAAAAGTT
>JANRFK010001785.1:30420602-30432415 GCA_030068395.1 Apalone spinifera
GAGCCTCATTTGCATAGCTCTGGCGCAAAAGCGTGCCAGTCTAGACGTAGCCAAGGTGATTCTGAGCCTACATTTGTGTTTTTCTAAGTTATGAAACATAGGGATGTTCACTCAAACTGTTACCTTTCTGGATAAACAGTTACTTGCGATTCATTCAGATCCCAAAAACCGAAGTCATATTGGAAGTCAGTGGAGTCACTGACAGCAGTAGAGCTACACAAGGGATGAATTCTCCCTCTCTAACTTGGGGCTGACAACAATTATTTGGCCTTCCCCTGATTGCTTTGATTAATTCTCACATAAGCCCTGTTCTGAGGGTTTAAGTGGAAGTCCATGATGCATAGGCCTTGTCTTGGCCTTTTGAATATGGGTACATTTCTTCCTTTGTGACAGTACTAAGCAACATTATGAAAACAACATTTTTAGCCACACTCCAGACACAATTACCATAGACTCCATCACAGCTCAATCCCGCTAGCAGATCCAATCTAAATCAAAATCAGCCCAAACCTTGCATTACATTTTGCCTACATCATAACCATTCTAAAATATTTACATAGGCTAAAGTTCCAACAGTATTCAGTCACAAAATAATCGTTTTTGTCAAGCCAGTTCATCCCAACTAGCAAAAGGCTGATTAATATGTTAGAGAAATCATTCTGTAGGGTTTAGTTAATTAATACTGTAGCCTCGTTGTTTGTTTTTAAATCAAGTTGAACTTTAGACATTTTTTAAAAAGGACTTTGGAAACAGCACAAACTCAGAGAGCCGGACAAAGCCAAGGGGTGGCTTCAATTTTGCAAAATCCTCCCTACTCAATGTTTTGTTTAGTAAAACAAAATCCAAATGCAGGGGTGAGCAAGAGCCAGGATTCATTTTATCCAAATTCCAAAAGCTCAGGAGCAAGGTGAAGTATACATACATGGTTCCAGGGCTATCCTTAAATGTCCTAAGTCTGAGGTCTGGGAGACTGTTGGTAAGAGCACTGTCTGTTCACCTAATATGCATGCCTGTGCAGAGGGCAACCATAATCCTTGGGTGAAATCACAGCTGATTGCACTTCACCCAGATATTCCCTCCACAGCATTTCCACCCCCTTCAGTAAAACTCACACTTGTGCGGTGAGTCAGCATATAGGAACAGCTATACCAGGCCAGACCAAGGATCCATCTAGCCCAGTATCCTGTTTTTGAATGGTGGCCAGTGCCAGATGCTTCAGAGGGAACGGACAGAACAGGTAATTATCAAGTGACCATGTAATCATCAAGCACAAGTCCTGTGCACCACTTAAATTCAACGTAAGTGGTACCTTGACAATTTAAGTGGTGTACAATCTTTGTGTTAACCCTTTGTACAATGCAGAGTTCTGCCCCAAGCTAAATAGATAAAGAAGCATAATTATCCCCAAAGTACAGTTGGGTTCATCGTTTGAGACTTGACTTGAGACTTGCTAATTTTGTTAAATCGACTTGGTGCAAAAATTGTCCGAAAATGCCGATATTGCTGGCTTGTACAAAAGTGACTTGACATTTTTTAAATTAAGACTTGAGACTCGACTTGGGACTTGACTCGAAAGTGACTTTAGGGACTCAAGACTCGACTTGAGACTTGAACTGTAGTGACTTGAGACTCGACTTGGACTTGACAATGACGACTTGAAGACAACACTGCTTCTTAGGTTCTGGTTTATTAACAAAGTTAAAAACTAAACACAAAAGGCTTTTCTATGACCCTCATCTGAGCACAGCCCAAATGCCCTGGTCTCATCACAGTCCTTCCTGCCTTAGCAAGCTACTCCCTGCTCTTCCTAGCTGGAGTAATTCGTCTGGTCTCTCATCTTCCCTGCAAGAGCTTTTTCTCACTCTCTGCGGTCTCACTACAGCCTCCTCAGCTTCCCCCTTCTGTCCTTTAGAGAAAATTACCCAATTCCCCTCAGATGGAGCTCCCTCTATAGTCACAGTTGGCTTGGCCTCCAGTTCACGGGCAAATTACCCTATTACATCTGGCTAGAAGTGCCACATGTTCCCCAAAGGCCATTCCTGGGTCTGGCAAAGCCTTGTCTTTGTTCCCTTATCCGCTGTATACGCTGTCTGGTTATCCTAGCCTGACAGTGGATGTGTTACTTATCCCAAAGAGAAGCATGACCAAGCTATCCCTTAAATCTTCTGCCTGCCTTAACAATCAGTAGACAGAATGTTCTCAGCCACTTCAACCAGCAAAGCACCCCTCTGCCTCCTTTCCTGCGCAATATTGCTCAAGATTTAAAAACCAGGATCCACTCCTATAGTTTTAGAGCTTTACAAATTTTGCACTTAATAAGGCACATCATCAAGAAGACTTTTTTTTAACATTTCTTCAGCAATCTTTTTTATACAGGAAATCTACTAAAAATGATCCCCAGTGACATGGCCTTGAAACCATTCACCAATGCCTGGAGCTGCCAATATTGCAAGTGACTCGGGCCTTTTATAATTTCAAGCAAAAAGGAATCAGAAACACAATAGGCATTAGCATTTTAAAAGATGGTGTTTGGCTTAAAAACAAAACAATATTCTCCAATCAACCTTGCACATTGAATACAATATTCTCTGAAGTAGGCTTTGATTATGTCATCTGGGAGGTAACATACATCATCGATACAAATAGTGATGCTTTTTACCCTCCTTTTCAGAAATGTTTTGGGGGATGGGCGACCTTAGAAATAAGTTAACATTGCAATCAGTGTGACACATTTCCACTCAAAAATCTCAAAGCTGTGGGATCTTTCCTTTGCTGGTATAAATTGCCATAGCTCTATAGAAATCAAAGCAGCTACTTCAATGTACAACAACTGAGGATCTGCCCCAAGGAAGGTTACAAACACAGCACAACTAACCATATCAGCATACCAGCCAGTGAACCAGAGACATGGAAGGAGGCTGACAATACAAATAGCACAGCACACCACAGCTTCCCATTATTGTGAACTGATTTTTCTTCCTTCTTGATTTTCATAACACTGGCTACGATGTAAATCCCTTGGCTGGGAGATTGCCAGAGATCTACCACTATATAACTCTTTTGGTTGTGTCTCAGTATGAATACATTTGCAAATGAGTTCTTCCCATCTGGGGCATGTAAACAAAAAGGGCTGCACTGCATGTGGATCTGGTTACCTTTCAATGTCAGAAAGCTCAGCTGATCTCTGGGCTGGCATAAACTAGACAATAGTTAACAATGTTAAATACTCTCAGAGGGGTAGCCATGTTAGCCTGCAACTTTAGAAACAATGAGTAGTCCCGTGGCACCTTAGGCTACGTCTACACAGCACGCTTATTTAGAAATAAACTATTTAGGAATTTTTTTCCAAAATAGCTTATTTTGAAATAGCACGCCTACACTACAGGGAAGCCGTAAAATTAGTCTGAGGCAAGTTTCCCTAATGTGGATGTGCTACCTCAAAATAGAGCCCCAAGAGGCACTGGGGAGTAATTACTCGGAATGGCCCTGGGGAGGAGCTAGTTCGAAATAGCAGCAGTGGAGCGCCAACTCTCCTGCTTTTCCAAAATAGCTATTTCAGAATAAGCGTTATTCCTCGTGGAATGAGGTTTACAGATTTCAAAATAAGCCACCCGTTATTTTGAAATAACGGCCATTATTCTGAAATCACACTGCTGTGTAGACGCACCTTTAGGCTATGTCTAGACTACAGGCCTCTTTCGGAAGAAGTTTTTTTCAAAAGAGATCTTCTGAAAAAAACTTCTTCCAAAAGAGAGCGTCCACCCTGCAAAAGCGCGTTGAAAAAGTGATCTGCTTTTTCAAAAGAGAGCGTTCAGACTGAATGGACGCTTTCTCGCATGTAAGCTGTGATTGCTATAAACGGAATGGCCACCAGGGCACCTGTGCTTTTTCCTTTTTCTTCTTCTTCCAAAAGAACTCCCTCTTCCCCATTCACACATGCCTTTTTGCAAAAGAGCTCTTTCACAAAAAGGCTTCTTTCTCGTAGAATGAGGATTACCAATGCCGGAGAAACCCCTCTGCTCTTTCGATTTTCTTGCAGAAGAATGCAATTGCAATGTGGATATTCCTCAAGTTTTGTCGGAAAAACAGCCATTTTTCTGACAAAACTCTGTGGTGTAGACACACCCTTGGAGACTAACAAAAATATATAGTATCATGGGCTTTTGTGAGTAAAGCCCACTTCATCAGATGAGCCCATGAAGTGATAAAGTGGATTTTACACATAAAAGCTCATGATACTGTATATATATAATTTTGTTAGTCTCTAAGGCTATGTCAACACAGCAGTGTTATTTAGGAATAACGCACCTTATTCCAAAATAACATAGTCTGCATCTACATAGCAAGCAGTAATTTCAACATAATGTTGAAAATGTCGAGCTGGAGGACTTCTTACTCTGACTCCTGTAACCCTCATTTTATGAGGCGTTAGGGATATCGGAGGAAGAGTGTTCTAACTGAGACTTCCTGCTGTGTAAATAGCGCCAAAAGCCAAAATAAGCTATTTTGACTTAAGCTACACAACTGATGTAGCTCAAGTTGCATAGCTGATTTTGGCTTTAGTCCTGCAGTGTAGACATGCCCTACGGTGCCACAGGACTTCTTGTTTTTAATGTTAAATATGTCTTTGTAAACAGGAACAGTGACAGAATCTGTGCTTAACATCATGTCCGCTAAGTGGAAATATTAACAGAACCACTGGGTTAACTAACAAGCTAGACTATGACATGCCCCATCTATACTGACTTCAAAACCACATTTAGCACCATGATCATAACCATGACTCTTCAAGGTTGCATTCTGCCATAGGCTTATTTTTTAGCAAACCCTTTGGGGCTTAGGAGGAGGAGTGACCCTAAGTGAATTCTTATTTCATTCCTTTGTGATCTAGAGCTCCATTCCTTTCCCGCCTTGTGAACACCACCACAACACAAAGCTGAAGGATAAATACCTCAACTGTGATTGTGCAACCTAAATTTGATCACGGTATCGACACTGTTGAGCACTAACAGTTCCATGTCCATACCTTTGTCCAAGCAGTTGGTCTGAACCAGCCTAGGTATTTTTGTGGCCAGGAGAAAAGCTGCACCCTGACTAGAATTTACTCTTAGAACACAGGCGCCTGAGAGATGCATTACATATTCTTTTAAACAACTGAATAACTCATTATGAATGAAAGGCAAAAAGTGCAGATTAATTATCTAGCCTGCTCTTCCACAGCTTCTTAGCAAGATTATGACTGTGACTCTAGCAGAAAGGGGACACTGCAGCATAATTGTCTTAAAAGCTCTCTATAGCTTAGAGAGATTTAGCCTGTAAATGCGGTAAATCTGTATCAAACAGACGCGCACAGCGTACCACATGGAGCTCAGGTAGCATTCATTGTCTGGCTGCCTTCCCTCAGATGCTGTCAGCATGGAACAGGGCTAAAAAAACGGAGAGATTGTATGATTATATTTATTGTATGAATTGTATGTTAAAAGCAAAACCATTTTGACTGATTATGTGGCTGATTTAACCTTAGCATTCATAGTTCATGTATTTCAGGACTCTCTTCTATTGAAGCCTTGGAAGGTAAGAACTGCATCAAAATGCATATTGTTCATTCATAGCAGGAAATTTTTCTAAGATTCATAGCATCTTTATAGATTGTTTATATATTGATTCATAAAGGAATGGAAATTAACACACATATCGCAGTTTCCCGTTGTCAGGTTAGTATTTTTCAGAGTCACCAAGTGAAGTTAAAAGAATAAACTACTAGGAAGGGTTCAATTAATTTCTAACAATTCAGAAACAAGTACGATAGCCGAGGTTGTTTTCAATACTCAGCTTTGATTGCAATGATTGGCAGCAAAGAGGCTAACATGGCTTTCCTCTGTTAGGGCCAACCTTCCTAGCTATGCGGCTGGCTTTTTCGTTGTGACTAATGCAAGCCTTTTTGTTTTGCTCCACTACGCCTTTGCTGTTACAAACTGTTCATAATTGCCATGATCTCCCTGAAATCAGTTGTTTCTACAATTAAATGACTGATTTCACACAGCATTAACCATCGCAGGCAACAGTTCATTAACTGCTGGTACCAGCCAGTATGAAAGGGCTCAGACTTGATTCAATCAACTGTGCATATAGTGCTAGGCAAGAGTTTTTCCTGGGGAAAGCGACAAGTCTCGTCAATAGCCTTTCATAGATCCATTTAAATCTAGAGCAGGATATAACATTTTTCAAAGGGTCTTTGGGCCACGTGCTATAGTTTCATTTGCCTGAGAAAGGCCTTTGAAGTCAATGGGCCTACACTGCAGTCTTAAATTGACCTATGTTAGCTCGACTCACAGACACCATACGAATGACTCCAGTGCCTGACAAATACACTGCCTGTCTTCTGTCAATGGTGCATGTTCGCACCAGGATACACCAACCAAAGAGGGACAGTGTAAGGGACTGAGAGTCAGGACTCTCCGAATCCTGCAGCTCTCCATTGGGAGCCCAGTTGTCCCCTGTGGGTTCTCACCTCCCCAGCTGCAGTTGGGAGTTGAGGGGAAAGTGCCTGGAGCTTCTGGCCTCCAGCAGGAAGATTCGCACCTGGATTCTGGGCAGCTGCCATGCTCCAGTAGAGAGCTGGGACCCCAGGAGGCAGCAGGGCTCCCAGCAGCAGGGGAGCCGACAGCTTCTGTGGGACTCTGGGCAAGGTGTGGGGGGGGAGGGGGGCAAGCTACACAGTCCTGGAAGGGGTAGGGCCTCAGGTGGAAAGGGCAGGGACTTTTCAGACTGCAGTTGATGCGTGGCTCTTTCAGGCTACGGTTTGCTACTGAGGAAGGGGCTAGATGATGACTGGCAGTGAGTCACTGAGGCACGGTGGGTATAGGGTGTTGTGGGTCCCTGGGTTTCACTGCCATGGAGCAGTACTGTGAGGGAAGGGCCTTGTGGTCTGGGAAGGATGCGGGACTGGAAGAGTGGTGGAGAATGGACAAAAAGGGAAATAGCAGGTGAGATGCAGCCAGGAGAGGGTGCTCCAAGGCTGGACTGAACTAATTCCTGGAGTGGCCAGCAGGAGGCGCCACCGCAGGGAGTCATGAACTGCTACAAGTGCAGACCAAGCCTGAATCACGTCAGTGAGAGGGTCCCAGGTTGGCCCTTTAGGGAAAGGCTGCAATGTGAGTTACCCACATTGTAGGTCACAGCTGGCCCTTCTGTAGAAGAGGGCAAGGAACAGGTAGAGCCATGACTCTAGCCACTAGCCATCGCAGATGATCTTGCTCAGAGAAGGGAATGATCAAAGCCAGGTATCGAACGGGAATCCGAGACTGAATTGTGACACTGAATCCTCATTCAGGTCCTCATCTGCACCTGGGGGAGTGCAACAATGCAGAGACCCTTCCCCAAGCCCACAATCTAGCCTGCAGAATTTATCATTGTAAGTTACCATGGGTGTGAACTGAAGCCCTGGAGCCAAATACCCCTGAACGTTGAGGGCATTCCGATACTAACCCAGAGCAGAAGTGTGCAAATGGACCTTGATAACAGGTCGAGTTCCTGAATCTCAACAGTCTAAATCAAATATCCGGATCCAGATTTGAATTCTGGAGTTTGAGCATCTTCTGGAGGTTGCAATGAGGATGATTTGCTTTTGCTGTGGTGTATGACAGCTCATCAGCTTTAATAAAGGCTAAGTATGTAATGTAATTTCCATCATTCTGCAGTGAGACAGTTCTGAGCTAAGGGCAAAGTCTTTCCTTGGGTAGGGACTAGGGCTGTAAAGGACTAGTTGACTAGTTGCTCCCTTCCCCCACTTGCTGCCTCTATCAAATAGAGGCAGCAAGGGGGAGGGAGGGAGAAGAGAGGGGTACTTAAAAGGGGCAGCGCTGCACGGAGCCTGGGGTCAGGTGCTCGGTGCAGCTCTGCCACTTTGAATGCCGCGGGGAGCCCGGTGTCAGGCTCCTCGCGGCATTTCAAAGCGGCAGAGTGGAGTCCGGGATCAGCCGGGGATTCCCCAGCTGACCCCGGGCTCCATGCGGTGTACCAGGTTTGAAATTTACAAGAATCCCCAGCGGGGGTTCTTGTGCATTTCAAAGAGGAAGCACAGCATGGAGCCTGGGGCCAGCGCTGAGTCCCCTGCTGACCCCAGGTTCTGTGTGGCGCTTCCACTTTGAAATGCACAAGAGCCCCCGCTGGGGCTCTTGTACATTCAAAGGCAGAATGCAGACGTGCCTATCGACTAGTCGAGTAGTCGATGGAAATTCCATCGACTACTCAACTAGCAAATTAATCGCTACTTAACATCCCTAGTAGGGTCAATGGACATTCGAAAGCTAATAAGAAACAGGAGCTGAGCAGCAGAAATGGAAGGATGGGGAACAAACACTAATTAAGAGGGCTTTGCTTTTAAAAGCAGTGAAAAAGAAATGTGCATTTAGAACCTTATCCAAAGCCCTCTGAAGTCAAAGAAAAAACTCTTATTGATCTCACGAGAGGTTGGATCAGATTCTTAAGGATACTGTTGATTGCACAAGGAAATGTTTCAGACCACCTATGACACAAATTCTCCTTGAAGGGAAAGGATTGAGGGTCATTTTTGTGGAAGTCTGTGTTGTTCTACCTGCAAATTAAATGTCATCTTCAAAAGTCCTAAGGAGCCTCTCTCAGGCTATATTGAGTTACTACACATGGCTCAGTTATCCAGAATAAAATCACAGTGACAACCTTGTTCGCCATGCAGTTCAATATAATCTTCCAAGAGCAAGACTCCACATTGATTAGTCTTTAAGACCCTTGACATCATATGCTGTCCAAATGTAAGCCCTTCCAGCTTCAAGGGAAACCCCTTATTAAGCATGTGGTGCAGCTGGAAAGTCCCAAATGCCTTTCTTAGCAAGGCATTGCTTGTGAATCCACAGACCTGAAAGTTAGTTTAATCTATATCACTCTCTCAGCACAAACAACTCCATTTTGTACCTAACATTCTCTGCAGCCAGAGCTCAAGTTGAAATGTTTTTGATTCTGCCTTTATATGTACAATACAAAAAGGAAAATATCTTTAAAATCTAACAGTTTGCAGGGAGAGAGAAGTTGCACCAGTCTCCATGTACATGATTCACCTTCACCAAGATTCCTCCATAGCCTCCAGAATGAATCACAATAATTGATCTATAAAGAGAGAAAACAAATGACTGAAGGATTTCTGGTTTTAAACCAAAATGCACAGAACTGAATTAAGCCCAAAGGCTCTATTGAAGAAAACAATGCTATAATCAGTTTAGCAGGATTGTCATGTTTCTGTGTCGGAGGCGATGTTTACTCCATGCATGGGAGGCTGAGTTAGAGGAAAAGTTGTCAGATTCTTACAAATTCCCAACTATACAACTACCACAATGAGGAAATTATTCCCACTTCTTGTCAGTGGCCTCAACTAGGAGGTTCAGATTGCTGGGGGTGCCCAGCAACTCACAGAGGTGTCCCTGTGTCATTCTAGGTGTCAACCAATGAGCCGAATGTCATTCAACACACCAAATACAAACCGGTGCTCTGTGGGGCACCTCTTAAGCTCCTCTTGCCAGTAGAGCGGCCATTCAGGATGTAAGCCAAAGGGTGTGGACTTCTTAAAGCCCTTTAAAAAAAATCCCAATCCACAAACAACACTTCTTAGAAGGCAGCTGTAAAAAGAAAAGAGGAAAGAAAATGGGAGAGTGGCCCCACAAAGAGGACAGAATGTAGTTCATTTGGGAAGCATAACTGTGAATGTCCATGTTTTCAGAAAAGTTTAGATTTTATCCAAATTGAATCGTAAATCTTAATTTCCTGAATCTTAACATTTTCATTCTTCTCTAGCTCTAATGGTCCTGAAAGGTAATACACACCCAAAACAAAGATAAGGGCCTTTAACTTCCCACTCACAGACTGTGTGGAATTAGAATTTGATTGCATGGGATTAGAAAACATGTGCAACAGGAGACCTTTTTTACTAACTGCAACCATTTATATAACCACTGTTGCCTGGCATATCCAGAAGAATAATATCATAAAGCTTTATCCAACCCATCTGGGCTATACAACTTGGCAATTAGAACTTTAGTTGGAGTTTCATATTCCTTTTCTCTGTAAATAGAGGGCAGATGACCTCAATAAGAATGCAAATGACCTCTGGATTAATGTGCTGCACTGTGCTGCTACATGCTGAAAAGGAAGATGCAAACACAGTTAGATTTCTGTTTCCGCCCCAATCTCTAAACATTGGCTACTGTCGCAATAAATATTTATAGTGGAGGCAGGAAGTGTGGCTTGAACAGAACGGACGGGAGGAGACAGTGAAAAACACTTTCTTTCCAGCTTTCAGTTCACTTTAATCCCTTGTTGCCAGAAATCAAGAATTTTGATACAATATGTGATTACTATCAGCAGGGACTGTAGATTTTACCAGTGCCCTGGACTCCCCCCTTCCTCCCCCCCCCAAAAAAGGACAGGAATGGAGTTGTCCTTAGTGAATATGAATTAAGTATTCTCTCTACCAGCAAAGCCAGAAAAACATTGCCCACCTCCAAAAGCAGTGCCTCAAGAAGCACTTGCATTTCAGGGCAAGACAGAGAATAACCAATATTGCTGGGTCTGCAGCGCCATTTCTGAACAGCATCGTCTACAACTGGGTACAATATACACTCCAGCTTCATTACACCTGTGCTTTCTTACAATATATTGCAAATACATTACCACTGACCATGCATTGCACACACATTAGCATCTGGATTTACCATGAATGCGTCAATAGTCTAATAAATGATAATAATACATAAGAATGAGCCAAACCCTGATCACACAAATAATCCCATTGACTTCAATGGGATCACTTGTGCAATTAAGGCTAGCAAGTGTTGGCCAAGCAATACTAACAATAAACAAGTACCAGTATAATTATGCCTTGTGCTTCCATAGCACCTTTCATCAAATGACCTCAAACTTCTTCAGTGATACCAGTGACAAAATTATTAAGAGTTAATGTATTTCTAAACTGCTAAACTTCTGCCTGATTTGACTGGTTTTGGCAGCACAAAAGAAATGGAAAACCGATCGAACCATGGCGTTAGGAATTCTCCCAGCATAGGGAATCTCCTGGCAAAACAGGCAAGTATTATTATCCCCCATTTTACAGTTTGATAAACCAAGGCCCGGAAAGTTAAATGACTGTCTCAGTTAACACACTTACATATTTGAGGCTACGTCTAGACTATAGGCTTCTTTCAGAAGAAGCTTTTTTTGGAAGAGATCCACACTGCAAAAGCACATTGAAAAAACCGATCTGCTTTTTTGAAAGAGAATGTCCAGACTGAATGGATGCTCTCTCGCATGTAAGCTGCAATTGCTATGGACGGAATGGCCACCAGGGCACCTGTGCTTTTCCCTCTTCTTCCAAAAGAACTCCCTCTTCCCCGTCCATACTTGCTTTTCTGTGAAAGAGTTCTTTCAAAAAAGGCTTCTTCCTTCTGGAATGAGGATTACCAATGCCAGAAAAACCCCTCTGCTCTTTCGATTTTCTTGTGGAAGAATACAATTGCAGTGTGGGCGTTTCTCAAGTTTTGTCGGAAAAATGGTCATTTTTCTGACAAAACTCTGTAGTGTAGACATACCCCAAGAGAAAAGTCCAGAAGTTCTAACATTTTATACCTCTGTTCTGGCCACTATTTGACTCTCAAGACTGTTTTATAACTCCAATTGGCTTTAACTCCAAAAACAGCTGTGTTACAGACTGTGAAGAACTTCAAAAAGATTTTACCAAACTGAGTGATTGGGCAACAAAATGGCAAATGAAGTTTAATGTGGATAAG
>JANRFK010001785.1:30432515-30454979 GCA_030068395.1 Apalone spinifera
ACGACAAATCAGGAAAGAGATCTTGGAGTTATCATGGATAGTTCTCTGAAAATGCCCACATAGTGTGCAGCAGCGGTCAAAAAGGCAAATAGAATGTTAGGAATTATTAAGAAAGGGATAGAAAATAAGACACAGAATATCTTACTGCCCCTGTATAAAACTATGGTACGCCCACAACTTGAGTACTGTGTACAGATGTGGTCTCCTCACCTCAAAAAAGATATTTTGGCCTCAGAAAGGGTTCAGAAAAGGGCAACTAAAATGATCAGGGGTTTGGAACACTTCCCATATGAGGAGAGGCTAAAGCAACTGGGACTTTTCAGTTTGGAAAAGAAAAGACTGAGGGGGAATATGATAGAGGTATATACAATCATGAGTGGTATGGAGAGGGTGAATAAAGAAAAGTTATTCATTAGTTTTATATCAAGCTACCCATTAATTTCATTTGGTGTCCATAATATAAGGACTAGAGGACACCAAATGAAATTAATGGGTAGCTTGATCATTGTCTTTGGTCCACCTGGCGCTGGCTACTGTTGGCAGACAGGCTACTGGGCTAGATGGACCTTTGGTCTGACCCAGTACGGCCATTCTTATGTTATGTTCTTATAAGGAGTATGAACAATAAGCAAGGATTCTGCTGGATTGAAGCTAGTTCAGAAAACAGAAGTTAGGATGAAGAGGATGCCATTTCTTCCCTACTTAGCCAATGAATGTTGACAGGCCTAAATACTCAAGTGGCCATTAGTGATTTCTTCAGGAGAGACGAGCCCAAACTGCCATGTTCAGAAACACTGTAGATTTATATACAAAATTTCCTAAAGATAGAATATTGGCATCTGGTAACCTGGTCAGGCCCATCATTGGACGAGGTGCAAGTCATGAAGGGGTTGACCCAAAGTCCTATAAAGTTAGTAGAAAGATTCCCATTCTGTGGGCTTTTGATGGGCCCTGTGACTGTGAATTTTGGCAGATATTCAGATTTGGAGTATAAAATCAGTCCCAAACCTAGTCATGCCCTTCTGTTTCAGAGAATATAAAGGCATCATCTCACGATTGGGTCTGTGGTGCTCTTGTGCAATCACCAATTCAAGACCAAACAATAGTCCAGCTAGTGTGACTGTGAAGGAGGGCAAGGGACCTACCTACCTCACTGGGAGCAGTGCCAGAGAGGAAGCAGGAATTTCAGAGCTGCTACAGCCTTCTCCCTCTCAGAGGAAAGGGTGAACAAGATGGGGACCGATGAACAAGATGGGGGTTGGATGGAGTCTTGGCTGCCACCCTTTCCTGCCTCCCATGGAACAACCAGCATATGCACTTGGAAAAGCATGACAAGAAACTATAAATCTAATTTGTTCCTTCCTTGGAACAACGGGGGAACTCAGAAAGAAATGAGAATTCCCTCCCAGGAAGTTCCTGGCACAGCACAATATCACACGGTCCCTTGACTTGGGCTTACAGCAAAGCCATGAGCGAGCCAACCTTTAGCATCCCCTTAATTCATGTGATTACTTACATCACCATAAACATGCACTGGTGTCACCTACTGAAAGATTCCCTGCTGAATCCTTGCTGTTTTTCATCCTTCTAGTCACTAAACAAAAGACCAAATTCTGTACTGGCCAGTGACATTAGAGGAAGCAAGGACACAAGCAGATGCATCCTTTGCTCCAGGAATTATGCCAGTTACAGGTGGATTTCATGAGGCCCAGCTGGTGGATGTGCCACACACATTTAACAAGAGCCGGTTGAAAAATGGAGAAAAAAAATCAACTTTGCAATAAAACAAGTTGCAAGTTGTTTCTGATTTGCACATTTTAGAAATAAAAGGATTTTTCAAATATTTTCCGAATCATTTTGAATTTTTGAAATTTCAAGCTCTCACTTTCCCCTTTTCTTCTTTCTCTTTTTTTCTTCTTATCTCCTCCTCCCCCACATCACCACTCAATGGGAATAAAATGAATAATGCTCATGCTCTGGGTAGGGCTCCGCTTTTTCCTCTTGCCACTCTGCAGCTTAACCAGTGTTAAGGATGTTTTGAAAAATTAGACTGGCAAAAGGCAAAGACAATCCCCACCCAAAATGAACCCCCTTCCACTCACTGCTCTGTAAACATTTATTCTCTTTTCTCTTGCATACAGTGGCAAAGGGGAAACATTCACAATTCTGAAAATTTTAAATTCATTGGGAACTGAACAGATAACTCCCTGAAGTTCATATTAAAAATGTAAAGCTATTTTTCATATTAGATTTTTGCAAACAAGAATAAAGCAACATCTGAAATCTTAACACTGTGACTAACATGGGAAAATTCCTGAACTGCAGCAAGCAACACAGTTTGTGATGGCAGGAACTTATGTAGTGCCATCGCCTGCTCTTGCCATGCCATGGAACGAGAGCACGGTGCGGCTGCTAGTGATTTGTCTTTCCATTTCAGGAGCCAGTTCAAAATTAGCCACTTGGCTTATATCATCCAAATAATCATTCACCCTGTTCTCATGATTGCTGCAACCTCTTGGGCCATGTCTCTACTTGTTCCCTTTCTTATTTAGCACAGCCGTTGTTCAGTCTTTTCATAGGAACCTGACTAGTGCTGGTGTGAGATTTTTCTTCTCTGCAGCTCTTGCCATCTGGAGCAGCCTTCCTGTACCTCTCTGTCTTAATGACTATACTCCATCTGACTCCTTGCCCACACTGCTCTCTGCAATATCTATTATTTACACTTTGTGACAGTACTAACTCTAGGAGAATAACATTCATTTTCTGCAGAGGATCCAAACAAGGGCTATGCACCACCTACTGATTGCACAGGCCTTGTGCTGACCCACTGTATCATGTGAGTTTCACCCTGAAGTGTTTTGTAGGATAAACACATAATAGAATACTGGCCTGAAAGAGCAGGTGTGCCCAGCCCATCTGCCACAGACTTACAACCCTTTCAAACAGGGCTTGCTGGGAGTTGCAGCCAGGCCTGGGGACAAACGTCATTAGGTGTTTCTGGACCCCCTAAAAGAGGCAGGGCCTCAGGCAGAAGAAGCATGGCTATGGGTAGCCAGCACTCAGTGCCACTAAAGAATCCTTTAGTGCCAGCTGAATCATGCCATACAGATCTCTGGCAGCAATTTAAAGGGCCTGAGGCTCCAGCCGTCACTGCTGCCATGATAGCAGTGGCCGCGGACCCTTTTAAAGCAACGGCCCCTGGGCAAATGCTTCTTTTGCCCCACCCCAAATGGCAGCCCTGGTTGTAACACACAAACACAAATAGAATGATAGAGGGAAAAAAAGTTAGAAACACCTTTCTGTGTCTGAATTGAGGATATCTTGGGTACAGGATATTCTGAATGCCTTTGATCACGAGAAAAACTGAAGATGCTCCATCTTACCAACACATATCCTCCGAGATGATGCATGTCGGACCACTCCCTGCTGCACTCACCCTCACTGGAGTCTCACATGTCAACAGAGAGATTTTTAATTTAAAATTCAGCTCCAACCATCCAATCTATGCCCTGCAACATCATTAATAAGCGATGATTGTCTTTATCAGCTTGTGACCACCTTTGCTTCACTTGCAATGTTTAGGTTGACGGTCAATTATCTAGCAATAATGACTGCTACAGGCTAGGTTACTGCTTAATTTCACAACCACCAATATCTCTCAGAGAAACATGCCTCCCTTTAAAAATAATAGGCAGCTTTTTTCAATATAATTTTAATAGAAAACATATTTTAAAGTGATTCTGTCACTGTTTTTTAGCATAGGACGTGCTGGCTAATTTTTCACCCCTGATTCTTTATTTATTTAGACAGCTTGGCCTGTTTGGTACTATAACAATTTATTTGAATGGCATACACCAGGACAAGAAAGGAACATCTTTAGTAATATTGCTGCATCAGTTATCTAGCGCTTGTAAACCTGCCTTCCCCGACCTCTTGACAACAAGGGAAATCAGATATTTCCACAGTTGTGGAAGAACTTATACAATTCTGTTTTATGTAGAACTCCATTTCAGGCCCCAAGGAACTGCTTTTTCATTTTACGATTGCCCTTTTCTCTTCACCCTGACCTGCAGCTGTATTCCCCAGCCACTCAGCCTTTATCTTCATGTACAGAGGGCAAAAGCCTACTCCTCTATGCTCCATTGTGAAGGCGTATTCCTGCAGAATGAATACTCTACGGCTGCTGCCACTTGACAGCAATATCTCCCGGAAACATTCTTACTAACACTCATTACACATTAAAATGTATTAAATGAGGTGCTATGTGAAGAGAAGAGTGAACTAATAAAGGACAATAATTACATTTAAATAAAACTCGTGGCCTTCGGCTTACCAATTGTGCTTTCAGAGGAAGCAAAACCCGCAAAGGGAAGACATATTGTTAGCCTGTTTTAAAACTTTTGACTATGAAAACTACATCAAGCTGCTAGGGCAAACACATCTCACATGCTACTTGTGGCATGCTGAAGATAAAATGCAGCCTAGTCAACTTAGTGTCAGTAGAAACACATCAAACAAGTGACCTAGTGAATTTCTACACATATGATGTTTTCAAAGTAAAAGGTTTTAAAACAGGTCTTAGAAAAATATACTTCCCAGCAGGGAGCAAATTTCCATGGCGAGTTACATATCTGTCCAGGCATGCCGATGTCTTCTGTGGGCAAGATGGGGGGTGGCTACGTGCTTCTGGAAGGGGTGGGATGTTGGGCAGAATGGGTGTGGAAGCCAGCCATCAGCACTGCCCAGAGCGTGGCACATCCTCTGGCCCCCTACGCCACCCATAGTGTGCAGAGTGCCGCATAGAGCTCCAGGTGGCAATTTGAAGGGTGCAGGGTTCCAACAGCAACCAGTTCTGCTGCAATAGCAATTAAGTCTGAAGCTGTGTGAGATTTGTCAGATACTTATGAGTTAGAGGCTGGTAAATATAAATGAATCTCTAAATTGCATGGAGGTTGGATCGGCACCCAGTATGAATCCTCACATCCTCCTGCATCACATTAGAGGGGTAAATGTTCCAATTAAAGGCAACTCTTTGCCACTGACTCTTCCTGTTGCTGGAATATCACATACTGCTCCCATACCTGTTCCAGGCACAGCACTAACCCGATCCAAAGCCTGGTGAAATCACTTGGAGCCTTTCCATTCATTTCAATGGGCTTTAGATCAGGTCTGCAAACAGGAGCCCCAGGAAAATTCATCCCATTGTGGACTGATTCTGTAGTCAGTTACTGAATCTCCATAGACCTCTGCCCTGTTTACACCTGCACTCATTTAAGTCTGATTCTTCCCATCCTAATTCAAGTACATCAGAGCATGAACTGCAATCAGCTGGTAAACGTGTAGGGGAAGCAGCATGACCCAGCAACATAAGTCATTCTTTTCAAACAAATAGGATTCTAAATACCAATAGATTGTTAAAAGGGCATTTACCAAGGTTTATTAAGTACATAGAATATAAATCCATTTGGCAGGTAATTAATTCAAAATTACTTGAGCACTAAATGTGTAATTAAATCTGCAAGGAATGTTTAGGCCTTTAGTTGGCATTTACAAAGGAAGCTACAAGAAGTTTATTAGCTAGCAATTTATTGCTAAAATACTGGCAATTCATGAGTATGTTGATTGAAATCTAACTTGCTATCACTACATTGTTATAGGCCAATTAACAACCTAAACAACCGTTTCAAGTAAATTAAGAAACAATAGAAGTTTTATGTATTAATAAGAATGTTGTTATCCAGAGCAGCTAGGTTTAGTTCTCTATTAAATCTCATCAAGTGCTTTTTCCCCCAGCTGTAGAGGACTTAATGTATAAGTACCACCTTTGCAAATTCACTTAAATATTTAACTGACGTGTTTTTAAAACCTGTGATGGTACTAGGGACCAGCCGGCAAAACTGTAGCACTGTTGTTGGATTAATATTGCACTGCACACTGTGTGCTGGTTTTAGTACGATACACTTTTCCAGGGACTCTTTCTAATCAAAAGCATAATATCAGCAGTGTTCAGGGTGGATATGGAGACAGGATGCAATAAAACTGAATCTTGGCATTGCTGTTTTCTTTGTTGAGAAAAATCTGCTCTTCATCCCTACATACCATCAGATTCATTCTGTTCCTGATCACAGAAAAGACAGTTACCTCCCCTACCCTTGAAAAAAAATCACATTACCTTTTCCAGTATCATGCAAAGACTGCATCTTACTCTGGTCAGACTCTATTGGTGCTAAGGTTCTTTTCACTGTGGTCTGCTCCAATATACACAGTTCACAAACAACAGCCTGGTGCTCTGTCCAAATATAAACACCAAGAAATATGCTCTGAATTCTGGGAATGGCAGTGCGATGAACACTGTATGACTGTCTTGCTTTTTGTTTTGTGAAGAATCAAACCAATGCAGGACACACAGTGCCCATACTGAAACTTCAGATTCCAAATCTTGTAAACTTTGCAGACATTTAGATCCAGGTCCAAACTTCTTGGCTTGTAACTATCTTCACAATGAACTAAACACTGAATCTGAGCATCCATAAACTTTGGGAAAATATATGTTCTCAGACAAGCCAGTAAATGGAGTAGGAGAGGGGGGCAAAGGGGGCAACTGCCCTGGGGCCTGGAAATTCAAAGGAGCCCAGGGCTCCCGATTGCTGCCACTGCTACTGCAGAAGCAGTGGTGGCCAGAGCCTCAGACCCTTTAAATTGCCACCAGAACCCTGTGTGGCATGCTCTGGATGGCCTTGGTGGGCGGGATGGGGAGCGGGGCACAGTCCATGCAGTGCTGAGGGCCAGCTGCCCCAATCCCACCCATTCCGGGAACACAGACCAAGACCCTTCTACATCTTGTTCAGGGGCCCGATGAATCTGTCAGCTTGATTGTTCTCAGGTGAGAACTTGGATACTTATCCCATAGTTTGGCCTCATCTCATACACTTGCTACTGGCAGGGTTTCCACTTCCATGACCCTTCATCTCTGTGAAGCATAATTTATCTTCAGTGAGCTTAAACACAAAAAGGAAGCTTACAAGTGGAAACTTAGACAGATGACTAAGGAGGAATATAAAAATATTGCTCAAGTAAACGGGTGCAAAGGCCAAAGTGCAACTGGAGTTGCAGCTAGCAAGGGATGTGGAAGATAATAATAAGGTTTCTACGGGTATGTTAGCAACAAGAAGAGGGTCAAGGAAAGTGTGGGACTCTTTCTCAATGGGGAAGGCAACCTAGTGAAAGATGATGTGGAAAAAGCTGAAGTACTCAATGCTTTCTTTGTCTCAGTATTCACAGACAAAGTCAGCTCCCAGACTGCTCACTGGGCAAAGTATGTGAAGGAGATGAGTTACCCTCAGTAGTGAAAGAACAGATTAAGAAGTATTTAGAAAAGCTGGACATGCACAAGTCCATGGGGCTGGATGTAATGCACCTGAGGCCTGGTCTACTCTACAGCAAAAGGTTGAATTAAAATACACAACTGCAGCTATGTTAATTATGTAGCTGGCGTTGACATATCTAATTGTTTTTCTGCACCGTCCACACAGCTGCAGACCAATGGGAGCATTTGCTTGGCTTCCCTTACTGCTTGTGAGGAGCAGGAGTACTGGCACTGATGGGGGTAGACCCATCACTAGAGCCGTTAAATTGAACCCCAGAAGATTGACTGTGGCAGCGTCAATATTCAATGTAATGTAGACATGGCCTGAGTTGGCTGATGTGATTGCAGAACCATTGGCAATTATCTGTGAAAACTGGGGGAGATCCCAGATGATTGGAAAAAGGCAAATATAGTGCCCAAATTTAAAAAAGGGAAGGAGGAGGATCCAGGGAACTATGGACCTGTCAGCCTCACCTCAGTCCCTGGAAAAATCATGGAGCAGGTTCCCAAGGAATCCAGTTTGAAACACTTGGAGGAGAAGGAGGTGATCAGGAATAGTCAATATGGATTCACCAAGGGCAAGTCATGCCTGACCAACCTAATTGCCTTCTGTACGTTAACTAGCTCTCTGCATATGGGGAAAGTAGTGGATATGGCCATGACTTGATTTTAGCAAATCTTTTGATATGGTCTTCCACTATATTATTGCTAGCAAGTTAAAGAAGTATGTCTTGGATGAAAGGACTATAAGGTGGATAGAAAGCTGGCTAGATTGTCGGGCTCCAAAGATAATGATCAACAGTTCAATGTCAATTTGACATCTGGTATCCAGAAGAGTGCCCCAGGGGTCAGTTCTGGAGTCAGTTTTGTTCAACAGCTTCATTAATGACCTGGACGAGGGGGTGGGGTGGGGGCGGATTGCACCCTCATCGAGTTTGAAGATGACACCAAGCTGTCGGAACAAGTAGATAAGCTGGAGGGTAGGGATAGGGTCCAGAGCAACCTAGGCAAATTGGAGGATTGGGCCAAAAGAAATATAATGAGGTTCAACAAGGACAAGTGCAGAGTCCTGCATATTGGATGGAAAAATCCCATGCGCTGCTATAGGCTAAGCAGAAGTTCTGTAGAAAAAAACCTGAGGATTACAGTGGATAAGAAGATGGATATGAGTCAGCAATGTGCCCCTGTTGCCAAGAACACTAGAGACATACTGGGCTGCAATAGTAGGAACACTGTCTCCTTACTGAGGGAAGCAATTATTACCCGCTATTTGGCACTGGTGAGGCTACAGCTGGACTACTGCATCCAGTTTTGGGCCCCCTCCTCCAGAAAGGATGTGGACAAATTGAAGAGAGTCCAGTGGAGGGCAACAAAAATGTTTAGGGGACTGGGACACATGACTTGTGAGAAGAGGCTGAGGGAACTGGGCTTATTTAGTCTGCAGAAGAAAAGAATGAGGGGAAATTTGAAAGTAGCCCTCAACTATCTAAAGGGGCACTCCAAAGAGGATGGAGACAGCCTATTCTCAGTGGTGACAGATGACAGAACAAGGAGCAATGGTCTGAAGTTCCAGTGGGGGAGGTCTAGGTTGGATATTAGGAAAAACTACTTCATTGGGAGTGTGGTAAAGCACTGGAATGGGTTGCCTGGAGAGGTGATGGAATCTCCATCCATAGAGGTTTTTAAGGCCCAGTTGACAAAACCCTTACTGGGATGGTTTAGTTGGGATTGGCCCTGCTTTGAGCAGCGGGGTTGACTAAATGACCTTGTGAGGTCTCATCCAGCCCCCATTTTCCATGATTCTAGGATATTACATATTCTCAATAGGCAACTCTTTTCATAGTAGGCTGCAAATATTTTGCTCCTACTCGTGACTTTCACCATGTCATTCCTAGTAATCAGCCTATTGTTATTGCCCATTGTGGTTACCAGTTTGGGCCACATATGACACTACTTTTACGGTATTTGGCCAGCAAACCCATCTGTTCCCTCATATGGCCACTGACCATTCTTGGAGTTTCCCCCAGGTCTCATGTACATAGACCATCTTGAACAGATCATGATACAAATGATACAGAGCAAGACGTCTTCTTGTACCAGTTCTAGACTAGATGATCTTTTCTACCTCTAACGTTGTGACATTGTGCTTCTCATTCTTTTGCACACATTTGCCACCCATTTGCATTACTGTGCTATAAAGGACAACTGGATTTTGCAGTAATAGCAACCGATGAGGGGGAACTAGGGAAGGACAGAGAGAAAGAGACAGACACAGAGATGTTACAGGATTAATCCTTCAGTGCTGAGAGTCGGGATTTGCTTAGAAGGATATGAATAACGAAATGTGGAAATGGCATTTGGAGAGAAAAAATGTAAAGGGAAAAATCATTCAAACTGATAAAATGATTAAATGGGAAACAGGCAAAAAAGACTGAAAGACAATCAGTGCTTTTCATTATTACACCTTTTGTCGGGGCCTCAGAGTACTGACTCTCACACACAGAATCGCTGATAGCCTCTGCAGGCCCGTGGGTGAGGTGAGGGGAGGCACCCAGCTCCATGCTCCCAGAAGGAGCAGGGCCTCAGGTGGAAAAAGGTGGGGCAGGAGCAGCCAGCCGGAAGCACACCACCCCAACCCCCAGGCAGCCCGTACTGCAGTGCCCCCCTCAGCCTTTAGTACTGTGCAGAGTGCGAGACACAGCAGTCTAGCTGTGATTCAAAGGGCCCAAGGCTCCAGGCAGCAGTGTCGTCCCAGAGCAATTGCCCCATTTACCCCATCCCCATTGATGGGCCTGCTCGCACATTGCTGCTATCACAACAGTCTAAATGGGACAAATCTTGTCCCTCAGCCCATCATTCTAATGCATTTTTTTAATGACAGTTGTTTTCCTCTTTCTTGCTCTCCTTCACTGATCATATCCACTCACTTCCAGTCAGCACACTGGTTCACAATTCAACAATTGTTCAACAATCCCTTTAGCCCGGCACCTGAATGAAACAGAAGGTACAGGAGTGGATGAAGAACATTGTGGATTGCATGCTGACCCAGAAAATGGTTGCATCACCCCTACCATTCTGCGATAGAAAATGCTACCACAATAAAAAAAATTGCATAAGAAATAGTTGTTTTGCTAGCTCACATTATAGTAAACCCAAACTTGTCTGTCTTTAAACAGCATCATACACAACATTTAATGGCTAGTAACAGACTTCCATTTATTCAATTACACTTCAGATGGAGTCACAGTACCTCTTTTTGATTGTTTTCTAGGAAGACGAGGTCAGGCTCTGATGAGACAACCAATATAATCTGCAGTGGTATACTACTAATCAGGATTTAAAATTTACAGTGGGTACAGCTAGAAATAGAGGCTCTGTCCAAATACTGCAGGCAAACAGGAACTACTCACTATGAATATGCATTTAAAAAAAAAGAAATCAAAGAATCACACACCAAATACAAACGAAAAGACCTTACGCATATAAATACATTTACTAGTGTTTCTTTCTGTGCCTAGAAGTTCTATTTCTTTTCTTTTTCTTTACTTCTTCCCCTCAGAGTTGCATCTTCTGCTTGAATCAGGGAGTTGAGGACATGTATTTAACCTGGATGCAACAACCTTTAGCTTTTCATTTCTAGATATTCAAATATATCTTTGGTCACAGGGGAAATTAATTCACAGAAGAAATTACTTTGTGGAGGTCCATTCATAGTTCTTAGAGGTTGCTGAATGATGTTAGAAAACACCACACTATGTAATAGAACAGAGCCCACTTTTAAATCCTTGCTCCAAAGATGTTTAATACTGATATACAATAGGACACTGCAGATCAATCCTGGGGTGCATTGTTAGAACCCAGCACTTGCCCACACAACAACTGGTTTATAAACCTGGACTTAAACCTGCTTTCATTGAAGCAACAGGTAAATTTTCAGTTGACTTCAATGAGGGCAGCATTAGCCCTTCGGTTAGCATTCAGTCTATTCATTGTGTAGTCTCATACTTAACAACCATGGGAACTTTCAGTTGTATTGTTTTGAGTGCAATCATGTTAACACTCAGATCCCATGCTACTATGGAAATCCTTAATGTAGGAGCAAACCTGACAACCGGGGATAGGATAGAGCTTTTTTTTAATCATTATTTTATTCATGTCTAGGGTTCTACAGAGATGCTCAAAACGAAGAAAAAGAAATTACAATGCTGTCCTATACAGTAACAAATTGAAAGTCCCTTTTTAATACCATCTTGCCTGCTTATGTTCAGGCGTTTCTGTAATATAATGCAAATGTATTGGAAAGAGAGAGGTTTAGTTTGGGGCGGCTACTGATTTTTTTTATCAGGTCAATGTCACGCATTGACAAGCTGCATGCTTGAATGACTAATCTCTTCTGAGCTTTTGTTTTACATATTAATGCTGTTCATTTACATGTTATTTTCATGTGATCCTGACCTGCTCTTCTCAGCTTCCATCTGTTCCTAAGCCATGGGATAGTGTGATATCAATTTCATTTGCGAGTGACTCTGACTGATTGAACAGTGAAGAAAAAGTTGACAAGTTTGCTCCACATGTATATAACTATCGTATATATAGAAGTAGGACTTCCATGCACACTAATATTAATGGACAGCAACACCAGAGCAAGATTTCCTGTGGTGTACCATCAAGCCCTGAGTTAAGATGAGGACTATATCCAAAACCTAAAAGAAAGCCCTTGTTTTTCAGAAAGACAGCAAACATCTAACAAGGAAAACTTAAAAAACAGGAAAAATGTGACTCAATAATTAAAATCCTAAGCATTTATAGAGAATTTTTGTTTTTATAAAGCAAACATTAACCAAACCCAAAGCTAAAAGCTGGCTTTAGGGTCATATTCTGTGCTAAACTACTGCTGTGTAAATCTGAATTAACTCCAGAGATTCAAACAGGGTAATTCTGAATTTACAGTTCTAAAGCTGCAAGCAGTTTGGCCAGTTGATTCAGCGCAAAAGATACACACAATTTGTGTGTGTATTTGTGTGTGCTCTATATACATGCAGTGTATCATTAGCGTTTGCCACATATGTTTCTTTGTGGGGTCATCATATACCAGGATGATTTTTCCACTGCATTTAGCAGTGAGTAATGCTTTTAGAATTTGTTCATTTCTACAAAAAGCCTTTTTAAATAAACAGCAATGGTTTTACCATACTCATTGCATCATTCCTGGCCCCTTCAAAAGATCTTTAGAGCAAAATACATTTTCTTTTAAGTTCAGAATTTACGAAAGAAAAGAAAGAAAAGAAAGAGAGAAAGATTCAGAAAAACAGCTTACTAAACTTGCAAGTTACCTGGTTCAAAAACAAACATGCTTCTATTGCTTTAAATCTGCTTCTTCATAACCACAAACATGTATGTTTTTCCTAAAGCTCTGGAAATTGTACTGGGCCCAAGGGAAGGAACAAAGTGGAAACCTTGATATCTTGAGAATAGAACTCTACTAGTCCTGAGGTACAGTGTGCTGTTTGTAACAATTATAATAATACACCTGTACTACCATTGTCAATGTGGAGTAGCCACATGGGGTCTCATTAGTATTGTGTTAGGACTGCATGGGGAAACGGATAATGGCCCATAATGAAAAATGCCAAATTTTCTATATAATAAAAATGAACTTGATTAATGAAAATCACTTTCAGGGAAAGAGTTACAGCGTTGTTAGAAATAAAAAATGATGTATTAATCCGGCACTCTTACAGATGGTCCCAACCTCCTGACAACTGCTATTCATTTGAGATGCTATTAGCATGCATAATTATGCTAATTAAGTTGTAATTAAGCACCAATTCTTCAGAGGGCTTTTTTTGTCTATCATTTAATACAACTCAGCTTCAAAGAGTGCTTAAAGCTTTACACAGTGTTTCATGCAAAAGGGGTTCCCTGGTTTCTTAGTAAAGATTAGATTGAGCAGCTGAGGCATGGAATAGGGCCTGTAATCTTTGTTTTGGTTAAAAGGAAACCAGTAAATACAAGCAGGGTCTGCCAGTTGTTGATAAAATAATTAATACTTTCCACTAAAATAGCACAGTTCATACTGGGACAATTACTGAAAAGAGAAAAATGGTATAATTATCAATGGAGCCAATGCCAGTGGCCTCCTAAGGCAGCCAGCCCTTCATTTGAAAAGGAGAATTTACTGAGAAGTAGAGTCGAGTAAATAGTAATAATCAGTCAAATACTTTTGATTATGTTGAATAGCACCTAACACCAGGAGTAATCTCATTAACTTTTATCAAACTACTCATGAAGTAAAGGGCTACTCAAGTAAGTGGCAGGAGCTCAATTTTTGAATGGGTAGATGCCAATGCCTGTGTGAACATCCCTGTTTCAATGTAATTTAAACCTGTTTCCCACTGATCTAAGGTAAAGCCTTCTGTACTCCACATACAGGGGTTTGCACTGGTTTCACTATTCAGTTTACATTCACAATTTAGGTTATACTAATGCAACTTCCCTCTCTGGACAAGGCCTCAGTATTCGTAAGGAAGGATGTCAGAATCAGACACAATACTAACAACTCTCATTTGACATTTCCTTTCTCACCTTTTTTATTAGAACATTTACTAAAACTAAAAGAAATCTCTCATAAAAAGCAAGCAGAAGCCAAAAAAAAATACCACTCTGTTCTGCATCTGCTGGCATTTCATTTCCATCCCTGATTCTTTTGGAACTATGCTGAGGTGCTCTTGGAAAGCTATATTATTAGAATTCCCCACTTCCCTTCTTTTAGCAAAAATTCTGCAGTTCCTATTTGGGCAGAACACCACAGTCGCACTAAGCCAAGGAGAGATTCTATTTCTAACCAACTTAGCTGATTCCTTGTCTTGCGAGCAAAGCTGAAATATCAAACAGCTTTTTTTTTTTAAGAAAAAAAAAACGTTAAGCTTCTGATAAAAAATTAAACTCTGTACTGTATATGCAAGTTGACGCTACAAATATCCAAACTTGGCCAATTTTCTCAGACCTGAACATTTGGTTCAAATCCCCATGCAAGCAGCTTAGAGATCCTAAGAATTTTGTTTTATTTGAGATGTTTTTATTATCACTCCCAACCCAAACGTAAAATACATTGCCAATAAAATTGATCAACAGGGTATAATTTTCAAGTTAAACATGAAGTGGTTTTTATATATATATGAAAATTAAGAACGTGAACAGGACTATCAAAAGCCCCACACTTACCTCCCAATAAACACAACTAGCTGCTGTTAAGGAAATGATCCAGAAGGGTTTATCTGAAATAATATAATGTTGCTGATAATTTGGCTGCTTTTAAAAAAACTAGTTATTTGTTCTATCATCTGCTGTAACTTCAGACTGGACTTTAATTTTTCAGTTATTTCAGTGCTCAAGTACTGAAGCAGTCATTTGGCTCAGATTTCGATGAAACCTGCAAAAGCAGAAAAACCTATTTGCCCTTCTTCCAGGATGCTTTTAACCTTCAAGGTTTCAAGGTATAAATTGGCAAATTGGAGGCAGAATTTTACCTTTTCCTTTGCAATAAAAAGGAAAGTTAAAAGTGAGTTGGCGTGTTTTAAACACAGACCACAATGTAGCCAGGTGGAGCAGCCACCCTCTTACGAAAACAGTGAGGAACTATTTCCTTTTCACTGTTGGGAAGTGCTAGGCTGGGCCTATCCCTCATGCAGGAAGCAGAGGGGTGGAACAGGAAGTCTAAGAATTGGAACCTCCAACTCAGAGAAGGGAGAGCCAGGGAAGGAGTTGGATGCTGCTCCTTCGTTGCTGGCCCCTGAATCAAGGACCGAACTGTACTAACCCCTGTCTCTTGAGGAATATCAGGAGGAAATGCCACCTGGCAAATGTCCCGAGCAATAACAGCCTACAAATAGGGAGGGATAGGAAATAGCAAAGGGAAACCAAACATTAGTCTAGTTGTGTTTGCTAAAACCACAGGAAGATCTGTGCTGACCTAGTGTCAGGATTCCTTATCCCCGTCTGGGTTAGAATCCACCTTAGTTCACTGGGTGCCGAGTCTCCCCACCCCTGCTTTTCAAACTCCTCCCCTTCTGCCTGACCTGAGTTGCTTGCTGTTTGCCCATGCCCAGAGGCCTGGCTACAGACTGTTACTGGTGCTAATCGACAGTTGACCATCTCTCAGCTGTTAGTTCATGCAGACAGGCAGAGTGCCCTTCCTCTGATGCAGTCAGGCAGGAACCATTCCAAGACACTGAACCCACATACACAGGTGCCAGGGGAGAGCTAAACATGCATGGGCCACGCAATAACGTGTGCATACACTGCAGTACTACGAAGTGCACTCAGGGCAGTTTTTTATATGCACAGTGTCTACAGCTATAGAAACAATCATGGAAAATACATGCCCATTGCAATCTTTCATGTTTTGCCTTGTGAATTTCTCCATTCAGGGATTTGAAAATCTGGCTCTGTGTGCTTTCACTTTGTCCTAAATTAATAGAGATATTTAACATAGCTGAAGAAAAGCCACTCAAAAATGTAAAAAATGTGAACACTGGACAGGCCTAACCCCATTCATTCAATTGCCTGCTAATGAAAAACCCCAGAACAAAACAAAAATCAATCCCCATTTCTCTGGACTTCCATGAAGAATGTTGCCGGGAGTTTGTCTGTTTACTTCTCAGTGCAATCTAAACAAGTGCAGGGGGTGCTAGGATTTCCCATACTCCAGTGTTCCTTTTTACAAAGTGGACCTTTTTACACAGCACCATCAGCAGCCAGGATATCTCATCAAGAATTTCGTAGAAAAGGTCACAATCCCGCCAAGTACTGAGTGTCTCCAGAGAGATGCTAAGTGCCCTTGGTACCTATTGAAGCCAACAGGGTTTCTGGAGCCCAGCACTCCACAGGATCAGGTCAAAATCTGTGATGATCCCAAAATGCACCCAGCAGGTCTCTTACTGATAGCGGGTAGAATTTTTTAAAAGCACCTAAATGACTTAAAAATTCAAGTCCAAAAGAGCTCCCATTTGACGATCTGCTATAGATACCTGTTGATAGGGGTTTTACAGAGGGTGGAGTGTATTGCTTCCCACAATGATGAGGAATGCCTCTGAGTTTCTGTAGGTTCCTGTCTGAAGTCCTACTGATATGATCACTTGAATGCTGATGAGATTTCATTGCATTTATGGTACCTTCAAGATCTTGTTAGGGAACCTGTGGCCTTGGATGGGTATCTTGTACTGTATTCAGTCTAAAGTAATTCATTCATTCATTCATTCCCATTGAAAGCCAAAGCGACTTGGGTGCTGGCGTAATGGAGCCCATTTTGAAAATTCTTCCCAGGATGAGATGGCTCTAATCTGAGCTAACAAGCACCCAGCACTTTTTCATTCTCATACATCTCCTAGGCTACGTCTACACTACATGCTTCTTGCACAAGAAGCCTTTTGCGCAAGAGTTTTTGTGCAAAAACATCTTGCACAAGAGCACGTCCACACCTCAAAGTGCATCGCAAAAGTGATGTGCTTTTGCACAAGAGAGAGTCCACACTGTATGGACACTCTTACACAAGAAAGCTCTGATGGCCATTCACAGAATGGCCATCAGAGCACCTGTGCTTTTTCCCATGTGCAAGAAACCCCTCTGGAGCGCCCACACTTGCCTTTTTGCTGTAGCGCAAAAGGGAGTTATGCCTCGTAAAAAGAAGCTTACCTATGCCAGGAAAAGCCCTCTCTTCTGCCGTTTTACTGTTGATTTACTTGCGCAAAAGCGCATTTGAGGTGTGGACGCTTCCATGGGTTTTTGTGCAAAAACAGCTGTTTTTGTGCAAGAAGCCTCCAGTGTAGACATAGCCCTAGAATTGAAAGGCAATGAAACAACCTGAGGATTGGAAAGGAAAACAGCCCCCTGTCCTTTGCTCCTATCTAGGTTGTTGTCATGTGGGCTTTTCAACTTTGTTATTATGTCATTTAATGCTTTTCCCCGAGGCTCTGTTTCATCGGTGTGTGCTTAATCTTTGTTCCCATTGTTGATATTATGGCCTCACGTGTGGGAGAGTGAAAGGGGCAGAAATAGCACGGTATGTGCCATAATGCAATCAAACATTTTCTAGATGTTTTTAAAATTTCCTGTTTCTCATTCCAGAGCAATGTCATGGACTCTGAGTTAGGCATAGGGCCTAACAGCACTACTTGACTCACCATGGGATCACAGTGGCCACAGTTATTGTACTTACTGGAACTCGGGGTGCCAGGGGTGCCGCTGCATCCCCTGGCTTGAAGCAGTCATATAAAAATTGCCCCAGCACCTCTAGCTGGAGATAGCTACAGAGATGGGATCCACTTTATCATTTTATTCATTTAGGGTGAAATTCACCACTCAACATGCAGAGCCCAAGTAAACAAGCAGAGGGACCGGATCCTTGGCTGGTGTAAATCACTCCATCAGCCTGTGTTGACTTACATCAGTAGAACATTGGGCCCTTTGTGCACAGAAATAAGAAGACAGTCCTGCAAGGGGACTGAGTGCTATTGTACTGATCTGCAGAGCACTCAGCACATGCTTGACTTAAAGTACATCTCTAGCTCCAGTCAATTAAAGTGTGTCCTTAACTGCTTTGCTGGACCAGAATGCATCTAGTTCCCGCACTAAAGGAGCTCAGAGGCTGCCACTCAAGCTATGTCTACACTACGGGGCTTTATCAGAAAAAGGTACCCAAGTTGCACTCTGCAATTCGCATACTTTTTTCTGTGTACACTGGGCCAAATTTCAGAAAAAAAACCGCTCTTTCACAAAAAAAAGCAAAAGAGCAGACACATTCCCTGGACATGGCGGAGTTTTTCCAGGATACCTCCAGTATCCCAGAAAAGCCCCTGTACTCTAGACATAGCATCAGCTCCTATTCTAGTGGAGGGGCTGGAAATAGCTATTCCGCGTCCTTGAAGCAAGCCCATTATTTCAAAATAAAATGGGCTTGCTAGTCTGATGTCCCTGTAAACCTCATTCCATGAGGAATAAGGGACGTTTCAGAATAGTGATTTATTTTGAAATTTGGCATTGTGTAGACAGTGCCAAATTACAAAATAAGCTATTTTGAAATTGACTTTAAATAAGCTATGCAATTTTCATAGATCGAATTCCGTAGCTTATTTCGAGCTAAGGGTGCAGTGCAGTGCAGACACACCCTTAGTGCCTAAGTGACCTAGGTGATTTTGAAATTTTTGCCTTCAGGCTCCTATGGGCTTAAATCATTATTGAAAATGGGAATTAGGTTTTGGAAAATGTTGTCATTTATCACTCCCGACACTTGATTACATGATCTTCTATAGTCAGGAATCAGTCAGCTCTTTAAATGACTCCTTATTGAATCGTCAGAGTTGATCCAGAAAATATATAAATGTTGTATGAAGTGCTTTTTACCTTGCAAAGGGTCTTTTTCATATCTAACCCCTATATAAATGTACTATGGGGAACAGCTGTGCATTGGCAGGAAGATACTCGATTATTTAATAGGCTTTTTCCATCTCAAACCTCTGTTGATTCTAAATTACTTGGTTGTAAGGCAGGTAAGCCATCTAAAGCCTCATGTCACCCATGGAAGAATGATTTGTAATGTGAATGAAATCTGTTTGAATGGAATATAATATGAGAGAGACTGTCTGAATCCTTTAACACAGAATATTCAGAGCTTGTTTTCTGTGTTTACTTTACTTCGAGTCAGTTGGAAACCATCAAAATTGCATATAACTGGCTTGGAAGTAACAAATGTGTGTTGCTCTTTCAATATTAATTTTATTGAAATCACATGGTTTGCATGGCAGTATAAAAAAATCTGTTTTACTAGCTGTATCATTTTGCCTCCCAACTCAAATTAGGAAATGTAGATATGTGCAAAAATGTTTTGCTTCTTTTAAAAAAATGTATAAGCCCCTTTCCCCAGGTATTCATATAGATTGAAATTCAGGGGCATGTTATGATGTCTAATTAAAACCTGAGAGACAAGTGAATGAGGTAATATTGGATCAATTTCTAATGTTGAAAGAGAGAATCTTTTGAACTACACATCTCTTCAGATCATATTGAGCTTGAAAGTTTGTCTCTTTCACCAGCAAAAGTTGGACCAGTACGAGATGTTACCTCACCCACCTTTCTGTAATATTCAGGGATCAACCAGTTACAACACTGATTCAAGTCTGGACAGAAATACAGATGGACTCTTGTGTTGTCCAAATCAGTTTGCACATCACTAGTTTGTTCTTTTGGTTTTATTCATTGTCTCTTACTTCACTATATACATCTCCTACCAAGAAGAAAGGATCCCCTCCTGACTACACCTTATAAAAATGAAATGTGACTGATAGCACTTGTTTGAAGAACACACAGAAAACAATCCAGAAAACTAGTTTTACGTGCAGTTAGGAAACAACGGGAAATAATCCCCCACATTGCAGTGAACCTGAGAAAGGCCACAGTGTGTCACACATATGTTTTGACTGTTACAAATCAGGCCTAAATAAAAGTTGTTATGATTAAGGATTTAGACATACCATAATTGTTAGGCTACCAGGAGTAAACAAGAAACTGTGGCTCAGAAGTAGTTATTGCCAGAGATTGTTCATAAATACTCCTCCGACCAATGGTCCCCAAGCAGCAATCACCCCACAGAAATTCAAGATGACAGTAAAGTGAACCATATTTTTAAAATCAATATATAACAGACACAAGTGACACCAGAGGCTGATGTTGTCAGTTTCATCTTCTGATTCACTAGTAAAACATATGCCTCTCTCAAGGTAGAGGACTTTTTCTAGTCATTTTGTGTCTGTATGAGTTGATCATGAAACACAGAACAAGCTACATTAACATTCCCTGTGAGCAAAACAGCAGCTTTGATAGTGTCCCTGTTCATTCCGCTTTTCATTCCAAGCACTGTTCATCATGCTAACCACTCACCCACTAGACTGTTTGCGCCTAGTGAACACAGAACAAATATGACTCAGTAGAACAATATGTCTTGAAGAAACATGAAAACCTGCAAATGTTTTGATCGGCGAAATGTTATTTCAAGTCTCCCAGAAGACTCTCTCAGGACACTAAGCTCTCACATGAGAAAAGGGACTGTACACATGGGGTTTTAGATAATAAAAATGTAGAATCCAAGCTGCTTTTATAATATGGTACAATCACAGAAATGAGATACAGAAAAGGATTCGGTCTTCTTACCTGTCCCCTTTCCATGCAGGTTTGTTCCCTAGACTATATTTTCTAGAGCAGTGGCAGATCTACTCTGAAGGGGCCAAAGCCATGGTATTTCCAAGGCGAGTGCCAGGTGGCCATATTTCAACTGAATGCCCAGTTGAAAAGGGACCCTCCCCAGCCTGGTGAAAATGAGTGGATGAGTGAGGGTGGGAGGAGAGTGAGAGAGGGAGGGAAAGGGAATGGAGAAGATGTGGGGCAAGAGTGTTCTGTTTTGTTCCATCAGAAAGTTAGCAACCTGCCTGAGCAATCCTCAAACAAGCTATAAGAACATAAACATAAGAACATGAGAGCGGCCATACTGGGTCAGACCAAAAGTCCATCTAAATCAGTATCCTGTCTTCCAACAGTGGCCAATGATAAGTGCCTCAGAGAGAATGAACAGAACAGGTAATCATCAAGTGATCCATCCCCTGTCACCCAATACCAGCTTCTGATAAACAGAGCTTAGGGACAACATCCCTGCTCATCCTGGCTAATAGCCATTAATGGATCTAAACTCCGTGAATTTATCTAGTTCTTTTTTGAACCCTGTTATGGTGTTGGCCTTCATATTATCCTGTGGCAAAGAGTTCCACAGGTTGACTCTGTGTTGTGTGAAGAAGTACTTTTGTTTGTTTTAAAACTGTTATTGATTAATTTCATTTGGTGTCCCCTAGTTCTTGTAATATGGGAAGGAGTAAATAATTCTTCTTTATTCACTTTTTCCACACTAGTCATGATTTTATAGATCTCTATCATATCCCTCTTTAATTATCTCTTTTCCAAACTGAAAAGCCCCCAGTCTTATTAAGCGCTCCTCATATGCATTTTGTTTAGAGGTGGTTGGACTAGATGTATCCAGTATCTGATGGTACTGAATGAATTACCTTTAGCAGAGCTATAAAATTGCCACAGTGCCACTCAGTAAGTTAGGCAGTCAGGGCTGTATTGTTCTAGGAGAACCATATTCACATTGCAAGTACTCACATTAGTTATTAAATATAACGGTTTCTATATTCCTGGTTGCTAATGTTCGGCTATCTGATCCTGGAACAATCACAAACCTCTCTAGGTTTGAAGAATTTCACAAGGACTTCAACAATTTCCACCCCACCATCACCTCAGCCTGGACCAGTGAACCCAAGAGATCCACTTCCTTGACTCTACAGTACAATTACATTATGGACACATTTCAGCCACCTTATACCACACACCTACCAACCGTTACACTTACCTTCATGCCTCTAGCTTCCATCCAAGACACATTTCTCAATCTATTGTTTACAGCCAAGCCCTAAATTACAACTGGATTTGCTCCAATCCCACAGACAGAGACAAACACCTACAGGATCTATATAAAGCATTCTTAGAACTGAAATACCCACCTGGAGAAGTAAAAAAACATATCGACAGAGCCAGACGAGTACCCATATATCAACTACTTCAAGATAGGCCCAGAAAAGAATACAACAGGACACCATTTGTCATCACCTACAACCCACAAGTTAAACCCTTCCAATGCATTATCAACAGCTACAACTTATCCTAGAAAATGACCTCTCACTCTCACAGGCCTTGGGGGACAGACCAATCCTCGCCTACAGACAACCCCCTAACCTCAAACAAATTATTTCCAATAACTACGCAACACACCTCCATCATAATCCTCCAGGAACCCACCCCTGCAATCGGCCCCAGTGCCAACTCTGCCCACATCTATACCAGCAATTTTATTACTGGACCCAATCACATCAGCCACCAAATCAGAGGCTCATTTAACTGCACATCCACTAACAGGGCCGGCTTTAGTGAATCACTCGAACCACTTTGGCGCCCCCCCCCAGGATTTTTTGATGAGAAAAAAAAACTGCACCCACAAA
>JANRFK010001785.1:30456494-30498569 GCA_030068395.1 Apalone spinifera
CCTCATTTGCATAGCTCTGGCGCAAGATCGCGCCAGTCTAGACACAGCCTGTGAGCCTTTCCTATATCCAGTACAGGTTGAACTTCTGTTAACCAAGGCTCCCTGCTGGATCACGAATGTTCCAGGACTAGATAGTCCTGGTGGAAGTCTGGCGGCTGGGCTCCCCACAGCTGGGCTGCCTGCTCGGCAGTCACAGCGCGGCTTCCCAGCACATCCAGGAGCCTAGCACACTGCAGCAGGGCTGCCCGGCATGTCCAGGAGCTTGGTGTGCAGGGAGCTGGGCTGCCTGGCTTAGTAGGGAAGGGGTGGGGAGTGGAAAGGCAGCAGGGCTGGCAGGGGAGTGGGAGCAGCCTGTCGAGGGCTGGGGTGGGGACACTAGCACCACTAGCAGCAGGGGCCAGATATGACCTCCCCTGGTCCGGCAAAATCTCTCATCTGGGACTGGTCAGGTCCAACTTGTATAATAATATTTTGGTGAGGCATTTATATCCTGGAATGATAACTTTTTTAAGTGCCTCCCTTACAAGGACATTTTGTTGCTTAATTTAAGTTTGTAATGTATGTTAAGATCCTCAAAGATATGGTCCCACACAAATGCAATGTAATAAATATTTTGTTTTCTTCCCTAGAAGAGCATCCAAAACTTGATAGCACTGTTGTCTTTAAGGACCAGTGGAAAGAAGAAATGTCAGCCCTACCAAACCTCCAAAGCTAAGAAAACGTCCTGTCCCTAGGTTTTAAGTTCTGCCTTCTTTTGATTGGGCAGGTTTTCACACCAAAAGTAGGATAAATAAAAACAAGCATTAAATAATACTGTGGAATCTTGACAACAGTAAGGCATGAAAGACAATCAAATAAGCTAAGCAGAAATCCTTGTTATGTGAGCAATGGAAGTCCTACCCCTCTAAGTCTGACCTAAAATTAACGGATCGGTCAAGTTTAAGAGCTGGATTTCCTTGAAAAATAAAATACCCTTTTCTTAGCCATCCTTTAAAGGAAATTCATGTGGACAGACTAACGTTTGCACAGGGTTTTACTTACAATTAATGTATAAGCCAACAGTGTTTACTCAATATTATATAGGTTTTGCAGCACAACACAGGAGTAAATTAGCTGGATATATTAGTTCTGTGCTGAGAAAGTCAGACTATTGCTGAGTTCTGTAGAGCACAGCAGCTATTTCCCTTGTGGAACAAAGTGAAGGTTCTGGTCAGAGCAATAAAATGCAGTCCAGTGTACAGCGCTGCACATATGAGACACAATCAAGGCTGGTTTTGGATATACATGTGCAAAGTTTCCACTGACTTCAGTGGCAGCTGCACATATGAACCCTTATTTCCTTTTCCCAATCCCGTCTTTCATGCCTATTCCAAAGCAGTTCCATATGCAGGAAGTGCTCTCCCAAAATCTATGTTCCATGACTCCACCCTCTATTCATGCAAATCCCTCCCACAGATTCTTTCCTTCTCAAATGAAAAATGACCAGACAATGACAGGAAAAGATCAATGACTGCAACCAAATAATTTCAAACAACTGCCATGCTCTTGGTACTGTCTCACATTCTCATCTCAACAGCAAAAACTCTCGAAGGGCAGAAACCAGGGTGACAGTTGGGTCATGCTCAGCATGAAACATGCCATCAGGCTAAATAATGATAAATAATAGGTCAACCCCTGAGCTGAAGTTGAGGAGTGTTTAGTGCACCTAAAGACAGGGGCTCAAAAGGGGGCAAGAGGGTGCAAAGTTGATCTTTTGTATAATGGCCACACCTCCAGAGAATATTAGAGCAACCTACTGGCTGCTTTATTTTGTTCCAGCTCCTGACTGCAGGGAAACTTTAGTGATTGGTCCCTTTCTTTTTGCTATGCTTTCTAGATTACCAGCCAAGGGTTGGCATGGGGATGGTGGGCATAAAACCCACTAGGTTACCCAAGGGTTCCTCTATGAAGGGGGATCTTTAGTGGCTAGAACTCAAAGTGAAACACAGTGCATGTGAGCTCATGCGGAGTTAAAACAGAGAACATGGTCACGTGAGACTATAAGTTGACACTGTTGTGTGTTGCACATCTTCACTGCTATCCTGTTCTGTGCATCTTCTGCCCTTGCAAATGGGGTATTAGGCTCCAAAAAGGCCCTTTTCTACCTAGAGCTGTGCATAGGAACCACAGAATTGTCTTAGGCTCTGTCAACACTCAGGCCCATCAATGAGGAGGAGGGCAAAGAGGGCAATTTCCCCAGGGCTCCCAGACACTGTCACTGCTGTTAACAGTGGTGTCAGTAGCTGGAGCGCCAAGTCCTTTAAATCACTGTTGGAGCACTGCACAGTGTGCTCCGGAAGCAGCTCTGAGGGCTGGGGAGTGCACTGCAGTCCAGGCCATGCTGAAAGGACCACAGAAACAGACTCTCCCCCATATTGCCATGGGGCCCAGCGAGGCTGCTAGCTCCCCAGTTTATAGTACATACCACTTTCGGCAACACATTCAGTTGAGCTGGTTCAGCTTTTGTGTTGTGATACAACTCTATTTAACCCCAACTCTGTGCTTTGGCTGGGAAAGACCAGAGCTTCTGGCCCAGCAGGACAGGATGGTGGGGAGCCCAGGGGGCAGAAAGGTGGGCTCAGTGACATGATCAGCACACTAGGTGACAGCCTCAAAGAGACTTCTGTGATCTAGCCCATCACAGGGAATAGCAATGCTCTCTCCTCAGCCTCAAAGCACCCATTGGAGGCTGAGTTCGTTAATGTTTGCCAAGCCCTTTGAGACCCTTGGGTGGAAGGTGCTATCTAAAGGCAAAGTATTACACAGAGTGTTTGACATCTTCCACTCACATGCACCCTTTACTGTGTGTGCATAGTCACAAAGAGAACAAGGGTAGCTAGTCAGTCATTGAGAATCCAACTCTGGACTGATCATTTATCAGTCCTGAAAACATCGGTGTAGCCAGAAAAAAGAAATAATTACAGCCAAACTAATGTGTGGTATGTGGTTACCATCACTGCACAAAAATCAGAGACACAACAACAACAACAACAACAACAACACCCTGTTTGAAAGGGCCTACAAATCACCATTCCATCCAAAGAACTGCATTACATTGTATGCTGTGGACAAACATCTTTTCCAATGTCTGGGCTATCTCTGATAATGTGATAAGTAAGAACACAATAGAAACAATTTACCTACCAGCATGGGAATCTTTAATTGTAACTGTGCATCAGATGCCACAACCCCTGAGTGGAACACAGGGTTGATGCATTCCATATCTGACAGATAATGAATGTTTTATTGCTTTCAGAACTGAAGGACTATACACGTTACTATAGGACTGGTGTCTTTGTCTTCTTGAGAAAAATGTGTGCATGACAGGTATTCCAACTATCATCCAAATATGTAATCTTCTTTACAATCGCCCTGCTATCTCCAACAAAGAGATGCAATACTTTGATTGTGCCATTTCTTGGAGGCCTTCATTAGCATGGTTGTCATAGCCTCAATTACAGAACTCAAAATGCATATTTGTGAACAGATAAGTTTTACCGGTTTCTTCCTCAATTCTATTTTCTGAATATGGGAAAGGCTCTACAGACAGTCTCACATATGTATTGATTTTGCTAAAGGTTTATACGTTTGAGAAGACAACAATTTGAATCAGTTTGAATAGAGCTTTGCTCCTTTTGCCTGCAGCATATCATCCTGCAAATCACCTTTTTAATTCATACCTTCTTCTAGATAATTCAAATTCTATCAAATTCTATCACCCTCCAAAAACATACACTTTCTGCTTCTTGATATGTCTCAGCAAAATGGTTTCATTTTAACCTACCCAACACATTTTGCAGTGTCAATATTAGAGCTAGGGGCGGGGGGAGAGAAGAGGGAATTATCATGAAGACCTTCCATGGAAAAAAAATATTTTGTCAAAAACACGACCTGAAAATATTATGGAGCAACAGGATGCGCTAAGCTTTTCATTATAAAGGCACATGCAAGTGAGATAGTAAGGAATTTGAAATTGATCCTGATCAAAGGGAAATCTTGGAAAATCATCATAATACAAAGGTGCCATTGTCTCCATCAGGGCATCAAAGTCCATGACAGGCACTGGTTCTTACATCTTGAAGAGAGAACCAGCCATAGGAAGTAAGCAGCTCCCAACCAAGATGCATAGATTTGCAATTACTGCCGAAGATCATGCAAATTTCAGATTGGGCTATTCAGTCACATGAGACATTGCAAGTCATCTATATCTTAGGCCACAATTCCCATCATCTCTCACAGCATTTATTTACTATGTAAGGGATGTCTACACTGAGGGCTAAAGTCGAATTACGATACATTAATTGTGTAGTTGAAGTCGAAGTAGCTTACTTGGCTTTTGGCGCTGTCTACACAGCAGACGTTGAAGGAAGGACACACTTCTTTTGACTTCCCTTACTCCTCATAAAATGAAAGTTACAGAAGTCGGAGTAAGAAGCCCGTTATTTCGAAATAATTTAGTGCAGACATGCACGCTGTTATTTTGAAATAACATGAGTTTCTTTGAAATAAGCGTGCAGGTTAGCCATAGCCCATGCAATGTAGTCTCACATTCTTGATATTCCAAGACCATGGTGTACTCATATGACAGAATGCTCACCAGTGTGAACTAATATGGGGTGGGGGACCTCCAAAGATAAAATGATGATTGCTAGGGGAGTAATATTTTAATAATCCCTTCTTCACTCTGTACAAGAGAGTTTTCATTAAGCACGGCTCTTGTACCATCTTATCTTGTTTATAGAATTAATTTGTTCACTGACTTTAGAAGCACAATGAAATGTATTAAATGGTAGAGCTAAGTGGATTATTTTAACATGATGGTTAATTGTATATCTGATTTCCCCTTAACTTCTTAGAAGCAAACGTCTATCATCACCTTCAAGAAATATAACAGTTTCACAGACTTGATCTCTGTGTCTGGTTTCAAAGATTTAAGTTTAAAGAACACCAGCCTTTGCCTAGCTTTTTCTATTAAGCTGTTAGTAATTTCATCAATAACATCCTTACCTAAGCTAGTTGGTTGTTGTAAGGTGAAAAGCTTCATATTCTATTCTTGAGTCCGTGAGTGGGTGTTCTGGCTGCTCCTTCCAGTGCCTTGCTTCTGGGCTTCTGTATTCTTTTCTTTTCTCGACTTACATCAGTTAACACATGCAACTTCCATTCACATCAGAAAGTTCTTAAATCCATGAGAGAATAAACAGACCATTAGCAGTGAAATGAAGATCTGTAGGATTTAAACTATAACCAATTGGTTTTACTTTTCCTTCCCCACAAATTGCTGCCATCCATGCCTGACAAAGCAGGTATTTTGGGCCTGCAGAGGTGGCCATTTTAGCTGCTTTACTGGTTAAGATACAGGAACTGCAATCAGATCTGCTACCTTGGATCCCCACAATGAAATCAATAGTTATAATAAGAGAGTCATAGAAGTTGAGATTTACACAACACAGGTACTATTGTGCAATCATATAGTAAATTTTTGGTCCTACACTGTACTTTTCCAGGGCTACATAAATAATAATTTCCCAAACTAACTGTTGCAATTAGGTTTATAACTTTAATCCTATAAACATTGTAGCATTCATGATAAGCTTCCGTAATCACTTTTTACTTACTTTTATGTTTTATGTACTTCTTAATATACTGCCTAAATCATGCCAGGAAGCAGCATGTTTGAGAAGGCTGACCCTGCAAGGACAAAGGCCAGTGGAAACAGGGCATTAAGTTTGATGTCCTTTTGAGGGGACCTGCTTAATTAAAAGATGGCCTTCATTACATGAGGCAGCAGAATGTATCATTTCAATAGAGCACTTAGGGGAAAGTTTCCCAGACTGTGACAGTCCTGACAAAAATCTAATTAGAGATTCATCTGGACTTATATATCAGTGTTATTGTGTGTCGGGCAGCCCCAATGAATCAAGATTGAGTGGAATTTTAACGGTCCAAATCTGTCCATCTAAACATCGTAAAATAGGGAACAAATCAACAGACCACAAACACTAATAAAAGAGACATATTTATTGTAAAATACTGTTCAGTGTAGTAATGTCTCAAAAATTAGGGAAACCGAGCAAGGCATGTCAATCAAAGAGTTGTGACATGCTGCATAGCAAGATTATTTTACCTCTAAAATGAAATCCAACAGTGTTCAACCCTTCAAGCTAAGGTGATTCAGGAGGGTTCCCCCGGGCTGAGCCAACAGCCCAGCAGGCTGTTAGGAAGCAATGGGCTGTTAGAGGTGCCAGCCTTCAGAAAAGAGATAAAATTGGGATCTAGGATATCAGTCTGTTCCATTATGGTGCGTCGAGCACTTGCCTCAGACACTTGCACTGAAAGTTCTACAGAAGCCTTTGTTTCCTTCAGTATGTCTCTTGTGAGGTGACATAGGCCAGATTTGGTAATGGCATAACTAATGTCAAGAAAGACAGGTTTTCATTTTCACCAGTTATACAGTAGCCAAATCCTTCAGTAGAATGGGTAAGAGCAAACCCGAAGAAGACTCTGCCCTTAGTTGGCTGGTCTAGATTGCAAGTACAAAAGACTGGAAACTACAAATACATTTTCTGGAGTGGATGAGACAATGGATGAATATGTAAACAAGTGTTCAGTGGATGCTTGTCTGTCAAGTCTTATCCAATAGTAAATTTTAACCCCTTATTAGAAATCTCTGAAAACAGACATGTCCAATGGAAATAGTTGCATGACATCAGCTGCTGCTCTTCTGTGTTGTTATTATGTTAATTATTATTTGTTTGAGGACAGGTGTCAGAGTCCTAGTCATGGACTAGTGTTATGCTTATTAAGAAGCACATAGGATCTTTTTCAGGGGGAAAGGCAATATACCGTGTTTATTGAAAATACACAGTGAAAAGCAGCACATGTATTCTCTCTCTCTCTCTCTCTCTCACACACACACACACACACGTCCTGCAGATGGTGTATAGTTACCAGTCTGTCATGGCTCAAGTCAGTTTTACTGGCCAGGTAAGATTGACTGAGTGAGGAGTTGGGGTCTTTCAATTGTGAGTCGAGGCTCCTCTGAGGCTTGGCTTGCAGGACCGAACCCAGAGTCAAATGGCAAGAACTCACCTTCTTATACATGTAGGTTCCCATTTGAGTCTATGGGTTTTGCTGCAATTATTCATCCTTAAAAGGTGTTAATCTCTGGCTGTTCCACAGTTATCCTTTGATGGCGATTGTCAGGCTTCCCATCTTTGTCTCTTGTTTATGTCTGACTCTTGGGGGGTTGCCTGCCTGTCTCCTGGGTTCATCAATTCCATTAATTTAATTCATCCTTGGGCACAATGGGAGCTTCCTGGTTATCTTCAAGGTTCCCACTTCTTCTTGACCACCTGAGCATTTGCAATGGCTTTCAAAGTAAGCCAAGTATTGGGCACTTAAAGCCTATTCTATTAGCCTCATTTAGCATGGACACTTTGACAGATTTTTTTTCCTTCCCCTCCCCCCTCTTTTTCTGCTTTACAATTCAACCTCTATGCCTCTTGATACATATTTGTCATCTGAAGAAATGGGTTGTGCCCATGAAAGCTCATAATACTATCTCTATATATTTTTGGTTAGTCTCTAAGAGCGTGTCTACACAGCACGGCTTAACTCGAAATAAGCTGCACAAATTGAGGTACGCCAATTGCATAGTTTATTTCGAAATAGTTTATTTTGAAATTGGGAGCATCTACACAGCATTTATTTTGAAATAGAGCACTCTTCCTCCGACTTCTCTTACTCTTCATATAATGAGGGTTACAGAAGTCGGGGTAAGAAGTCCTCCAGTTTGACAGTATTTTGACATTATTTCAAAATAACTGCCTGCTGTGTACACGTGGACTAAGTTATTTCAAAATAACAGTAGTTATTTCAAAATAAAGTTGTTGTGTAGACATACCTTAAAGTACAACAGGACCATTGTTATTTTTTAATTTTTTTCCCTCTAAGAAGGTACTGATGGAGTGAACTTTTTTCCTACAAAGTTTAGAAAAGGAATTTTTTTTGACATTAATAGAGAAAGCATGGAAGCACAGAATTGCTCATCTACCCACGAGCCTGACAAATATCCCCCAGAGCCTAACTGAAGACACGTTGGGTATGCACCCAAAAATCCCACTGAGTTTGATGGGAGTATCAGCTACATAAAGAAAACAAGATCAACATCTAGTACCTATTGTTTAAGCTGCTCATTACCTATGCAGTGATTTAGTAAAACAGTCACAGTGAGGAAGAATTTGGTTCCTGAAACCAGAAACTGAGTGGGGTTATCACAGTGAAAGAATTGTATTTTAAAGGGACACATTCATTCTTATGCAACACTATATCATCAATTTTGCATGAGCATAGCACACCGTGTCAGAAATTATATCAGCTCCAGCTAGCGGGACAATGATACATATGTTAGTACAAAACACATGCTATGTTTTATTTAAAGTATGCCATAAATATTTTTGCCCTGAAGCAGAGTTTAAAATGAGCAGCCTCTGTAAGGTCTCATAACAAAATCAATGTTCAGAAAAGGGAAAGAGGTTGCATCTACTCCTAAATGTCTATCTTCATAAAAAAAAGCCAGGATATTCACTGATAAAGCTGACACTCTATTCTGAACTCGCCGATACTTATAGACGAATATATAAGCACATGTTGTCTGCCACCATTTATGCATGCAAACTTTTGCTCCTGAAGGTAGCTGACTAAATAGTACACTGCTGAGAAAAGTAAGACACTATGTTACAGACTATCAGTGCATGACATTGAACACAATGCATAGTGAAAGGGAAAGTAATAGCCCAGCCTTCAAACAAAGAAGGTATGGTCTCCACTCAAGGACTATCTAGCTGTGTATCCACTCTGCTCTGGTCAGACCCAGGAGTAGCTGACTTTAGCAGAATCATTTAGGCTGCAGAATCATTTAGGTAGTAAGTCAACTGAATACAATGGATTTCTCCATGAGCTAGTCACCAATAAAATTAAACTATCCAGTCAGATAATGATTTGAAAAATACAAACAAAAGCCGTGTCTCCTCTTAGCCCATAGTTCTCTTCTTTAGCCAAATCCAGATTGAAGATCTGGGAGTCATTCATCACCAGGCGTATTCTAGTTTCTACAGTCCTTCTATTTTTTGTATTATCTAACCTAACAAAGCTTTTCTCTTGACGGAGCCTACCTGAAGAAATTAAATATTCATATCACTCAAAACTGCAGCTCAGCTAGATTTCTTAAACACTAGTAATTGTATATTTGATGTGCAACCTAATTAGACCAGAGCATCTTTAATTAAGTGTGTCAGCCCCAGTGGAAGCCACAGAGTTCAATGCTAATAAAGCTGATAAGGTTTGTGTTTTTCAGACTTAGTTTATTTAATGCTACATCCATGTTAAGCCAATCTGTAACATATGGGCAGTTCTCCCACAATGGATTTATGATTTGAGTGATTCTTCCTGTGAATTGATGCAATCAAACTCATGCCAGTGTCAATTATTTTTCTCCAAAAAGTAAATCATTTTTTAGCAAACAAAAAACCAAAACAAGTTATTTACTGCAGATGACACATCATAACAAACAGTAATTCCAGAAGGTCTGGAAGAAACCAAAATCATTCTGGATTGGGCAAAAGACCTTTTGAAAGAGTTCCAGATGCAGAATTTTGACATTTGACAAAATAGTATGTCATTTTTTGAACATTTTTCTAAGAGGGCGATCATCAGACATGCAACAAAACTCATATGTATAACTAAGAATGTTAGCATGCCAGACATTTCAGAATTTAGAAATCTCTTATTTACAATTAATCTTTGCTTAAAAGGAGAGGGCTTGTCGGAGGAGTTTAATTAGCCACTGAAACTGATTATAAAGGGATAGAAGGTTAGAGGGATAAGGTTAGAAGGGACCAAAAGGGTCACATAGTCTAAACCCCTGCCAAGTTGCAGGATTTGTTGTGTCTAAACCATCCAAGACAGATGGCTATTCAGCCTCCTTTCGAAAACCTCCAGCATAGGAGCTTTCACAACCTTCCTGGGCATGTGGTCCATTGTCCTACTGTTCCTACAGTTAGGAAGTTTTTCCTGAGATTTAATCTAATCTGCTATGCTTGTAGTTTGAACCTATTGCCTCTTGTGGCAAGAGAGACCAACTTTTTCCATCTTTTTTTATGGCATCCTTTCAAGTATTTGAAGACCGCTATCACATCCCACCTTCTTTCCCAAACTAAACACATCCAGTTCCTTCAGCCTTTGCATTCCATGTTTTTGTTGCTCGTCTCTGGATCCTTTCCAGTTTCTCCACATCCTTTCTATATATTGGTGACCAAAACTGGACACAGTGCTCCAGCAAAGGCATAACCACTGCTGAGTAGAGCTCTATCATCACCTCTTGTGGCGTGTATTCTATGTGTCTGCTGCGGGGTTGACAGCCACCGCGGGCCCTGGGGCAAGGTGTGTGTGTGGGGGAGGGAAGGAGGGCTGCTCTGCACTCCTGGAAGAGATGGGGTTTGGGCAAAATGGCTGGGACATTGGGCAGTCGGCCCTTACTGCCACACAGACCATGATGCACCCTGTCCCCCAGGAGCACTCTGGCAGCAACTGCGGTGGCCAGGAGCTCTAGGCCCCTTTGAATATCCTGGCCCTGGATAAATGCCCCTTTTGTCCCCCTTCCCCTGTCATCAGGCCTGTGCCTCTGTCAAGGCAACCAAAAACTGTAGTAGGTTTGGGGGTTTTGTGGTGTTGTTTTTTTGGCAACAGCATCACACTGCTGACTCATGCTGAGGGTGTGATCCAACACAACTCCCAGATCTTTCTCAGCAGTGCTTCTGCCAAGCCATCTGCAAATTTGACCAGAATGCTATCTTTGCCTGCACAATGAAAGATGTTAACACCAGGCCTAAAACGGTTTCCTGTTGAACCCCCCTTAAGACTTCTCTCCAACCTGACATCATTCCATTACTAGTTACTCTCTACTGATTATTTAATCAACTATGTAGGCCTGTAATGCTAGTTTCACTGAGCCTGCGGTGCTCCAGCTTACTTATCAGAATGTCACGTAGGACTATGTCAAAAAGTCTCACTGAAATCCAGATATATAATGTCCACTTCATTTCTCCTCACCACCAAACTCTGTCAAAGGAGGAAGTCAAACTGGTTTGGCATGATTTGTTCTTAATAAATCCATGTTGGCTGCTAATTATTACCTCTTCATCCTCTAGGTGTTCACAGACTGAATGTTTTATACATTGCTCTAATAGTTTCATAGGTATCAAAGTCAAGCTGACTTGTCTCCAGTTCCCCAGCATCTTTCTCCTGCCCCTTTTAAAGATGGGCACTTTATTAGCCTTTCCCCCATCTTCTGGGACCTCTCTTGTCATCCATAAGTTCAAAAATATTATATGGCAAATTCTCCATCACTTGGGATTTTAAAATTAAGGCTGGGTCTCTCTACCAATGCCCTCTAGTTCAAACACAAGTTACTGGTCTTGATTGAAAAATCATGAGGTAAAATTCTATGGCCAGTTTTATGCAGAAATCAAAATAGAGGACCATAATTGTTCCTTCTGCCTTTAAGTAGAAGAAAGGGTCTCTCAGCAATGGCCCCTTAAGAACTGTAATTGGTGTTTCTCATCTAGACACTCAGGATCCTAAAACCTCTCTCTTTCTCTCATTTTGAGGCCGTTTGGGTGGTGGTTAGACTATCAGACTGGGAGCCAGGAATTCCTAAATTTGAATCCTGGTTTTGCAGCGACTTGCTGATTGGACTTGGGCAATTCACTGCACATTTCTCTGGCTCAGTAGTGAAAATTAACTGGTCAATATTTATGCTGCACTTTGGAGATGGAAAGCACTAAATATTGCTATTGCTCTCAACCCCCTTTAATCCCTCCACAGTCTCAGCACTTCTCACAACCATTATTCTGAGCCTGTCCTCTTTTTCCATAAGTCCTTCTTTTGTAAGCAACTCACCTGCGATAAAACATACCCTCAAGAGCAATCCTGGACTGTCAAAGGAACGAACTAGTCAACCTTTCACAACATTTTGGTTTCTGATTTGTCATATTCTCTGTTACATCACTGCCACAAGATTACAGGGATATTGCCTTATTGTCCAGGCCCTTCCATATGTTGTGTAATGCTACTCTGCTTATTTAAATTTTAAATCCCCCCTCCAAGGACCTACCTCCACTGGGAGGCCTACAAGAAGTAGGTCAACAAAAATACATTTGAACATGCTCTATCATGACAACCATATGCCTTTGCATATGCAAAGACTACAGTCTTACTGTCCTCCTGCCTCATCCTTATTGATCCCATAATTCTATTGCACCATAACCCTGCCCCTCCATCCACTAATGCTTTGTTGTCTCTGCCCATCTCCTTCATTGCCTCATGCCTGCACCAAGATTGTAACCTCTGTGAGGCAGGTTATATCATATGGTACATTATACACTGCTGGGTGCTGTAACATAATAAATACTGTTTATATTACTCTGCAATGAATTATATAAGGCACTTTATCTGCCCATTCTCCTAGACTCACCAAGTCATTCTGAATTTCATTGTCCTTCTCCATCCTTACTAAGCTCTAATGTAAACATCAAATGGTTGGTATTGACCTACTGCCTGGCAGCAATTTATTTAGGTTTGCTATTATTTATGGCCATGTGTTTCCCCCTTTCACAGTTATGACAGCCTGTCAATAAAATGAGTAGTTCAAAAATATATATTCAAAACCAGTGTCCACTGATGTTTTATGGAAACCCCACTGCAACCTCTCACACTGACTTCTGTCATCTGTCTCTGAAAAATGTAATGTTCAGGTATTTAAAATACTATTTGACTTATTCAGCTGCTCCTCTTCCAAAGCACTTTGCCCTTGCTTTCTGGATTTTATTTGCAGAGGTACAGAAGAGGGAGAAAAGGCAAGTCCTGTTTTTGAATGCAGCCGTTGAGGTTGATTCTCGTCTTAGCATTCTTAAATCACCACTACTGAGCTTGCAACCATTTGCACATCCCAGTATCTGAGCCTGAGTATTTAGCCCTCAGGTGGAATCCTAAGTAATTTTGAAAAATATATAAATGTGATGATTCATAAGAAACATGACACACGTGTGTAAATGAACACAAAACATCACGGAAACCTGACTTGCATAAACCTACCGTTCTCTGATCTGCGTACTCACAACACCTGCTCAGATAGAAATTGACTCTCATAATTTATTTGTTGCAGTTATATTCATTGTATGGGTTATTACTATATCTTTTATTATTTACTTTGGGAATTGTATAAAGATGCAGCTGAACAAACAATTGCACTCTGAAGGTTACAAAAAGCAGAATCAAGAGAGCATCACCCTTTTTCTAAATGTTAGCTTATCTCTGTGCCTTTTGCAATCTTCCTTTGCAGTTTTACTTTCAACAATCCAAACAAGATGATGCTGTGCAGAAAAGATCTTTGTTTTGTTCTATGGTTAATCTCCTCTAAAATAGGGACAGAGGTTTTATGCACTGATCTTTTAAATGAGGTGGTTTATTGACTATAGTATGCTGGTAAAATAGCAGGTTGACCAACATATTTAAAATTATGTGCCAGTACAGCAAAGCTTCTAATCATGGGCTTAACTTTCAGCATATGAGTATCAAACTACTAAATAATTAATTAAGATTACAAGCAATATTTTCAGAAATGACTTGGTCGCATAGGGTCCTATGCTCCATTTTCAGTAGTGACACAGGCAATTTGGAAACAAAATTTCATTGAAAACTAATGTGAATGAGGCTCCTAAATCACTTAAGCACCTTTGAAAATTCTGCATCTTATGCCTTTGCTCCTCCCCCGTCTTGGCTTAGGAGGCAGAGGCCCATTATATTATGGCAATCCCCCGCTGGCAGCACCTTTGGATTGGTACAGCCCTGAGAACCGGATGGTCATAATCATCTTCCTGAGCACCAAGCAAAGTCATGGCACAGGAGAAACTCTCTCCCCCCCAACTCACTTGGGCTCATTATAGACAAAAGGGACATTGGAACAATTGGAATATGGGTCCAGGTTTGAATTTATGCCACCATAAGCACTGGTGCATATCTGAAATCCACCCTCATCTTTGGGTAAAACATACAAGTGTAACCCTTCTGCAAGGTAGCACCAACAGCAGCCAAGACCGGGTTCAATATCTAAGGGTTTGTCTCCATCCATTCAACTCAGAACTGGCTCAAGCCCCCACTCAGTAACCTGGAAAATTCATACCACAGACTTGGGCGCCTCTGAGAAGCTATGCTTTCCCACTCGCAAGCACAGAGTCTGAGTGTAGAAAAGACACCTTTAATAAAAGAGGTGGGAAGTTACATGGCATTAATTTGGGAAAACACCACAGAGTTCATAACCCAAACCACGAGTAAATGTCCCAGCTCAAGTAGGCTGGGCAATGTCCTTTTCCTCTCGTGTCCTTAAGTCGAGTAATGTAAAATCTCCTTCACATTCCCAACCCTTCTCTCCACCCCATTCAGAGTCGCTGCCCTTGGTCAGGGCAGACCCAGAGTTCAGAGGTGCATCTGCAAAGTTCACCTCCCATTCTGAGTGTGGGGAAAGTAGGCGGACTCTTACTCATTCCGCTGGTCACTTGCCATCCACCTGCTCACTGGTGCAGTTCTGCTGGTCATTCGTCACCCCTCATTGACGCTGCTCTGCTGGTCTCTCCTTACGCCTCTCCATTGCCATGCTGTTGGCTACTCATGCTGCTTGTTGCATCTCCCACTGCCTCGTGGTGGATTTGGCTCGGGGCCAAACCTAGTGATTTCAGCTCTTAGCGATTTCAGCTCTTAGTTTACAGCACAATCCGACCACAAGAGATACCAGCATCCACTGGAGTAAATTTAAATACTAATAAAAACTCTTTATGGAGCCTTTCTTTAGCTCTGTCATTGAAACAGTGGGAAGAAACAGGTTGAACCAGTCTTACAGCTCACGCCTGGACGGCATGCAGCCTGCTGACTCAGAATTCTCCCTCCTCAGTTTAATCTCATAGGGCTCTGGAAGTGAAGCCCCTGTCCATCCAAGTGTATTTACACTGAGAGGGTCTCTATTTTTGAACTGAGGTAAACACAGTCTGTCTTTTTTGCATTCCTACAATAACTGCAAGCATTGATGATCATATTTCAAAATTTCTGCATTTAGTGTTAACACAATTTGTGACCCAACACCAGCCAAGCTGATTACAATGAGCAAAAACACCATTGCAACAGCCGAATATCTAACACATCTAAGTGAAGCAGGGGCAAACTGTATTTACATAGACACGCCCAGGATTTCTTTCCCATTCCAGCTGGCTGTAATGGAAGCATCAATTCAGACCCTGCTTACACAAGCAAGGCCTCTTCTAAATCTCAAGTCCTAACAATGATTAACTGTCCAAAAATAACAAATTTATGGTTTGGATTTATGAAATTGCCTAAGTTTAACTCCCCTAAAAACAGAGAGGCAGTATTAATATTGTTCATAAAGCAGGGGAAGAGGGAGAGAACTAAAAAAATAAAATAAAATAAAGATAAAATAAAATAAAGATACTATGGTGATATCAACTCTCCTGATTTTTTCGGGAGTCTGATAGTGTCCAATTTTCTTCTTAAAGCCGCTGCTTCAAGTGTCACATTATTATATGAGAATCTACATTTTCACTTAAAGAAAAAAAAGACATCTCTAACCCTTATGATTACAGAGGTTTAAAAATGTGAATTCTAAAATTCTCAGAAAATATAAGGCAAATACAAAATAATAAATTTAGGTTATAGTTATTATAATGCCTGTTCATGAATTTCTGAAGCATGACTCATGTTTTTGAATCCTTAGGAATGACAATACTGTTTCATATAATCAATGTATAGGAAAAAATTATTTTACAGTTATCTGATGCACAAATAATAATTTATTATTATTATTATTATTATTATTATCTCAAAACTTCAACTTTCCCTTGACAAACCCAAAATTATTCCTGCACTGTTCAGAAAAAATTTAATAAATGGATTCACTTTTAAAATGTCTTTCCTCGCCATCAAATCAGGAAACTACTACCACCAAAATATGATTTTCTTCTATAAATTAAATGTTTTCATTTATAGAAGACAAACATATGTTTCCTTGCCCATATAGCTTTTAACTTGGTTGATTGAAATTCATGAGAAGTGCTAAGAAGGTTATAAAATCTAAATGCCATATCCTGGGGTCAAGGTTAGGCATGGATAATTATCTCAAGGTACCATATTAAGCATTCTTTTAATTTCACAGTACTTACATTAATTGCCGATTAAGAAAAGGAAGAAAGGAAAATTTAGAGAGCTAATAGGGTATTTTGGGGGTAGAGTCTTATTATCACTATTTTAAAACACCACTTAAAATTCTCTTTTTTTAGCTTGAGACAACCATGTGATCCATTGTTGCTTACTGTGCTCAACAGCTCTCCATTTTCAGAAGTCTCAGCCTTAATGCTTGAAAGTTGTCCTTGTGGAATTTCTCTCTCACACAGCATGAAACTCAAGGCAGTCCACTTTCTTCTTTCTGATCAGTTAGGTGACCACATGGAAAGTTGAAAGAGTTCTCAGACTGCTGTGCCAGCATACACAGGACATTCAGCACACTGAGTAATGCTGCAAAGGCATTACAACTGGCCTCAAGCAGAGATGCCAAATGTCAAGTGCACAGCTAAAGAAGCCAAGACAAACACATGGTCCCAAAATGTACCCAAGCACACAACAGAGTAAAATAATGGGCACTGGCTGTCAAAAAATACTGCAGATTTCAAGCTGTGTGCATACGTAGAACAAGATGATAGAAAAATGGAAAACTGTTCTTGGTCCCATCATACTGTTATAAACCAGGGATCTACACAGCTGTTTAACACCATATTGGGCTCTCTACTGTACCCGCGCCGTTCATTGTGCAGTCTGATCACTGGAATACAATTTTTGTTGTTGTTCACAAATAAAAGGCTGTTCACCATATGGGCTGAGCCAGAAAAATCCCAAGAAGATTGGAAAAAAAAAGTGTTTTGCATGGTATAGAAATAAAAGTCTTTGAGTACTGGAGGTCTCCAGGGATCAGTCAGATCTCTTCTACTGCTTGATCTTATAGCAGAAGATTTTGAGGTTTCATTTCTTGGCATTGTACCATAGTTCAGGCCAGATATGCATCACCTCTGTGTGCATTACCTTCTGGTAGTTATGCAGCCATTAATCAAACAAATTAGAACTTGGCTGTTCATATAAATTGTTCAGTTGTCCAGGAGGGGTTTGTAGTTATTTTTTTAACATTACTCTCGGTGTGTTCTATTAAAGGTTTATTGTGTTTTGATACTGAGAGGATATTGCTTGCCACTGCAAGAACTGCATTAGTTACAAGATACTGTTCATCTAGCATTAGTGTTTCCATTAGTGTGGACAGTTCAAACTGGGCAAAACGCACATCTCATGCATAATTTAACAGACTTCATATAGTGAGTCAAAAACTGTTATTATAACAACATAAAAAAACAACAGACTATTTCTTTGGAGACTCATCACTAGGGGATATTAAAAACCAAGGCAATCATTCTGTAGAATTATTAATCATCTTCACATGCAGCAGCAAAAATTAGAATGGAATGCACGCAGCCTTTGCACAACCTCCTTTGTGGCTCTGCCCCAGTGTTTGCAAAGGACTCCCAAGTCCTGTGAACCAAGCGACCTTCTCTTTCCTTGATCAAATTCTCCCTTCCTTTTCTTCACAAAAGCCTTCACTCCCCAGCCAGCTCCACTGCACTCTGACCTGTTCGCCAGTGTACAGGATTTGGCTGAGTTAGACCGCAAGGGCCTATCCTCTGCCTTCCTACATGCTTTTTATTTTAACCGAGAATCACATGCATTCTAAAAAATCTGGGGGGGAGGGGAAATTTCACCAATCTGAGTTTTTATGTCATAAAGGGAGAAGTGCTGGAAACTCCATGAAAACCACCAAGGACTTTTCTATCACTGTTGATTTCCTATGGAAGGTATTCAGATACTACGATGATGGGGGGCAGTATAAAACACTAAGGGTACGTCTAAACTATGGGTTTTTTTCAAAAGAGGATATGCAAATTCCACGGGAAAAACCGTGTAAACCTCCTTTTTTTTTTTTAGGAAGAGAGGTTTTTTCAAAAAAGGGGTTATTTTTCAAAAGACCCACTTTCGAAAAAGCGATTGGAATTTGCATATCCTGCGGAATTTGCATATCCTCGTTCAAAAAAAAATGTAGTTTAGACGTACTAAGTTAAAACCCTAAGACACAAGTATATTACATCACGCTGTATATAATTATGATCTTAGCAGGGCCTGAATCATAACATTCAAATCTGAATCTGAGCCAATGCAAACTTTGGGGACAAAAGGATGGATCTAGGGCAGTAATGGGCAACCTAGGCTAGCAAGTGGGATGCATGAGTCATCCGCCTTCATCTCAGTGGACTTCAAGATGGACATAACTAAGATGGTCTCCCGGAAGAGGATAGTTTTGCTACCTGCGCTTTTGTGTCTTGAATTTGCAGGGTGTGCTGATTGAACTGTCACAGCGCTTGGATGGGATGCAGAGAGAGCACACGGCTCTCATAGTCAATGTTGTGTGCAATCAGCATACACCTCACTTCACACACCCTTGCTTTATGTGCATGTCACCTCAGTAATATTGATAGGAAAAAATTACGTGGAAGGAAACCAGTGGAATTGGGCAACCCTAAGTGTGGGCCACACACAGAACTCCGGTGGGCTGCATGTGGCCATCGGGCTGCAGGTTGCCCCCCCATTGGTGTAGGAGCTTCATGCGCTGCCATCTCAAATATCTGCAAGCACATGTCGTATTGCGGTATTGTGCATGTGTATATCTTTCTTTGGGATGGCAGCACGGTCTAATGGATAGGGCATAGGACAGCAGGTCCTGGGCTCTATTCCTGTCTCAGCAGCAGTATGGTCTTAGGAAAGTTACTCTGCCTCTGTTTCTTCTCCAACGCTTCATCTGTGTGTCTATTTTGATAGTAAGTGCTTTGTAGCAAACCCCATTTCTTGGTAGATGTTTATACAGCACCTAGCAGCGAAGTGTCCCAGCTCATTCAGATTATGTCTACACAGCAGTATTATTTCAGAATAACTGATGTTATTCCAAAATAACATAGTCCACATCTACACAGCAAGCAGTTATTTCAATATAATGTCAAAATAATAGCAAGCTGGAGGACTTCTCACTCCGATTCCTGTAACCCTCATTTTACGAGGAATAAGGGAAGTTGGAGGAAGAGTGCTCTTCCTCAGACTTCCTGCTGTGTAGACAGAGCCAAAAGCTGAAAAAAGCTATTTCGATTTAAGCTACGCAACTGACGTAGCTCAAGTTGCGTAGCTTATTTCGGCTTTAGCCCAGATATGTAGACGTGCCCTCAGAGTCTCTACTAACTTCTGTCATCCTGCTACCAATCCCAAAAGGCATCTGGTTCCTACTTTATATTTTCTCTATTGTCTCTTCTGGTGTATTGTGGTTTCCACAGTTTCATCTCATAAACAAAGTAAATAATTAGCTCATTGTTTCCAAGAATCTCCAGACTTTTATAGTGGCTCTTAATGATACTGCTTAAAATTGCCTGGGACTTGAGTTCTACCCTTTTCCTGGAATGATTCAGGCAACATGGCTGAATTCTTTAGCTGTTCACATGATCCAGTGGCTGAGGAAGGAGGGGAGGTGACCAGTCGTCACTCTTTCTAACTGCAACTGGGAAACACTTTAACTGCAGGGAGAGGAAGTTAGTGATAGACAATGACAGAAAGGTGCAATTTCACTAATTGTTACTGACTTATGCTATCCATCAGACCCACTTCTCCCTTTCAAATAGGCTCCATAAATCTCTGTGTCGCTGGTGTTATGCTGTACAGAAGTGACATTACCACAACCCTTCCTTCTCACCCTTTCCCACTATCACACTGGTTTTACCCTCTGCTCTGACTGTTCATTCAAATTGTGCATTTCTTTAATCTCTACTACTACACCTCGCCATTTAAACTCCGGGAGCAATGTATAGCTCATCTTAACGATCATCTGTTTACACTTAAAAGTTTCTAGTGGATCAGGAGGCTAGTATTGGCAGTCAGGAACTCTAATCCTTGTCTCTGACATTGGCGCTCTAAACCAGCCACTTAACGGCTTTGTGACACAGTTTCCCTCTTTGCAAAACACGTATAGCAGCTGCATCACAAGGCACTTCAAGGATTACTTATCTCTCTGACAAGGAGTCCTGTGGCACCTTATAGACTAACAGATTTTTGACCACGAAAGCTTATGCTCCAATACATCTGTTAGTCTATAAGGTGCCACAGGACTCCCTGTCGCTTTTGCAGATCCAGACTAACACAGCTACCCCTTTGATACTTATCTCTCTGAATGGCTCTGAAAGTATTAAGCATAATCTTCATCAATTATCATTGTGATAGGGTCACCCAGAGGGGTCCCTAGCACCATCTAAATTTAACAAGGTGATATACAACTTGGACCCACTTCTGACATATAGCTACTTCTGGGGTCAGCCATTTTGCAGCATACATAACAGTTGAGAGCACAAAGTGAAGATTAGCCAGTTGGGGATCCACTGTGGATGGTGTGAAACCGAAACAGCTATTCCAGTGAATTACAATCAATACTAAATGAGGTCACGTGACCCAGGATGCTGTAAATACTGAGCAATCTTGATAGCATGGAGCACAAGTTCCTTTCCATGGTGATGCTGCATTAGCCACAAGCTAATTCCTGAGTACAATCGGTGACCTGCCATGTGACTTTGGGCAAGACACTCCCTGAAGCTCCCTGTGCTTCAGTTTCCCCCATATAAAATAGGAATGCTTACTTTCCTTCCTTTGTAAAGCATTTTGATATCTATGGAAGACAAGCATTACATGGAGGCTGAGTATTATTGAAAATCAACCACATAAATTTAAAAAAAATGAAACACTCATGAAGTGTCATTCTTATCAAGAAAGTCAACACAGTTCAATTTCCATGTTTAAACTCTGGGACTTAGGATAAAAGCTTGCTGAATTCCTGTCCATGATAATGTCAATGAGAAAATGACAATGGTAACAAAGTATAGAAAATAAGAGTAAGAGAATGACAGGAAGGCATGTCACAAACTAAATGATGTCAAGAGCAAAAAGAAATAGCTATGATTCATAATTTGGTGCTAAGTGTTAATACATAAATCATATACACTACCCTGTATTTATTTACCAATGCATTGAATTGTCTGTTTAAAATTTGGAAAAGAAGCTTTGCATGCTATACATGAAAACACAAGCAGCTATATGTGGAAGCTTCATCTAAACTAATCTGACTGATCACTTATGAGACCACTAGCCTCAGCTTTCAATGAATGAAACTTGGATAATGATTTCTCTCTGGTCTCAATGTCAAGACTCTTCAAAACAGCCAGCAGGAATGTAACAATAGATCAGATTTGAAGACAGAAAACAAGAATCCCTGTTCATGCACTTTTTTCTTCAGTTTCCCCACTGCCAGACCCATTCACATGAACAATGTTTGAAGCAAACTACAAGCCCCAGATCACGTACCCTTGATGTCAATAGATGACTGGCTGAGACAGACAGGCAGTGCTTGTCACTTGAACTCCAGACTCACAGAGAGGTTTACAAAAGACAAATTGCAATGAAGGGGCATAAGGCTGGAGGAAGGAGATACTGTTCTGCTAGAAAAGATGTTGATGGCATGGGCACAAGGAAAATACCTTCTAAAAAATAGAGTAGTTCTACCCAGAAACGATCTTTGGCTAATATAGGTGCTAGCAAGTGGATGCTCAGGACTACTGACTGGAAAGGGAGGGCAAAAGAGGCAACTGCCCCAGGGCTGCAGCAGCAGAAGTGGCTAGAGCCCTTGGTCCTTTAAATTGCTTCTGGAATGCCACAGAGCATGCTCAGTACAGCTCTGAGGGCTGCCTGGTGGGAGAGGGAGCTGTGGCACAGTACACAGTGCTGAGGTCTGGCTGCCCCAGCTCCGCCCCTTCTGCTCAAGGCCCCACCCCTTCCAGGATCACAGAGCCTCCCCACCTTGACCAGGGGCCTGGTACGTGTGTCAGCCCCCCTATGGCAAGCTGCCCCTAGTTAATAATTCTGCCACCATTTTCATCACGTTCAGGGGTTTTTTACTCTACAATTATTCCAGTTGATTTCCTGTGGAGTAAGCTACTATTCAAAGTGAGGGAAGGGTGGTAGAAACTGGCTCTAAAGATGTGGCAAAGTGAACTATGGGAGCTCAGGTACTGTGAGCCAACCTTCTCAGCACCCAAATATGACTCTTACCTCCCTCCCCTTCCCCTGTGTGTCTCAGGATTGGGGCTCTGACTCTGGAAAACACTTAAGCATGTGCTTAACTTAAGTGCTTTCATGAACAGGGATTCTATCTTGACTTGATGAGGCCTTGCCCTCAGGAAGCAGCATTGGATGGGGATCCTGCCCTAGACTGATGGATATAAAAGCAAGACGTTATACAAGCAGTTTGTCTTCTTGATGACTTCTTATGCTCCCTGGAAATAGTGGAAAGCTCATGTTCTCTGTCCCAGACACTCCAGAGCAGGATGCTTTATTGAAGTGTTACAGTGTTTCCCTCCTATGATTTATAACCTCACATACTCCCACATGTAATGAAAGACATTCCCCAAGTGCATGGGCAGTCATCGGTTTAATAAAATGCAGACACTATCTTAGCTGACTGTATTACCTGAACAATCCCACAACAACAACAAAGGCACGGCTGTCTGAAATTACAAAAGATAAACCTCTTACAACAACATGATAAGATGTCCAGCTAGAATGTGTTTGAGCATTTGTGGGATTTTGCAACAGGCGGCCACCCTCTAAAGTCGTTTTTTTTAAAAACACCAATCAGGATTGGATTAAAAATCAACTGTGCCAGAGATTAACCATCTAGTAACTAGGGAATTTTAACCTGATGCCTTTTCACGTGGAACTCACTGACCTGAAGAAATAAAAGCATCTAGTGGATAAATAATAGGAGTGTATGTACAGATTGAACATAAGGTATTACATGAATGAAAGCAAGGAAATCAACGTCATTTGTTCAAAAGGTGATTAAATAATGGAAATATCATCAGTGGAGACCTCTGGTCTTTCATGGCAAAGAAAATTAGCATGAAAAATGTGTCCTATGAATATTACCTTTCATTTTTTGTAACTGGGAACGGAAACAAATAAGAAGAAATTGAAAGATAAGAGACATTAAAACAAAAGCACATTTGAGTTATTCTGAGCAAATCTGAGGAACAGGTGCTCTCTTACACAGGACTCAGTTACCATTATAGAAACAACTGAAGAGCATTTGAAATAACCAGGAACGTAATGTCATGGAGAGCTAAATGCCCATTAGTGAGAGGTGGTTAAAATAAATCATTATCTTTTACTGTTTTAGAATGTGCATCTGTTTGTCAGCTGTAGGTTTCCATGGCCCAAGATTGTCGGATAGAAATGTTGGTAGAGCCCTGTGCATGAGCATCCATCTAACTGACTAGGCATGTACATGGTCACATCACTGTATTATCTTACACTGTCCTAAATACTCATCCTCATAATTCCACTGTGAAGTAAGGAAACTTTATTATCCCTGTTTTGCAGCTGGAGAAATGCGGCATGGAAAGCTCACACAGGAAGCATATGGCAGAGGCAGGAACTGTACTCAGAGCACCAGTGTGATGGGGTGAGGTCACAGAAGACCTTTTGGGGATGATTCCTGGGGTGCTGACAAGGCTACTGCCACTCGCCTTCCTGCTCTCTGGAACTTCTCACTACCCTGTCCCGCTGGGCCAGCTCCCTGGTCTCCCCCAGCCAAAACACAGAGCTGATATCACTACCCACCCCTCGAAGAGCAGTACAGAAACTGCAACTCTTCAGGTCCAAGGAAAATGCCATTTTGGGCTCAGCTTCCTGGGATTCCACTCCCCAAATGGGATCAGAACCCCAAATGAATCATTTAAGCAAGCCCCCCTTTAACAATGAAAGGGGGAATATATCCACTGATTGCTCCCCTAGATAACAATCATTTACACTGGGTTTAATAGTAAATAAAAGTTATTTTATTAAGTACAAGCAGTAGGATTTAAGTGGTTATAAGTGAAAACAGGCAGAGCAAAGTGGATCAATTTAAAATAACAGAAAACGCTTAGCTAATTCTAAAACAACAATCTCAGTACAAACTTACTACAAACTCACCCTCACACTGTTCTTGCTCCAGCTAAGTCTTCAAAACCAGGGCAGTTCCCTCTCGTTGGGGACTTTGGTTCCTTCCTTGGATGTGTCACGTCAGACACTCCTCAGCTCCCTGTTGTTCTACAGATGCCACTTTTCCATGGGAAGTTACCTAGGCAGTCCCTACTAATTAGGGAGGTGACATGACTTCCTAGAACCAACCATTGCTAAGACTTAAAGGACAAAAGGGGCTGTTTACATATGCTTGCCCTGACACTGAGGTGTCCCTGCCTTGGAAACACCCTTGATGGGTGTTTATGTGCTTCATTTGCACATTTAAAAACTATAAAAATTCCATGCTCCCTATCGCTAACATTACACACGAGAATGATACATACACCAAAATAAGACATACAGACCCAGCAGATTAAGAAATTAAGATTGATAAATTACATGAGGCAATTTGTCCCAAACATCTTTGAGTATATTCATGTCCATGTGTCCATTTCATAAAGCATGGGGGGGGGATCTGTCACAACCTGATTCCCAAACAAGCGTCTGAACCGAAAGACCATCTCTCCTTTATTACTCATTGGTGCTAATCGTCCAACCTGGAAAGGTAGTGAGCATTGCCTAAGAGCCAGTGAGAACTGAGGCTGCTAAATACATTGCCAAATTTGACCACAAGTGCCTGGAGCTCATACACATTCCTAGCTTGCATTAAGTAAAATATCTATTTCATTTATTATTTTAAGGTATTTGTTTATGTAGTAAAGACACGCAGAAATTACCCCTTTCCTTCTCCACTAGATTATAATTACTGAGCTGTAATTTCACATACAGTACTGCTAGCCCATGGCAATGACTTCCTTTATAGGCACATATGTCCTCTTTTCAATCCACTTTGCACCCTGTAAATAACACAGCAAAAAGCTTATAAATACCCAAAGGTACATTAGAACAACATTAAACAACACACCTCTGTCTACCAGAGTTTACATGAAGAAGTACTATTAGAGACAATGCATAAATCCAAGTTAGTCAACTTTCCCAAGGGTTTGAGGGTAAATGACAAAACTGGAGAAGTTTTAGAATTTAAATTTGCTCCTGCTCTTAAGGACCACAGGGCACATTTCAGCACCTACTGTACATTAATTTTCCAATTAAATCCAGTCAACAAGCCTTCTTTTGAAAGCCTTAAGAGATTATAGACAAGAAGGAGATGTAAAGTGTATTGTGTTTGGGAATCCATGACTTACACCAATCACTGGCAATGATGTTCAAACATCAGAACAATGTGTTTAAAGAAATGGGTAACATATTTCTCAGCCACCATTAGCAGTTGCCAGTGTTCTTAATAAACATGACTAAAAAGATTTGGACACAATCCTTTTCATAACCTGCACAATTATCCCCCTTATCAGAAAGGGTGTGTGAAATCCTGGCCACAATGAAGTTAATATCAACACTCCTTTGACTACAGTGGGGACAAGTTTTCACCTGATATGTCTTCTGGCAGACAATTGGCACAGAATGGACAATTAATGAGCAGGTTCTAACATTATATATGTTTCTAGTCACAAGTCTTAATGTATTCTACCCATCAACTTGATCCTGCAATTTGAATTCAATAAGAGCTCAGCCCAACAGCATTCTGCTCACTTGCACCTACTTTAAAGCAATGTAAATCCCCTGACATCAGTGAAAAGGCTCCTGCATTGCCCAGCATATGACAGAAGAGACTCTCTCCCAGAAGGTACTCAGATTTTTGCAGGATCAGTCACTATGACAGGAACTTCAGTGGAAAGTAACAGACACATGGAAAAAGTAATTTGAAACACATTGAGCTAGTAGTTTTCAAACTAGGGGTCATGACCCAGGACAGCTACCTGCCTGTCCTGGCACCATAGACTGCGCTGTGCCCCAAAAGTGGCCAACAGCAGGCCCAGCTCCTAGGTGGAGAGGGGAGAGGGTGCACAAGGCTCCGTGCACTGCCGCTACCCCAAGCATTACCCCCATATTCCCATTGGCTGGGAACCTGCGGCTGGCTGCTCTGGGGTGCAGCATGGTCTGCGGTGCCAGGACCCCCACTGCACTGTTGACTGGAAGCCACTCATGATAAGCCCCTCCTTCCACAACCGTGATTCCCCACCCAAAACCAGAGCCCTCTCCTACACCCCAAATCTCTCATCCTCAGCCCCACCTCAGAGTACATGTGCCACTCAAATGATTTTAAGTTGTGGGCATCAATAATTTTCTTAAACTGGGTCATAAGAAAAAAAGTTTGAAAACCGCTGCATTAAGCTGTACAATAGGAAAACTACTCTGAAGGTTCCATTCTTGCATCTACTCCTATGGTTTCCCTGAACTTGTGCTGGCCACACAAAACATTGTACCAGCAATAAATTTGGTCCATGCCACATGTATTCTTGACAGTAAGGAAAATTGCACAACCTCTAGCAAGTTGCATGGGTTTTATCCTAATCTATGTTTTATTCTTTCACATACACCTCTATTTGCGGTGAAAAGAAAGAGATATCAGATGTGACAAGTGTATGGTTTTTTCAGATATCTGACTGTTCATTTTGACTTGGAAGGGCCAGAGCACCTTTCAAAAGTTTTAGCCCTCTGTTTCTGAGGAACTTATCCTTGTGGCATGCCTGTCACTTTTCACAGGGCTCCAGCAAGACTTTGCGATTTTCACATAATGGCAGTTGTTGACAGGTTGTTAGGGCTGACAGTGAATATGTTTGAAAAACTGTCAAGCTGGTGGGGAAAAAAAATTAGGAGCGAGAGGGAGCCTCCTTACATTTGTAACAGCATGTTAAACTGTAAATGCATTCTCAAAATGCATAGACTTACTTCCAGTCAAGTTGTTTGCCCTACAATGACAGCATATGTGAATATATGATCTTTAAAAATTAATGTCAGATTGTCACTTCAAAGGTCATCGTCATATTACTGTGCAGCTCTATTTATCTGTATAGAATTGATTTTGCCTTAATGGTCAATAATAGCCATTCTAAGCAATCAAATCACTTGAAAATATGGCTCTATAGTTACAACTAGCCTTTAATTAGTCTAATATTACTACGATCAGAGGCACAACTGGCCAATAAGAGCCTAAAGCAATGAATGCAGCCTGGCTTCCATCCAAATGTATTTGTGTGCACTGCACAGAGGAGATATAGGAAAAGGTTCCCTGCAATGAACGGAGGCAAACAGACTATGGTCAGCCCTCTCCCCCTCTTTGAAATCTCTTTAGTTTACTCCATCAAGTACATCTGAATCTTCAGATGTATTAACATTTTCTTCCCACTAGCTACTTACAAACTGATTAAATGACAGACTACATTAACATTATTCCTATAGGCCATGTCTACACTACACAGAAGATCGATGCTCTGGTGCTTGATTTAGCGGGTCTAGTACAGACCCATAAATCGAATGCTGAAGGAAGCTCTGGCTGGCATCCAGTACTCCTCCTTTTGTGAGGAGTAAGGGAAGCCAAAGGAAGCATTTGCTCCCATCGGCCTACCGCTATATGGACGGTGCGGAACAGCAATTTAAGATACGTTGACTCCAGCTATGTAATTAACTTATTTGGAGTTGCAAATCTTAATTTGGCCTTCCACTGTAGTGTTGACCAGGCCCTAGAGTAGTTCCTCACTCCACAAGGAGTCCCTCTAAAGTCAATGGGTCTAAACACCAACTGATGCTACTAAATGCAAGTAAGGGATCACAGTCTGGCTTTAGGACAGTAGGCCACCTATACTGACACTGCATTTCATTTAGGCCAATACAAATCCACTGTAGCCAGCACAATGTCCACAGGGGTTAGTGAAGCATAATCTTTTGAGTTTGGTCTTAATATAACCCAGTGGGTTGGTATGGTTGATATGCCTACTGAGCTAATAAATTCTAGATTGAAAACAAAGGCAGTTTGATCTTTACCCAAATTCCCATTTGTGCAGGACACTTATTAAGACTCCTCTTTTGGTATGGGTTTCATTGTAAGGCTTAAAAATGTGTTATTGACATTCTTTTTTTAATGCGGATTTGTTAGGCAACTCCAGAATAACACTGCTGATACAATGAGAAGTTCTGTGGCACCTTAAAGGCTGGCAGATTGATTTGGACATAAGCTTTCATGGGCAAAAGCCACTTCATCAGATGAATGGCATGGAAATCAGAAAGGCAGGGATATAGATGTACTAGCATTTCAAAAGGAGGGAATTATTTATCAAGTGTAGGACCAGTGTTAACGAGCTAATTCAGTCAGGGTGAATGTGACTCACTCCACCACAGCCCCCTTCTGACAATAATAATTACTACATGACTCCAGAAAGGAAGCCTGAAGCAAAGCCCAAGCCCCAACGCCCAAGATGAGTAGGCCTAAGCAAGAGGGCCTGTAACTGAGCTCCACTGCCCAGGGCTGACGCCAGGCTTTTGGCTTTTGCCCCAGTCCCCAGCAACTCTAAGCCAGCCCTGTCAATCCCATTAAAATGGTGCTGAGACCCACTTTGAGAACCACTTATCTATGGTGTTTCTACCAGGCTTATCTCTTTGGCCTAGACTCTAAAAACAGAGGATGAACTCAATTAAAATGTACAATTAACATAATCGTGCACGCAGTATAGGGCTACCAATATGTAAGTGAGAAAAGTGAGTGGGAACTTTTTCCCCCATTAAGCATTCAGTTAAATAAAAGATATGCCTGGAGATTTCGAGGCGGCATCTCCCGAAACACAGTAATTAAATTTGTAATGGGGTGTATTGAATGAGACTATGTAGAAAAAAATAAGGATGTTTAATTTAAGGAAATAATAGTTTCTAAGATTAAGTGCAGCATCGGAAAATAAATGTCCTCAGAGTGAAGAAATAATGTAAAAGAAAGAGGTACATATATGGTGATCAAAGACATGAGGTATTCTACAGAAGAAGACTTGAAATATCACAGAATAAGGTAAAATCATGTGACTAATATGAAAACTGTAATATGTTGCACGTTTGAAAAGAGCGGTCCATAGGACTGAGCGTGTCTGGGATCCAGGACTTCCCATGTCAGAGAAAGCTTAATCCTGTTCCAACAGAAGTGAATGGCAAAACTTCCTTCCATGCAATGAATTAGGCCACTATTCTCTCCTCACCCTAACCAGCAAAGTGGGGATAATAATTGCAGTAACAGGTAATTCTGTCTCACAGGAGCAGTGTAAGGATGGCCGATGGTCTGTACTGTGCTATGAAATGCTAAATATGATTATGCAAGGGTTTCTATCCAAAGATCTCAAAGCACTTCCCAAGTATTAATACTGAAACATAAAAAAAAAAAAAAGTAAGGAAGGCAGGGTTCAGCTCCCATCAAGCAGTGATCATTATTGTACAGCTGATAAACTTTGAGCTTAAGTGATCTGCCCATTGTCACTCAGCAAATCATTGGCAATCTAGGAGGCCTGAATCCCAGCCACTCTGGCTATCGTGTGTGAGCTTGCAAGGTAGTAATGGAATCTGAAGATATTCAGCTTTTCATCGGAGATACTCTGCTGCTGACAGGATCAATCCCCAAGCCACTGGTGCAGAAAAGAGGAATATCCAAAGATTTTATGAGCAGATGGGGAGGATAAATATATTTTTATTGTAGACACATAAACAAGATGCCAACAGCAGAGGAAAAGTAATACCTTAAAGAGTCAGCAAAGGTAATTTATTGACAGACCACTACAAAACAAAATGAATTCTTTGCCTTGCTCTTCAGCAAATAGGATAGGGAACACATGTCAGAATTCATATTAAATTTCCCTGGGGAAGCAAAAGAAATACTGAAAGACAGAGGATCATGCTAGAACAAGGGATCAAGAAACTGGAATGTCTGAAAACTGATAAAATTTCAGGACCAAGCAGATTCCACTCAAGAATTTCTGGAAGAAATCATTTAAAGAATGCTTTACAAGTTGTATTTGAAAGGCATTTAAGGGTGATGTGATAGTGGGCTAGAGAAAAACTAATGCAACACCTACAATACATTTGAAACTCAAAACATCTACAACCATTTCAGGAAGTGACAGACATGCAAACTTGAAATACTGTAACAGAAAACACTGGTACAGTAATCAAAGACAGATTGGGAGAATATTTAATTTAGTTTATTAAATTGCCAACAGTTGACACAATGTCACAAAAAGACGACCACACCCAGGAAATATGGTCAAATATGGAAAAAGTTCAGTGCCGGAATCAGATTTACATTTACAATTTGTAATATATTTAGAACCACACAAAAGTGCCAGGCTACAAAAGACAGAGTGAGTCAGCAAGAGTTCTGAGTGAAGGACTACAAGATGATATGGTACCCAGACGAAGGCACTTATGTGGGTATAGATCCCCGACAGCTACCGAAGACAAACGTGATGGGTAGTAATTTGAGATGAATGTTCTTCCCCTGCATTCTTTACACACCCAGATCCTCACTGACTTCTAGGGGTGTAGGGGAATGCAGGGTTAGTTCCGAAATAAGTAACCTAAGGGAACTAAGGGAACGAAGTAAGAATGCTAAGGGGACCAATGTAAGGATATATGTTAATTAACTATCATGCTCATTATGACAAAGAAAACAGATTAACATGATGCATATTGAGGAGGGGAATCCAAAAACTACTGGATCTTATCAGCTGAAAAGACTGAAAAAAAATACTATCAATCTACACAAATATAGGTTGCTTGCTTTATTAAATAAAGAGGCAATTAAGAGAGTGCCTCATTGAAATACATTACAGTAATTTCAATAAATATATAGATTAGAAGCTACACTGTTACAGATGTCCAGTTGCATAGGTACATTAAAAAAAAACTAGAAGACATTATTTTTAGAAGGCAAGCATTTGGAGAAAAAATGCCTTGGAATAAAACTGCTAATTCAAATGTGGGGACAGATTTCAAAAGGTGCTTAGATTACTCCAATACTATCAACATTCAGCTTCTAAATTTTGATGGTGGTGGGGAAGCACCTACCTGGCAATTTTATTTTTGGAGGGAGGGTCGAAAACATAAATAAATACACGGTAATAGTGGCCTGCATTTGTTTCCTTCTATTCTATAAATTTTACCTCTCTTATCTAAGACTGGTCATTTATATTTATTAGATAATATCTAGTGAATGCTTAGAAGTTGTAATGAATATGCATGGTCAGTACTGATCAAAAGGATAAAATGCAAGACCATATATCTTCTTCTCTCTGGAGGAACTAGCTAAAGATGAGCAATAAGATTCATTGTAAGAATGAACTCTGTGTCTCGCTTTGCTGCTCCTAACTTTGTAAACATTTCTAGATTTACACTTCCAATTCAAAATTAAACTAAAAATTTTAGATGAATCAAAGTTTTATGTCAAAAAGATCTTTAAAGCCCAAAGTGAAAATATTTAGCAGATTTTCTCGATAAAAATAAATAATGTCTTATGAGAAGTATAGAAAGCAAAGAACAGATATGTAGTAAACAGATTTCAAAACTACTCTGAAAATAGCATCTCATAACATGTTTTAAATGGCTGATCCAACTCCCACTGAAGTCAATGCTGAACTTTCTGTTCATTTTAAAAGGGAACTGATCAAACTGTCACTGCAAGAGTACAGATACAAATGAAGTTTTTCTGTAGAAAGACAACTCATTTTATCTTGATTTGCTTTTAAAAAAAAATCCTCTGACATTAATAGAAGTTAGGACCCAGACTTCCTCTAACTGATATTAATAGAAGTTTTTTCCACTGACTTCATTAGCAGCAAGAGCAAGGGTTCGTCTTTTCTCTTATTAAAAATAGCAATACCATAGCGATTCGGGTTCCTAAACAAAATTAAAGCTCTTCATCCCAAATTTCTGCTGTAAATACAGTATATTTTCACAGTGAGGAGGGTGATGACTTTCTTTGACATACGGGGGCTGTTCTCAACCCCAGAAAGTCTGTTATAAATTCAGTTTTGATAAAATCTACACTTTGCAACCCAAGAAATGTCTCACATATCGAAGGGAGGCAGGAGAAACTACATACCAATTCCTGCACTCCTTTCTTCCATGGGAGTTCTGCCAGAATAAGGAACTTTGCCGGAATTAAAACCATGAAGAACTTGGTAGTTGTCCGATATTTTCTCATCTATAAGAAGCAAATAAAATGTATATTGCATAATGTATATTTAAAAATATAATGAATACAATGATAATATATAGCAAATAAAAATACTCGCCAATGCATAATGGATTTCTATCTTTTGGATATGATTGCACTTCAATACTTTAAAATGTATTGATTTTTAGAAAATGTATCATGAAACTTCAAATTCTGATACCTTACTGGCAACAACAAGAAGTCTGAATTCTATTTATGTAAATCCAGAATCACTCTATTTAAATTCTTGGAGTTATCCAGCACAAATAGAAGCAGCTTTTTAGGCTCTAATAACAAATACTGTACTAAGAAGAAGTGAAGAAATAAACCCCAAATGCAATAACAGTGCATTCACCTTCCACATTTGCTCTTTGCTATTTTTGTAATGCAGGTCATTGTTGCCATTACTTACAGAGTCTAAGTTCCATAAAAGAACACATAACATTGTGTCTGCCACTGAGGTCCCTAATTCTTTTAACATGACACAATAATATTTTTAAAAATCTAATAATTATTTGCACAAAATGAACATGTTTGCCATTCATTCCCATTAACAAGCAACTTGTGATCTAACAAATGTCACAATCAATTCCATTTAATTAAAATAATAAATATTATACAGTAATGCAGATTGACGTTTATATGTTCATTTACATGAAGCTGGATTTATGGTCAATGCTTTATTTGATTGAGGCCACAAATAATGGCTATTAAACTGCGACAGGATGGACACAAGATCATATTAATGAAATTAGACAAGGCAGGGCATGATAAATGGAGTCCTCTTGCTAGAAAATAAAGTAAGTCAGGTCCAAAGCAGATGTTTTCTTTGGCTGCAGTAAACTTTGCTGAATTTTTACCAGGCAGTTTACTTTAAAATATATTAAGCTGTAAGGGAACAGAATCTCTATGACAGTTCCCTTCAAGATGTATTACAACTAAATTAATGCACCTAGTTTGTCCTCTTCTTATCTCAAGCACATCCATGCAAAATGAATTCTTAAGTATAAGATATCTCTATTATATCAATAGCAGTCAAGTTAGAATTAAGAAGTTCATTTAAAAGTAAGCATGTGGTGGGTGGAAGAAATTACTCACTGTTCTGATTTGTTAACTACTATATGTATATCCAGGACACAAAATTCACTATAGATCCCTCCCATTTTTAGGAGTATATTATAATTTTTGGAATAGGGGTTACAGGTTATTCTTGTGCAAACAAAAGTGACCAGAAGATAAAGGCATTTCTACAGGGAAAAGTCTCTTACCTCCACAATCTGCTCTCCTATCAGACCGTCTGCCCCATACTATAACATGATGAACTGTGTGATAATTCATTGCTCCTGACGCCAAAAGTTTTTCATTAAATATAATACTGCAGTTTCCATCCTTACAGTGCACTCATAACAAATCAAGCTAGTCTGTGGCTCTCTTGCAGTGAATAAATAATCCCAAGTAGCAGAACGTGGTGAAAAATGAAATCAAAATTGCCTTGTGGGCAAATTATCTAACTGGATGTTATGTGTGAAGTTCAAATAAACATTCAGTAAAATGGAATAGCATCTCAACGTTTGATATTTATCTTTGTGGATTTATTTACACCTCAGGATCTGCATGTGCCCTGCTCATATGCAGCCAGGAGGGCTCATATGCAGCCAGGAGGGCATAAATTGGGTTATGGCTACCTGGCCAGGTAATGCCTAGCCCCAAAAGAGCTGAAAACATGACATTTGTGGGTCTGGAGATTAATGACTTAACACAGAGCACTCAGACTGGACAGAGCACTTACAAATTGATGGGATGTTTTAAGTATGGAAAAATGAGCATTCTAAAGAGCAATTCATAAAATAGATTTGGCTACATGGCTCAATCTGTTTACTTTCGCTGGAGTTTCATAAAACCTCAGGCCAGATGCTCAGATAGTGTAAAATAGCACAGGTCCGATAAAGCCCATGGAGCAGTGATTCCAATTTACACCAGCTGAGAATCTGGTCCTGAATTTGCAGTAGACTACAGAATTGTAAGACAGTCGATTCCAATTTCATCTGAAAATGATACCAACATGGATCTTTTGGGTCTCTTTAAAAGTCCCAGAACTATTGATCCAAAATATCTTGGAGCTTCTTGATCCATTCAGCAAGGGAAGAGTTTGTGTTTCTGGAGAATTATTTGGAAGATAGGAAAGGCCAGTCTGCTGAAGAGGTCTATGAGAAAAGTGTGAATAGAGTCCTCAGTCACTTCTACTCCAAAAGAAAAAAAAAGCGTAGCCAGGAACAAAACTAACAGTAGGCCAAAGTATGATTTTGGGACTTTATCTGAAGTGGCCAACCCTCGGCAAGGCAGTCTTTCCCCAACCATCCCATTGTGTTGAGGGGCTACGTAAGCGACACTATTCCTTTGTTCCAGTGCAGTTTGCTCTACCTGATACAGCCAGTCTTCTCTGTAGGCTGGTGTGGAGCTGGGTGGGATGATGGCCCTACTGCTCCCCAAGTTGTCTATGCTGCAATCCCCAAGCTCCTACAAGCACAGGTATTACAACTGTGACCAATCCTTGATCGACCTCGGCCCAGGTGAAAGTATCTCATTCACTTTGCAATCTCATGCCTGCAAACCTACTTAGAAGACTATGACAACCAGGTGTGCAGTATTTAGACAGGTGCATAAAAAAATTCAGAAGTTTCTAACCTCCTCCTAAGGATTCCTCCTTCCAATACAGTATGGTGTAGACCGCACACATTTCAGAAAAACAGTTTCACTCAGTGTCTCAAATCAAAGCTCTCACTCTTCTTGCGGACATACCCGTTTCCCTTCATGTAGATGGCCAGAGTGCATTTGCCAATTATGCTTGTGCAACTGAATGTCCAAGATAGGCCACACTATGCACAAGCATCACCGAGGAGCATGAAGGTTGATTTCAAGGATGATGATAGAGCCTGGAGACCTCTGCAAGCAGAAGAGAAGATCTTACTCCTGACTAAGAAAGACGAAGAGGAAAAATAGAGGAGAAAAGTAATGGGGAAAATACCCATGAAGACAGAAAAAAGTAAAACGAAGAATATTTACTGAAAAAATGCTCTCAAAACTAGCTTGTTTTAATACTCCAGTTAAGCTAGTTTAGGCTCAGTTTTCCCTTTATTCAGATTTATGCCAATACTAAAAAGAGCATCTACCCTTATGCTGTAGGTGCACTTATAACTTACAAAGGCATCACTGAAGTACCTTGTGTGTAGCAGTAGAATTCAGCACAACCTACCATCCAATGAGGCAGGCAATTTAAATATCCCAGTGTGCCTCCCCTGCCAGCAGTTCCTGACCCTTATCACTTCCCCTTATTTTCAACTGCCCGGGGAAAAAAAGATGAGTTTTGGAAAGTTCCCTACAGATCAACATCGTCAGGCTATTTTAGACCAATGGTGGGGGATGAATTCCTAAGTTGTGGACTCCGCACAGAGACTGCCCTTCCAGCAGCCCTTGCATTCATATAAGCAGGGCTCCAGATTGAGAGCCTGTGCTGATGTCAGCTGCAACTTTATGGCATGACCCAAAGCCATTGCAGGGGACCCAATGTTAAAGATTATGATAGTTGCCAGGGTGGTGACATTTCATTTCTACAAGAGCTGTTGAAGTCGTTGTACACCAAGTAGGCTCAACATCTCTAGGGACACTAACAGTAATTTCACTGTCTTATTCTTAGGCCAGGTCTAGATTTATAAGGAACATTGACACAAGATACGTAACTCCAGCTATGTTAATTATATAGCTGGCATCTATATTCCTTGTTTCGTGTTTCCCCACCAACCCCGCAGTAGGACACCAATGGGAGCAAATGCTCCCATCAGCTTCCTTTACTCCTCAGAGAAGCAGAAGTACCAGCAGGGACACTCTCGGAGTTCAATTTTGCGAGTCTTAACAAGACTCGCTAAATCGAATACTGGAAGATCGATTGTGACACTGGCGATCTTCCGTTTAGTAAGCATGGTCTTATAGTGGGTGCACCTTGTATTTCCACCCAAACTGGACCAGTCCTGCTAGTAGCCCTATGTGAGAAGTTTAGTCCATAGCTCCCTCCAGGGATAGGAAGGTTTAGAACAGCGCAAGACATGTTCTCTCTGCATTCAGAGGCAAGGATTCTTTATTTCATCTCCTCTCCATAACTCTGATGTCATTAAAAATCCAGTTTACCAAATGTATTAAAAAAAGAATTTAGACAAAACACTTAAACTAAACTTCTCTTGCAATTATGGAGCTCTTATGGGACATTATGCTAAAATAAATCTCAGAGGAAAGAGAGAGACAACATTTTAAAATGGTTTATCAACACATGCGCATCAACCATAGAAAATTTAGGAGTTTCAGAATGCTGATTATCATAACACAATGAAAATTTTAGTAGGTACGTTTGAAAATCAGCCTCAGACATAAATATACACAGAGGATCAAATCTTGATCCCAGTAAAGTGTCCATGGTGGGCACACCTACACTAAAGGGGAATGTCGACTTAAGATACAAAATTCCAGAATTAACGTAATTCTACGTTAATTACGTAGCTGGAGTTGACATATTTTAAATCATCATTCACACAGTGGGACGTCAACAAGAGCAAATGCTCCCATTGGTTTCCCTTACTCCTCACAAGAATCAGAAGTACCAGTGCCAACTGGGGCACCCTCTCAGTTCAAATTAGCAGGTCTTCACTAGACCTGCTAAATCAAGCCCTGGAAGATCGACTGCCACAGGGTCGTGTAGAGATGCCCCGTGGGTGTTGCCACTGACTCTGGCCTTGGCTAGAGCGTTTTAGCACATACAGTAGTGTTGCTGAATTAGGCTACAAAAAAGACATATTGTTCCTTTAAACAAATAGGTTTGCTTCTACAAGCTACACCATGTTCTACTTTTCTCATTTGCCATGCAAGAGTGAGAGCAACATTTCTCCTGTCAGACTGCTCAGCATAAATAATAGATATGTCATTTTTTAAACTGTCAACAACATATCTGTAAGTGGTGTACTTGGTGCTTTAAATATCTATAGCAAACCTTTTATTTGGCATTACATGTAGGTAAAACTATCCAACTAGACTGGAAATGATTACAAAATAGAGATGCATACATTGAATCATGGAAAGAGTCTTACCCACACACTGTTATCCTTATTAAACATTTAACTATCCCCTCTCCATCTTCCTCTGTTCCACCCATGCTTTCTTCAATGTAGTGCCAAGAAGTTATTAAACTACATTGACTCTGTATTATAATAATAATAATAATAATAATAATAATAATAAAATAATGTATGCATTTATCAAGGGCCAGATCATCAAGTTGTGTAAATTGGTGTAACTCTACTGAACTCAATGGTGCCTGGCCAATTCAGAGAAGCTAAGGATTAGGCCCTGAAGCTATCATCTGTTCACAGAACAAATTATTTTCTGAAGTATTAAATCAGAGAGTAGCAGATACAAAGGATAAGGGACTACAACAGAGATGAGGCTGCATTGATTGGATTATGTACACATCAATGCATTTACTGATCCAGATCCTCATGGTCACAGCTCCATTGAAGATCAGCTGAGAATCTGTCCCATTATTTTTTGTTAAAGTGATATCAATTGTTTTCATTTTAATCAAAGCATTTCACTTCGACTATCTCTCCTCCAACAGTTCAGTTATTCCTCTAACACCAGCAATAAGTCACTCTATTTCTCATTGTTTGTGGTTGGCCAGAAGTGCCCTTTTCATGGGATCCTTAACATTTTTGAGCTGTCATTATTGTTCACTCCAGTATTCATCTGCTATTTGGAGAAATAAATTATTTCCGTTCTTCCTTCTACGTGGGTACTTCACAGTGGAAATCTTCAAATACTTTTAAAAAACTTTTTCTAAAAATATCCCAGTATTTATATGTAGCTGATTAATCTTTCTATGCCCCCTGCAAGATACAAATCAGTAATTATTCCCATTTTGCAAATGGCAAAACCTCACTGTGTGAAAGATTACTTGATTTGTACATGGCCACACAGCAGTCTGTGGAGAAGGTGGAATTAGAACTCAGTAAGTCCTAGCTCCCAGTCCCATACTAAAATACACTGAACTCACAGCTTTGTGTGCATTAACCGGGAGATGCTTATACCCAGACCCCTGAAAAAAATGCATCCATTGTACAACATCCACTCTATCATCTATGGGTTCTTTCGTCCAACATTTTCCACTGTGCTTTTACCAGGGATAGCAGTGTTGAAAACACTAATATACAGAGAGCCCTGGTGTCTGCCAGCATTTTAAGCACTATGTTGGAACAGAGTTAGATAACAGTGTTTAAAACACCAGCAACCCCCTTGGAGCCCTCCCTACATGAGAGTTCCCATTTTTGCTGCCCCTGATGGAAATGAATGGTTGGAAGCCACAGGGAAATATAGGGCAAAAAAAGCACAGCACAGACAGTCCCCTTGGGCGGAGGATAGCATTACCGTAACTTGTCAGGCCATTAAAAAATGGTCATTCCCACTTTAAATAAATGAACAAATTAACAGAATACACCATGTTCAGCTACATGATGAGAAGCATTAATGAGACCCTGGAATTGCTTGCAGTTTGACTTCGCTCTCTCTTTAAATAAACATGGGCTGTTGGAAATGTTATACAACAATGCCATCACCCTAAGTGTAGCTCCATCTCCTGTCACTCCTGCAGATGAGTTACAAATCTACAAGAACTTGTTTGCTCCATGCTTCCAGCCAGCGCTAAACTTAAATTAGTAACTATGTGGGCCCCTTCCAAGGCATATCAGAGACCAGCTGTGCAAGGACCTGTCACCTTCTTGTCAGTGAAAGTTTTCTGTCCAAAGAACTTTCGTCATCCCTCGGTCCTCAAGTAGCTGGATGTCACTTGAAGAGACAGCTGAAGTCACTTGCAATGAATGGTCTCAAATCAGAGCTCACTGCCCTTGTCACAGAAAGTCTCACCCCGCAGCTAAAACTGTCACTGATCATGTTTAGATATGTACGCTGAGGTATCAGATTAGAAGAGAGTATGCACGAGATGGGAGTTTAAAAGAGGGCAAGTTGCAAGGAAAATCTTAATAGGGAGAATTGAGGGCTTGAAGGGTTAGCCCTTTTCCAAACCCAATTTATACTTCCCATCAAATCCAATAAAAAATATCTAGCTTCTAAAACCGGAATCTTTCCAACCAACGTGTTTGAGAAGGAGCTAAAACTTCAAGTGCTATGTTCAGAAAGCACATAGATTGCAAGGATATTGTGGCATTTCTGCCGCATAAGTTACTTCATTAAGAGAAAAATCCCCAAAAGGCATATTCTGACCTCAAGATTAATACTCAAGATGGTGGATATATGTGCTGTAGCTTAAAAATAAAGAGACAGAAAATTATATTTGGAAGGGAAAACTTGGAACGACAATGACACTTGCAGAGTGTTTCTAAAACTCCTTCCTTCTAATTTGCAAATGGGAGTAGTGTGGTCTACTGGTTATGGCAGGAGAAATAGGAGGAGTCAGGACTTCAAAGTACTAGGCCCTACTCAGCTACTGGCATGTAGTGTCAGCACAGACAAATCACTTAACTTCCACAGAACTCAGTTTACCCATTGGTAAGTTGAACCGTAAATGATGGCTAATGGGTACTGAAGGACACTTTTGTTTCTGAGACTTCACCTTCCCACGCCAAGAAAACAGACTGAAGCTTGACAGGGAAAGTAGCAGAAAGATGAGGAAGTAGGGACTGTCTAAGAATCAGTAATTATGCTGCCACCTAATTCATTTTAAGAGACCACTGACGCAACATGGACTCTTCTGCGGATTCCTTAATAACACAGTGCAGTTGGGGGCATCTCTCATCCCCAGACAGAGGCAAAGGGCAGTAAAATGGTAGCAGGACTTAATGTTTATTTAAAATCTTGCTGCTGCCAAATGGCAGGACTTTCCCTGAATACATTTCAAAAGACGGCTTTGGTTTGTGCACATGTTTGACCATGAAAGCCAATTAAGGATAGGCAAATCAGTCAGTCAGTTGCTCCCAGTGATACTGAGAAGAGAAGAAGAGTATTGCATGCTATTCCCCCTCCCAAACCACCCATCCTCAGAAGATACTACCAAGTACAAGGGTGTGCTGGAACCTCAAACTCAGCGGCTATGGGAGGAGGCATTCTAATGGGCCATAAGAATGAATAACTATTGGCTCAGGGGCTATTGGAATAGGTCCTATGGGGGCAAGAGAAAGGAAGAATCCACATGGCAGTTGTGAGATGGAAATGCCTGGGCCCAGTCCAATTCTTCTTTGAGATTTGTGGACCCTTTAAAGGGTTCGGCACCAGGCTGAATGTTCAGTCTTAGAAGCAGACGTTCTCCGCAGTAGGGACTGTTGCTAGGCTGCGTCTCAAAGTTAAGCCTTTTTCATAATATCCAGGTAGGGAAAGAGGGAAGTGAATAAAATTTGTCCCAATTATTTAGTTTATAAGTGAGAAAACTGTTTTGTTTCCACCTTCAAAGAGTTTTGCTCAAAAGCTGACATGTACACATTCTCTTTGAAAAATAAATCAATTTCAGAATATTATCACTCAAAAATTGATTTGTTTTTCCATAAAGTTACAAGTATGTGAAAATTATGTATTCATTCTGTAACCTCCACCCCTAACTTTTGCTACCAGGTAATCTCTGTAATAGAGTTTACAAGAGGGACCAGCAAGGTGTCATGGTGCATTTTGCATTTAATGAGACATAAGAATGAATAACTATTGACTTCTAATGGATAAATGCCCTGCCTTTTTGGAAAAATCAGGCTGCTTCTTTAGAAGCCTAAATATGAGTGAGGGAGTTTAGCGTAAGGTCCTATTTTTAAAAATCTTAGTCCGCATATTGTGATGGACATCTTTTTTTTTTCTTCTTCCTTATTTCAAAACATTTTGAGCTCAGAAGTTTACTGGAAACATAGGTGACATTCAAACAGAGCTGACAAAAGAAACAACGCTGACAGATCAGTTTCCGTAACAATACAGTATGGCATGAATATTTTACTCCTCCCAGGCCAAAAAACTACTTCATTAGCTGAGTACAGCAAATCTGTGAAGACGGGATCACAAAATGCTTAAAAAAAAGGATATGCTAGACACTGGATTTAAGAACAGATGCATTTATTTTCCATTAGACAAATATTAGTATGAGTACAACAGAACAAGACAACATCTCCATAGACAACAGGCACTCTGACTTAAAGATCTTCATAAAGAGAGATTAAGAGCATGTAACAGACCTCGTGTATATTCATTAAAAGTGTTCTGCACCAAAAAAAAAACCCAACAACCACCACTCCAGAATTTTAATAAAAAATGAAAATTCACATTTTGGGTTTTTGACAATATGAATATTTCCATAATTTTCTGCACACAAAAATGCATTTGATAGGTACACAAAAATTCTCCTAGGAAAAGAAACAAAATGCAGATGATTCTAATTCAAAAATTGATCAATAGCAGTCACTCTGCAAAACTATCATGTGCCTGACCCAAAGCCTGTTAAAATAAATGTCAAGTATCAGAGGGGTAGCCATGTTAGTCTGAATCTACAAAGGCGATAAGGAGTCCTGTGGCACCTTATAGACTAACTGAAGTGTTGGAGCATAAGCTTT
>JANRFK010001785.1:30510606-30521176 GCA_030068395.1 Apalone spinifera
TCATCTCAAAAAAGATACATTGGCATTAGAAAAGGTTCAGAGAAGGGCAACTAACATGATTAAGGGTTTGAAACGGGTCCCATCTGAGGAGAGATTAAAGAGACTGGGACTTTTCAGCTTGGAAAAGAGGAGACTAAGGGGGGATATGATAGTGGTATATAAAATCATGACTGATGTGGAGAAAGTGAATAAGGAAAAATTATTTATTTGTTCCCATAATATAAGAACTAGGGGCCACCACATGAAACTAATGAGCAGCAGGTTTAAAACAAATAAAAGGAAGTTCTTCATCACACAGCACATAGTCAATCTGTGGAACTCCTTGCCTGAGGAGGTTGTGAAGGCTAGGACTATAGCAGGGTTTAAAAGACAACTAGATAAATTCATGGAGGTTAAGTCCATTAATGGCTACTAGCCAGTATGGGTAAGGAATGGCGTCCCTAGCCTCTGTTTGTCAGAGGGTGGAGATGGATGGCAGGAGAGAGATCGCTTGATCATTACGTATTCGATTCACTCCCTCTGGGACACCTGGCATTGGCCACTGTCAGCAGACATGGTACTGGGCTGGATGGACCTTTGGTCTGACCCAGTATGGCCATTCTTATGTCCTTAATCTCAGAGGTAGTTTCCATCGGTTACCCTCCATTCAGTTCTGTAACTAGTTGCAAATCAAAACCCTCTCACTTACTCACTTTAAATACATTTGCATTCAAGCCTCATCTGATACGCTGGGTTTCCTGCAGTGCGATGAAAAGCTGATCTTCCTAGCAGATTTTCATCACTCAAAACTAAACAATAGTGCTGTGCAGGGCATCAATACAGGAAGGGACATTATGTATTTAGTTAATACTGCAAGTCATGCAAAATAAATGCGGACTTTAATTCCACAATAAAGCAATAGCCACCAATCAGCTAGACCTTCAAACTGTGATTCTTTTGTCCAAAGTTGGCACTTTTACTACCAAAGGATAATTTTGGTCTTCCTTTTCTGTATGGACGCTCCAGTGCTGGCTGGACGAGGGAGTCTGAACCTTAAAACACCCAGGATTATTTTTTAAAATGCCTCAGATTTGTACTGTAAAATCATTTTTCACCAAGAGAACCCTAACCAACATGAAATGCTAGATAAAATGCAAGGCAAACACATTTTAAAAAATGTCAGTAACAAGGACTTCGAATGGCAAGAGAATTCACCTTCATCTATTTTTTAATCAACTGTAATATTGGGGGGAGGGAGTGTTGAATGGTTATAGATTAGTGGCAATGCAACATATGTGATTTAAATATGTATTATATTAATCTTGTTAGAAGTAACAAGGCACAGCCACAGTACCAGCCACAAAAACAGTACAAAAAGTCTAGCTCCTCAGCCAGACAAAACCAACAGATGAGGGATGGGTAATAAAACAATGGCCAAGGTTAGCCCCTGGTGGGCTGCTGTCACTACATTTACCTGTGCCTCCACAGATTCTGGTAATTGCAGCTCCTGTTGGCTGCAGCTCGCTGTTCCCAGCCAATGAGAGCACAGCTTCCCACAGCTCACATACCTGCAAAGCCACAAGTAAATACAGCAGTGACAGCCCACTAAGAACTAACTCCGGTGAACAAGATTGGGTCCGGGGGCCAGTTATTTGCCTACCCTTGCAGTAGATCAAAACAAAAAGAGCAATGGGAAGATCTATTTTATTGATGTTGCTAGGGTGAAGTAGTGTGCATTCAACTCTAGCTATTTATAAGCAGGCTTTGCCCATCCAAATGGCCAGTCAGAGGACCTTGACCACCATGAGACTGTTCCTTATGGTGCCAGAAACCCTGAACCATGCATGGCTTCTCCAGTGACACATCCCACACAGGCACCAGAAGATCCTATAACCAACATGTAGACATGCTGGGTTATGCCCAGCAAAGGAGAATCCCCAGTGAAGAATGGGTCTTACTTTGACATACATCATTTTAGGAAGAAGAAAACATCTGCATCTAGAGTTTCTTATCTGTAAACTCTTGCCATATTGAGGGAGCTAAGTCATTTTCTAATTACAATCCTAATCCCATTAGTCATAGACTATGGAATGGCATACGTAACAGAAGCGATGTCATATTTCAGAGATCATATTCTCATAGATAACATGGTCATCAAAAACACAAAGACCCAAATCCTGAAGTTCTCACTCACTTTTTTCACCTTCCAGTCATTGTACACTGGAACCAATAGGAGTTTTGTTTGTGATAGCAGAGAAGAGGAAAGGGAAAGAAAAGGGAGAAGGGAACGAAATAAAAAAAGAAAGAAAACATTAAAGAACTTGGACCAAAAAAGCTACTGAATTACACCTATCCTAATCCTGCAACCCCTCACTCAGATAAGCAGTGTAGCTCATGTATATAGCCCCACTCATCTTGACAGAACTAGCTGACTGAGTAAGGTTTCACAGGATTGAACTCAACTTCTTTAAAAGATCTACATAGTTTGAGTTGGTTTTGCCCATTTGTTGTGTTTCATCAGGAATTCAAAAGAAGTAACATGGTTTAATAAAAATGTAAATATTCCCTTTGACCTAGAACTTACACAAACTGATTGAGGTGTATGATGAAACATTAGAAAGACGGCCAGGTGCAAAAAAATTGTCTCTGCCAATTTAAAGGTTAATATTTTAGTGATCCTCCCTTAAATAATATATCATCTTTTGAACAAGCTCATATTTTATAGATGAGGCTCTTTAACCCAAATTGAATTGAATGACAGTGTTACTGTAGTAGTGTCCCCTCATTCTGCATCTCTCTTAACACTCATCGATTCCTGCCAGACGCTCATTGATAGGGTTAATTAATTTATGAGCTTGTCATTACAAGTTATTGATTAAGATGTCCTTCCTAAAGATTTAATTATGCCCAAAGATAAAAGATTTGCTAATTATTGTCTTTTATCTAATTGAAGCTTTGTATTACAAATAAAGTGCAAAGGTTTCAGACAGTTGCCCTTTCCACCATTTGGCCAAAGATGAGAATTTAATTAGAGGAGAGACCATATTCTCACTGGCATCTTCAAACACGTTCCAGCAGCCATTCGGGGAATGGAACTGATGACTGTGCAATATGCAGAGACCCTGCAAAAATCTTTTAACCTTTTTTTGTCTTTCTAATGGTGTGGCACCACTGCTCCATTCTGGATTGGATCTATCAAGTATTCTGGCACGTGTAGAAAAATAGGTTAGATCAAAGTTTTCTCATCTCCCTGTTTACACCTCTCCCCTCCCTCCCCACCTACCCCAATAAATTACTTATGTGCACTGAAAATAACAAATAAAATACTTATTTTTATGTATTTTATTTTCAAATAAAATGAATAAATACATTACTTATATGCTTTGAAAATCCTCACACTAGGGGGATAATGCCTAATACTCTTACCTTCATTACTTCAAAATGAAAGCAAAATGTGGATTATAAAAACTGTATGTACAAGTATTTGACGGCTAATTCCTCATGACCTCAGTTTACAAGTGTCAACATTTCTTAACAATGTAAGTAATACAATAGAAGTCTAGTCTCTTTCTGTGTTATTAAGTTGCCCCAACTTGATTCTGCAGTTATTTCACAATAGCACAAATCAAGAAGAAATAATATACATGTGTAGGGAATGACAAATGATAACACAAAAGAGGTCTAATTATTTTTACTGAATTCCTAGTGTGGGATTGCATTAGTATTCACTTTAAGTATGCAGGCCCCTCATTGTGCAAGCAGTAATACTCGCTGCGTATGGTATTTGTGGGTGCATACATGGGAATTACATATACAAATAATCATTTGAACACCTCCCTGAACACATACTTTGGTGCAAATGCCATCACAAGCTACATTACAAATATGCAGTTCTAAAAAGGTTGGCCTAACGAAGATACAAGTTGGGAACAAAGTATTTACCATTATGAAATATTAACACATAGTAATTAATACATTTGAGGAAACATATTTTCATTGGGCCATTGTGCACAAGGCACAAAAGTTGAAATATCTAGGCTCAATGGTACAGGACAGAGGTAAACTCAGTGGATGAGTTTATAAGTAGAACAGGAAGGGCATGAACTAAATGCTGAGAATGGAGCAGATGTCTTTCAAATTGAAAAAAGTAAGGTCTACAAGACAGTAATTAGGCCTGCATTTTTATATGAACCTGAATGCTGAAGAAGAGACAGAAGCAGATCTTGAATACAACTGAAATGAACATGTGAAGATGGATGTTTGAAATTACAAGGATGGACCATGTTTGCAACTAAGAAATTATGGGAAGTGTAAAGTTAGTACCAGTTATACAAAACTTAACGGAATCCTGTCTTAGATGATTTGGGCATGTGAAAAAGATCATAAAATATAAAAAACATGGGGTTAAACTTTCAAGTGGAGGATAAGAGAAGGATTGAAAGATCCAACACAAGATAGACGAATGTCATACTAAAGGCTTTGATCAACAATGGCATTTCCAAGAAACTGCTTCAAGACAGACTGGAATGAAGAAGGACTTGAAAAACTGATTCCATACAGATGAGACTAAAGCAAGAACAAACAGACAAACAAGCAAGAAGATTATGTTATATTGACATCAAGGCTGCATCTAGATTTACATTGTTGTCAGAGAGAAGTTCCTGCTACCTATGTGTGCAAGCAAAAGCACTGACAATATCCATTAAATATAATATTGTTGTTCTGTGAAACTACAAATCATTCCAAGAAAGTATGCGGTCAGAATAAACACCACTCCACCAGCTAATCAAATTGCTTGACATTTATACATATTATTAATTAAATAAAAATCAATTCATTGTAGCTCTGAAAATCTCCCTCATTTACAACATAGTTTGAGAACAGAATATTTAACAGTGAAGAGAGATTATGCATTTCTTCCTTTTTTCCAGTGTTCCAAATTAATGTATGCAGACCAAAAGAAACGAAGTGGATTGCCTAGGGATCTTTTAATAGAAGTGGCCCGAAACTATGACAACCCTGAATTTTCAGATATTCAAAATTCAAATTCTGATCCAGATCCAAAGATTGCCAACATCTCATAAAGGGATTGAACTTGTAATATGCATGCACACAATAATGCAATAGTGATTTTTTTCTGAGTGGGGGAGCAGGGGAGGAGAGAAAATCACACACCTTAATCTGCTGCATAAGACATTCACAACCATTTAGGTCCGCTGCACTGAAAATTAGGGTCTTAAGCTATGAAGAGTGTGACAAGGTCACAAAGTCTTTACATTTTGTTAAATAATGTAAATCAGTAGCCAATAACTCTGTTCAATAGAATAGTGCCATTCAGAAGGCTACTCATCAATAACAAAGCAAATCCTTTCTGAAAAGGTAATTCACACGGCAAAGCAGATTGTAAAACTGCAGAATTGAAAATGCAGACAATTATTTACAGAACGCAAAAAAATGAATGTAAATATTGTAAGCCAGTTACAGAAGAACCTCACTAATCCACATTAATGGTATTTGGGTGGGGAGGGAGGGAAAAACACTCCCAAAGTTTTTGCAACAATAGGATATTGACAATGAGACCAAGAATTTCACACTCTCCTGGCAATAACAAGCCTGGTTCCATTTACACGCCAGTACAACTGCACTGAAGTTAGTGGTTTTGTGCAATCATAATCTGACCTGAATTCAACATAGTCACTCGGGATTTACACCAGGGAAATCCATGATCCAGGCCAAAAGACTTAGAGAGAGGATGTTCTTTAGGCATGTTAAAACAGCTAACTAGTTAAGCGATAGGGTATAGCGCTTAACTGTTTTAACCTGGGTCTCACTTAGAAACTGCTCCAGCCCAGCATGGCTGGCTGCTGGCAGAGTTAACTAGCAGGAGCCAGTTAACCAGTTAACATCCTAATTTCTTCTTTATTTAGTTTTTGAATTTTTTGAACATTCACTAATGAAAGAAGGAACTTCATCTGTGCTCTTCATTTAGCACTGGAGAAGGGTAGCAGCTAGCCTACAGCTCTGTTGCAACTGCAAATTACATATCACTATCGATCATCATCAAAAGTACAAAAACATGCTTCAACAGTACAGCGCTTTAATAAAGTTAAATACAAGTGATAAAGAAAGGAATCAGCATTCCAGTAGGTTCTCCTTTCTTCCCATATCTAAACCATATCCTTATGCCATTCTACAATCATTCCACATGGAGAGGGGCCCTTAACCCCTGTCCTAAACTCTGAGAAAGATTGGATTCAATCAGAACTTCAATGTTTGGACCCATCTCGATGATGAGCCTGAAACGAAACTCTGAATCTATCAAGGAAGTTTAAATTCAGGTCCATTTCTGGATCCAGGCACTGCAGATAAAAACAAACTCTTGCAACCCTTCAACTCCCAATAACTTATACAGGGTTTGGCCTCAGTTGAAAGCTCTGGGATCATATGACCAGCATTTTGTTTGGTCCATTATATAGATAGTGGCCTACTGTGAAACTTGCATATGGTTCCGAATCCAGAAATGAACTTTGCCAAAGTTTGAATCCGTACAGATGATTTTTTTTTTGGTTCTCTCACTGTTTTCGTACCCTACAATTTAAAAGGATATACAATTTATTTATTTTACTTAGACACTTTTCTTTCATTCTTGTCACTTCAGTGGTACTCAGGACTGCCTTAGAGTTGTTTGTACAGTAGCCATGGCATACTAGATGTTATATACATTTATAAGACAAGATCCCTGATCTACCTACTGTCCAGCCTAAAATAGATAATATGTACTCAAAAGAAGTGACAAAAAGCGTGACCTAGAGTTGGAGAGAAGTCTGCATCTTGTCAGGCCATATTTTTGTAAGGTTTATTTATTTTCATGCATCTCATGCTATTATTTGCAGGCATTTCTATGAAGCTCATAATCCCAGTATCTGAACAAACTGTTTAGAATATGTCATTTATCTCCAGAGAATATAACTCTATTCTTTTCTTCCCTGAAGGTGATTTCTTATAAGCAATAGGGTACAGTAACTAATTCCTTCTGCACATGTCTGTTTGGGGAAATGCTAGTCCTGCATCCTGCTCTCAAGTAGCATATTTGAGCTCAGTTTGATCCTTAGTGGACTGTACCTTTTCCCAAACATGATAGGAGAGCACCTTTTTAAAAGCTATGAAAGGAATTATACAGAACAGCACATTGCATAAAAGAATCACTGAACGCACTTTTCTTCACTAAAAAGTCTTTCTTAAATCTTTACCACCTGTTCTTCTCACTTACAGAAAAAAATTTTTTAAAGCAAGCCTAAGTGAGGTCCCTAGTTTCTCTGTTACATGAGCAGAGATTATGGACTAGCACTTTCCATCTAAGGTTAATGTTGCTACTGCGGTAATGCATTTTGTACTTTTCTCAGGACCTGACAATTCTCAGCTCTTCTTGAGAAGGTCAGGGTATTTTCTGGTAGGCTGAGGAACAGAAAATGAATCATCTTTCATACTGACTGACACTAAGCAGTAGTTTTCTTGTCTGGTATGATCTAGTGCTTCCACTGAAACCATTTTGAGTTGATTCATATAGCCCCGTGCAGATACAAAACGGGTATCCGCAACCATACCTGCAAAAATGAGCCCCAAACATCCGCATCCACAGGTACCAGTATATATAAAGCTGATATCCACAAATTTGTCAGGTTCTAGATTCAAAATTTGTGTCTGCCCCCACATCCATATCTGCAAAAATTAGCTGTGGCTATCTGCATCAACATCCGCAGATGCAGATACTCCCAGATATAAAGCAGATATATGCAAATTTGTGGGGCTCTATTGATTCACCTTGATGACTTAATTCAGCTTCCCCAGATCTGAGATAGATTCAAATTTGCTCTTTTATACAAATCTCATAGTGAAAGATGTAATCATATGATAAACAAGGTTTTGACATGACTTTACTCTCTCCTAAGAGATTTATAAATACTAACCAGATTCACTGTTAAGCCAGAATAGGTTGGTTAAAGGAATGACATATATTCACTTCCTTGGGCCGCTTTGTCAAAGATGATAGAACGCTATTTTCGAAGAACAGGAAAGATTTTTAACTAGAGTAAACCTCATTTAGTTTCTCTGAAGAAAATCTCCCTGAGGCTGAAACAGTTCATATTCACAAGGATCTTATTGATTTTTAGAAATATATGTTTCGGGGACTAAGGAACAATGATTAAAAGGTAACCTAAGTATTAGTATTAGCTTGTATGCAAGGACCTTCTTTATGTAATGTTTGTACAGTGCTTAACAGTACGATGCTTAAAAGCCTGCCCTCCAGACACTACTGCAATACAAAAATAATTAAAATAGCAAAATTAAGTGAATAGTGTACTGCAAATGATTTCTTGTGAACATTTGCTCCAATTTTAAGATTAATTTGCTTGGAACTTTGCTGTACCCCTTCTGTGCTCATTTTCTGTTGTCAGATGTAACCGTATTTCATTGCTAAATAAAGCAATTCCTCGATACATGCTCTATAAATTGTTTAAAATTAAACAGTTCTGAAAAAGAGATTCACAATGGAATAGCACCTGTAGAAATTTAGCCAAAGTCTGTCCTGCCCCTCTGGGATCGGAGGAGGGGAATTTGCAAAGCAAGCCAGCCCTGCGGTCATCCCACAATGGCAAATCCTGTCCTCCAGGGCTGGGCCCAGTTCCTTGCTGCAGGCACTGTGACCTAGCATACAGGGTTAGAGGCTATGTCTACACTGCAGGCTTCTTGCGCAAGAAGCTTTTTGCAGAAGAGATCTTCCGCAAAAACTTCTTGCACAAGAGCGCGTCCACACTGCAAAAGCGCATCGGAAAAGCAATGCGCTTTTGCGCAAGAGCGCGTCCAGACTGCATGGACGCACTCTCTCAAGAAAGCTCTGATGGCCATTCACAGAATGGCCACCAGGGCACCTGTGCTTGTTTCGATAGGCTGTTTTTGCGCAAAAAACCCCTCTAGTGTAGAAGTAGCCATAGTGTGGATCAGATTCAGCTTTGTCCTCTCCTTGCTTCATGATCCATGTGGGGTACCAGGCCAAATCTGAGTGTCACTGTGACCCCGTGTGCTGAGTCGCAACACCACTCGCTCCAATTTCCTCTCCCACCTCAAGGCGTAGGTGCAGCTAGGCCAAACCTAAATGGCACCCAGAACAGAGAGCTCAGCCTAACCCCACAGGACAGGAGTTGCCACTAAAAAATGAGCTTTTCATTTAAAAGGTTGTTTTTCATTTAATGTTGTGTTATTTCACATTTGTCATAAACATGGAACTCTATTTCCATGTAGGCAAGAGAATCTACAAGTTAAACAATTAATTTTCTCTGCAAACATCCATTCAATGTGAAGAAGCAGTCAAAAAAGCAAACAATGTTAGGAATAATTTAAAAAGGGAATAAACATAAAACAGAATATCTTATTGCTTCTGTATAAATGCATGGTATACTCACACCATGAATACTACATACAGATGTGGGCACCTCAACCCCCTTCTCCCCCCCAAAAAAAGATATTTTAGCACTGGAAAAAGTTCAGAAAAGGCAACAAAAATCATTAGGATCTTGGAATTATTAGGTGCCATATAAAGAGACAGTAAAATAGACTGGAACTTTCCAGCTTAGAAAAGAGGAGAGACTAAGGGGAGATATGATACAGGTCTATAAAATCATGACCGGTGTGGAAAAAGTGAATAAGGAAATGTTATTTACTTGTTTCCATAAAATAAGAACTAATGGACACCAAATGAAATTAATAGGTAGCAGGTTTAAAACAAACAAAAGGAAATATTTCTTCACACAACAGTCAACTTGTGGAATTCCTTGCCAGAGGATTTTATGAAGATCAGGACTTTAACAGGGTTAAAAAAGAACTAGATCAATTCAGGATGGCAGGATGGGTAGAAATGGTGTCTCTAGCCTCTGTTTGTCAAAGGCTGGAAATAGGTAACAGGGGTGGGATCACTTGATGATTACCCATCCTGTTCATTCCCTCTGGGGCACCTAGCATTGGCCTCTGTCAGAGTACAGGATATCCTGGGCTAGATAGACCTTTGGTCTGACCCAGTACGGTCATTTTTATGTTTTTATATAAATAGGTAAACAAGATCTTGAGAGGTATAAATAGAAGCATGGAGTAAAATCATCTCAAGTTGTCCTGGCATCATTATAAGGCACAAATAAGTCTGAGTTTAAAGTATTAGATATCATTCCTGTCAGTCCCCGCAATACGCGAGATTCGAAAGGGATGCCGGAAAGGATGAGACCACGACTTGGGGTTGTAAAAAAGAAAAACTGATTTTATTTGACGCCCTGTGACTGAAAACTCAGTCAGATGTGTGGATGCCAGACAATTATCAGAATAAAAAATAAACAAATTACCAAACAATATAAAACAATCCCCTGAGATTTTTCCAAATCACAATAGTTCTCAAAAAGTGTCCAGGGGTTAGGAACAGTAGAATTAACACTGATATTTTTCATAGAGCTAACTATTTACACTATTTTATAAAAGAGAACAGTTAAAAAATCTTAACAATGACTATTCACAAACTAATAAAACAACTCTTTAACTAACTGTCACT
>JANRFK010001785.1:30524976-30539561 GCA_030068395.1 Apalone spinifera
GGACCTTTGGTCTGACCCGGTACAGCCATTCTTATGTTCTTATGTTCTTATGAAGCAAACAGTTAATTTTCAAGCATTTACTGGTGAACTAAATCACATGGTATTTTCCTGTTTTTCAATTGTATAATCATATCTCCTGGTCAGCTGTCTTGCACGTAACTGTTCACAGCAAAGTGAATTGAAATTTCATGTTCAAAGTGTGTCAGATCTCCTCTTAACACATGCTACTTTGCTTTCATGAACTTTCTTGGTGATGGCACTTCTTTGCAAGAATATTCACACCAAACAAAACAGAAAGGAGGTATCCATATAAATCAAAGCTAATCATTTTTAAAGACAAACAATGTTCGTGGAAACTTTCTGACTCTTTGACCTGTTCCAATTAGTCTCTAAAAACAGAACAACAGAATCCCTGGTATGACATTCATGATCCAGAACCATCAAAATTCTAGAGTAGATAATCGAAACAGCACAAGGATTCAAGACAGAGTCATTTACTGAAAAATAATATCTTTACAGTTGAAATACTGTCTATTAGATCTCTAAAAGCAAGTCTAAAATGTACACTAACCATGGGTCCTACAGAACCAGGCTTGTGGGCTCAGTATTTCCAAGTGCGTGCTTGAGCCTCCACACAGTTCTGTGAACCTGGGTTTACAATTGTTGGCCCTGGGTCTTAATAGCTCTAACATGTCCATATTCGCACCACACACACTTGACTCAGCTCTGTGGCTTCATCTGCAGCCAGGCAGCAAAACGGCAGGGCTTGGGCCCAAGTCACTGCAGGACTTGGGCTCTGAACCACCCCCTAGCAGGGTAAAACTTGGGCAGGGCAGCCATGGCATTGATATTTCTCAGATTTGATGCAAGCAAGGATAGCTATTATATCAAGGAAAACATTATACCAAGGCCCAAGGCTCCCACATGCCATGGCCACTACTGTGGCCATGACAGCAACCACAGCCCTGGGCCCTTTAAATCACCACTGGAGCCCCAGAACACCCCCTACCCCCAGGCCTCATGAAGTCTGCCCATAGCGCACATGTGCAGGATAACCATACAGCAAGTGCTCACAAAAGGAGGTCAGTATCATTGTCCCCATTTTATAAATAGGGAAACTGAGGCACAGAGAAGGGAAGTGATTTGGCCAAGGCCAACCAGCAGTGCAGTGGCAGAGCCAAGAATAGACTCCTGCTCCCCCCAAGTCTCAGTTCAGTGCATAATCCACTAGGAAACAGGCTCTAGGCACTCCCTGAAAACAGGAACAACAAAAAGGTCATACTTTTTCATTTCCAAAATACAGTATTGTGAGAATGAAAGATACTCCTTAATGCAGGGGTGGGCCATAAAATGACGGTGTTTACCAGGGTTTGCCCTGGTGGGCTGCCGCTGCTATATTTACCTGCACCTCTGCCAATACGTTGGCCACTGATCACTGTTCCCAGCCAATGGGAGCTGCAGGAAGCAGTGTGGACCGGGACACCATTTCCCACTGTTCCCATTAGCTGGAAACAGCAATCTGTGACCAACAAAACTGCAATTACCTGTACCTGCGGAGGTGCGGGTAAGTGGTGGCAGCCTGCCAACCCGGGTGAACCGGCTCTGGCCCAAAGGCCACTATTTGCCCACTTCTGACTTAACCAAAGGAGGAATATTCTTAATTTACCCCATGGTTTAGAGCAGGGCTACTCAACTGGCGGCCCACGGGCTGTATGCAGCCCATGGTGCAGTTTGGCTTTATGCGGTTTTTAACATGTGGCCCAGAGGTGGGATACTTTGAACATGGCCTCCACTGAGAACATGCTCCACGACGGTGAGGCGTCTCCCGGGCGGGTTGAGCACTGAAAGACTCAAGTGGACGAGCTGGCGGGAACAGACGGGTACAGGATGTCGGCATTTCTAGCCCCCAGGGCGAAGGTGCTGGGAGCACTGGTCATTGTGGGAAGTGCTGGCTGCTTAGTCTTGTGGGCAGAGTCTGAGAGGTGCTGACTGGCTCACACTGACCATGTTTGGGTCCAGCGCTGCAGCTTAAGGCTTAATCTTTGCATTCCTGCCCATCAGTGTGAAAGAAGCTTTTAACATATATTTGCATATACACTTGCATGTATATGCAACCACACTTAAGTTGCAGCCCTCCGCATGTGCTGTGAGTATCATTGTGGCCTCCGGGGCTTCCAAAATTGAGTAGCCCAGGGTTGAGTAGCCCTGGGTGAATAGTAACCAGGGCTTTTATCACCTGTAATATTTCTGAGACTTGATGCAAGCAGGATAGATATTACATAAAGGACATGAGCATGTGCCTCACCTGGTCCTCTATTGTCTCACTTCCCCTGAGATTATGCATGGGCTTTTCCTTATTCCGTTTTGCTTAGTTACCTAATATTAGTCCTCACATTCAAATTTTTAAATATGCTATTTATTGAGCAGTCCTTGAGTGACCTAAGTCAAATAAGAGCAGCTGATTCTGTGAATTTACAGCACTAATTACAAAGGAAACACCACCATCTGGTGGCCAGTCTGAAGATACTTCACACATTTTAGCAAAAAGTCAATAGACTATTCTCACTTGTTCCAACACCATAAAATACTATTTTTCCCCGTTGCTGAAAGAAACTTTAAATATTTCAACCAGAAGGGACATAAACTGAGCTCTCTCAGAATAACGAAGTTATTTTACTCAATGTCCCTAAGCATTGTCCTTTGTAGGGTATGTAAGATTTGATTAAATCCTGCCATAAAATATTAGGTCAGATTCTCCATAGCATTACACCTGGTACCACTTTTACATACCCACTGTCCTTAGTCTTGCATGGTGTAAACAGCTACACAAGGTGCAAAGTTGTGAAGAAGCAGACTCCAGGATGTAAGCTCTCTTTTCCTCTCCTAACTACTTAAAAAGGAAAAAAAAAGAGTTGATCCCAAAGGGCAGAAGGTTTCTATTACAGAGAAATTTTGAGAAGTACAGGTCAAAAGTAAAACCCTAAATAAAAAGTAAACATTCTGACTGTGGGGGAATTTAGCCATGGATTTTGTGATTTAGGTCCCTCTCTATATAGTCCTTACGGTCCCATACTCCTGCAACTGTTTAGAGTGGATTGGAGACAGATAAAATGGACCAGCTCAAAGGATATTATCACTTCCATCACAGTTCTAGCTATAGGCTGGACCTCGCTGATCCAGCGCCCTCGAGACTTGACTGGTCCCAAACAAGGGAATTGCCAGACCAGGGAAAGTTTCCTGCCACTGGGCCTGAGTATTCTGCCCCTACCCACTGCCGGCTATGCTTTGGCTACAGCTGGGCCCCCTACTGTCAGCCCCGCTAGGCTATCTACTTTGGCCCCAGCCCCAATGCAGCAGCTCGGCTGCTGGTCCTGCCCTGCTACCACCACCCAGGCTGCTGGCCCTAGCTCTGCTGCCACTGGCTGAGCTTCCAGCCCTGGCTCCATGACCACTAGCTGGGCTGCTGGCTCCACTCCCAGCGCTGCTACCAGACAACTCTGGTCCTGGCCGGGCTGCCGGATGCTGGTCTGGCTCTGCTGCCACAAGCCCTCCTGAGACTTGGCTCCTCGCCCATGGCTCTCTGATTCAGGAACATCCGTGGTCCTACTGCAGTTAGGGATGCTACAATACCAGATTCCATTCCAGACCTTCCACATGTTGCAAAGAGAAAGATTTGACTACGACTTTTGTCTTTTAAAAAGTAAGCTATGTGTTTTCATTTGGTTACACTAAAATCTTATTATTTCAAGTACGAAAGGACTCCAAAATTCAACACCTATCTATGCCAAGAGAATGGATTTAGAGATACTTCCAAGACAATATCTCTCTCTACATATAAAAAAGATTTCTCTGCCATGTGACAGAATGACATCATTAGGGTCTCTGGCCACAAAAGCAACCAGAAAGAGGGGGGTTGGCAACCATAGTGAGCCCAGGGCACAGCCTTGTAGTAAAACCATATTATAATTTTTCTTTAAGCCATTAATGACTTTCATACCCTTTCCATCAGTTGGGAACTATATCTCACAGACAAAGAGAATCTCATTTATTTTAACGGTTAAGTAAATGGAAAATGGAAATAACTAGATCATCTGGTGCTTTTTCTCAGAACTTCCTTTGCATCATATTTGGCCTGACCCTCCATTGGCTAAATCATTTGCATGTGTGCATAGTGGGTGTAAGTGAGAGTCTGCTGAGTTGTGCTTTATAAGCCACTTTGCATAGGTCTAAATAGAGTACACAAAGGGCAAGTCAGTGGAGAATCTCACCCAGAATTTGTAATGTATCCTACAATTGGCATGTTAGCAGTTTATTGGTACTCTGCCAAGTTAGATAGACAAATGCCTCTCATAAATCCCTCTGTGGCTTAGGTGTCCAGGCACCTGATGAGGAACCACTACTTGCATGCTCAGAGGCAGAAACATGGACCTAGGGAACTTTTACTGGAAAAAAAAAATTAGATGACAAAAGAGTTGAGGTGACTCCAGGATTCAGAGACAGCTGAAAAGAGGCTTTGTGAATCCCAGTGGGGCCTAATTCTGGGAGTTGGGCACCAAGAATGGCAATCAAACATCTATGTGCATTTGTGAATCTAGCCCTATGAATCGTGTTGCCTAAAAACTTGAACAGCGACTGCAGCAGTTCACTTATTTGTCGGGTACTGTAGCAAGTTAGTGAAAGTTAAATGAGAATCTTGTATTCTCTATAGATATTCTAGTTTTCCATTTCAGTGTGACATTCTAACCTTTGGGAGGTAATTATCAATCATCTGCCATGCTCATCATATCTCAACAACTGAGTTAAAGCAGCTGTACTCTCCCTGAGTGACTACAATTGCAGAACAATTTGTTTTAAGAATTTATAGTAAGTACTATTCAGGCGCTTTACTGGACTAGCAAAAAGGAGGAAAATGCATTTTGATCATTTAAAAGTTCAGATCTTCTAAGATATGTTTTTAAATGTAATTTAGTTTAACTTTTGTTTTCCTTTTATGGAAGTATGGATGGTAGGCTCTCAAGAACTGAAGCATGTGCTCGCTGAAATACACCTGAGCTCCATGGGTTCTCTCTTGATTCCTTCATTATTTTCAGGTTACTTGGCACAGTTTTAACTTACAATATGCAACATTTCAATCTTGCATAAAAAGCATTTCAGAATATGCCAACAGTGGATTGGATTACACAAATATGTGATGTATGGACTGTCTAAGCAAACAAAGGAAAACGATTCCTTTCTTTCAGATATGAAACATATCTGAACCCACTCCAAAAACTATATTTTATCCATTAGAATTCCAAGCTAACAGGTTTTGGTGCATGTCCAGTGATTATTTGAGCCTCTTAAAATTATTTGGATAGTTGCACAACACTTTGTACTAATGTGGGACTACCCAGTATTCATGAAAAAGAATCTACAGACGCACGTCTGCTTCTATGACTCATGGTAGGATGCATCCATTCATAGTAATTTATACTGAATATAATGACTTAATAAATCCCTAATCAAATCAGTATTTTCATAGGTGTCACTTTCATTCATTCAAATTTAGCACAAGTTGAAATCCTTAATATGTTTGCAGATGGAACAGTATTGATTGCTGTATTAAGGCACAAAGAAAGGAAACCACTAAGGGCCAGATTCTCACGTGGTGTAAATCAGCATAGCTCCATTGGAGTCCACTGACTCATACACTAGTTAAAACCATGCACTAGTTAGACTAATTGAGACAGGATATGAAACATTAAATGACATGAGTAGTGCTGCCTGAATAACCAAGATACAACTTAAACACCCTAAAAACACAAGATGGATATAATTTAGACTTGTTTTAAGAAGCCAAACAAAGACAGATGAACAAATGTACAATAAAGATGATAGATAAGCTCTAGTGTACCTAATTAAGCCCATGTGTGAAAAACATAAAGCTCTGGATACACTATGAAAAAGGTCACAAACTGCAAAATGAATTTATTCTGATGAAGAAATATAAGGAGGCAATATAAAACATGGTTAGCGGAGTTTCACATAGTAAAGGAACTCAGATGCCCCGTTAGGGACATGACCTCTACTCACTCACATGCAGCTTATATTTCAAATCCTCGTTGTAAGGCCAAGATATGACCTTGATTCACAGGCACAATACTTAGGTCTTGACACAGTATCAGATGCTTAAAGTAATGAAGTATTGTAAACAAATTTAGTATTCTCCATGTACACACCCCAACACGCCATGTTCGGCCGACTGCAGTTTTGACTGGTAAGACTTTCACTGAACAGAAAGTTTATCATTTGCAATACAAAACATCACAGTTAAAGCTACATTCCAGGTGTGAAATCCTGGCCTCACTGAAGTCAGGAAATGGAAAAACTCCCTGGACCTTAATAGGTCTCCGAGGATTTCATCCTAAAATTCAACACTGAGGGTACATCTAGATTACATCCCTCTTTTGACAAAGGGATGTAAATTAGACACTTCGAAATTGCAAATGAAGCCGGGATTTGAATTTCCCATGCTTCATTTACATAATCGTGTCATGGTGCTCTTTCGAAAAAGCGCTATTTCAAAAGTGAAAATACAGTCTAGACACAGTTCTTTCAAAAGCAGAAGCCTTTTTCGAAAGATCCTGTAAACCTCATGCCATGACACGATTATGCAGATGAAGTGTGGGAAATTCAAATCCCAGCTTCATTTGCAGTTTCGAAGTGTCTAATTTACATCCCTCTGTTGAAAGTCTAGACACACCCTAATTCCCACCCAAAGAGCAGAGCCATTATTCTTAGGGCTCCAGTAGATTTGGACCAAATTTTGAAATCCAGACTCAGTTTTACTCATTCCCAATGGCATCTGCTTTTACATTAATGCTCGATATAATTTGCGTCCATATCATGAACTGCAGGTACAAATCTGAGTACTCGCATCTCTGCCTACTGGACTGTGGGCCTATGTCAAGCATAGGTGCAAGCACCCAGGTTTGTACCCACAACTGAATTGGATGAGCATATGGAAAGTAAATGCTTCGGGAAATGAGCCATAAGATTCTCATCTCATCAATTGCTAGGTCAGAGCTACGTGGGGTGACTGGAGTTTCCCTATGAAATCTATTAATAATACAGTACAGGTTGCACCTCCCAAAACTGGCACTCTCTGGTCCAGCAACATCCGTAGTCTAGCAGGACAATGGATGTTCATAGACCAGAGAATTCCCAGGAGCGCAGTGGCTGGAAAGCCAGTGTCCAGCAGCAAGCTGGGGCGAGGAGCACCGGAGCCAGCAGCCTGGCTGGAGGCCGGGGGGCTCAGTTGATCTGTTTGTCTCTTACTGTGGCTGAAACATACTTCATGCTGGAGTTCTTTAAGGATTTTGTCCTAGATTTAGAAAGGTCTTTATATAAGTGGTAGATCTAGGGGTACTGGGGATGGGGGTGCTGCATCACCCCTTGGCTTAAAGTGGCTTCCATAGTAACAGGGCTTACAGTGTGGTTCAGTGGCTCTCGGCACCCTCACTATATAAAAATTGGTACAGCACCCTAGATATTTAAGCATGTGGGCAGGCCTGCTGACAGTGGGAGGGAAGACAAAGAGGGCAATTGCCCCAGGGCCTAGAGATTCAATGGGGCCCAGAGCTCTCAGCTGCCACTACTGTGGCAGCCCCTTTAAATTGCCGCTGGAGTCTTCACATGGCTTTGAAGACTGGGAGGAGAACCATGACCTGAGTGACACTAAGGGCTGACTGCCCTCACCCTCCCCTTCTTCCTGAGGCCTGGCCCCTTTTGAGGGCACAGAGCTGGCCCCCACACAAACCTTGCTCTGGGGCTTACAGTGCTGCATGTGGATAACTTTAACTATGAATGTAGCCCCGCTGAAGTCAGTGGAACAATACACGCTTAAGTACATTGCGAATTTGGGGATCTATTAACAGAGTTTCAAGCTGTAACCTGCTTGTACTGAAGATTATGGCAAAACTACTACTGACATCAGTGAGGACATGGATGAGACCTTCATAAGCTAGTGTATTTTAAGAACTTGAGATTTTCCACTTTGTCCTATAGATGTGAGAAAATATTCTATTTTCTTGCAGGAGTATATATAGACCCCACTACACCAAAGCAAGGTTGGGCCCCATAATCTTATGGAGGTACCAAATACTAAAACTGGTCAGAAACATTGTCAAATGTTTTCTTTCCAAAAATGTCATTTTGAGTAAGTTTTCACAAAAATATATCATTTTCAAAGAAATTTTGTTTTGAAAAAAGTCAATGTGCCATTTAGCCATATTTGGAATGAACTATTTCATTTTTTTAAATTTCAAAATTACTTTTGTTTATTTTAGATACTCTTTTTAAAGTTTGAAATCAAAACAAAATTTTTCAGATTAAAGGAATTTTTCAAATTAAAAGAATTTGTAAGAGAAAAACTACTTTGGAGTTAATTTATGGAGAACTGGAAGGTGGAAGATGGTGACTAAGGCAAAAACAAAGTGTGGGTGTTCAATCAATGTGCAAGAGTTGCTGAAGTTACACGAATCAAGTTTTGAAAAAAGGTTGGTTTTTTTTAAACACTGAAATTTTACATCTGGGCTAAAATATTCTAAGGCAGCTAGAGTGACTGAAAGTCACCGGAACTTGTGCCTAAAGTCCTTTTCAAAATAAAAAAATTTAGGCACTTTAAAAAAAATCCCTCATATTTTGGTGTTTTTAAGAGAAACATAGGCCAAATCCTACAATCTTACTTGAGTCGAAACTTGACATTAACTGATGCTTAGACAAATTAGGATTTGGGCCTAAAGCATCAGAGAACAAATCCTGAGCTACTGTAAATTGGGATAGAACCATTGGCTTCAGCCACTGAGGAATCTTAAAAGTGAATCAATTATTTGGAACCAGTGCCCCTGGCAAGGGCAAATTATACCTCCTGTGCCTGGTATTGTACATTATTTTCCAAAAGTCTTCCTTACTCGAACTTTCAAATGTCATTTGGCTGTTTTGAACCTATGGATTTGAAAGAGGAAGACATGCAGTTAGTACATGGCTGGAAAAATCAAACACTCATTGCCAGTCACAACTGAGAACTTTAGGGGCCATTATCAAGGAGTGCATGATCAGAAGCTGTTGGGTTGGGAAGCTGGGAAGAGCTTGAACAGTTAGGTTAATATAATTTAAAGTTGTAGGAAAACAGAAACATTTTAAGATGGGCATGAAATAGCATGCAATAGAAAGGGTTAAAAAGGTGAAACAAATCAGCGAGTACAAATGTAGATTAGGTTTCAAAATTAAGTATGGTAGATTATACCTAAGAGTGCTGACATGTAGACATATGTTGATACAATTACCAGAAAATAGAAAAGCAGTAAAATATTAGTAGAGCCAGTAAAGTAAAAGAGTTTCACAGGACTTTATATATATATATATATTGTATTTAAAAAAATCTTTAAAGACATGACCAAGAAAGTTACTCAAAAAGACAGAAAGTTTCCAACTCAATTTTTTGTTAAAAAAAAATCATATTTTACACCAAAAAAATTAATCGAAAGCTTGGGTCAGAAAATTTCTGCCTGCTCTAATTATGAGATCGAATATTACATAGTAACTGTTCTTCTCATAAAGTTTGGCAAAGTTCAGATTTGGATCTGATGCTGATTTTGTTCTTAGAAATCTCAGTAGTAGTTATACAGGGTGGAAAAAAGAAAAAGTTATACGTTATTGGGCAATCGATGGTCTTGCTTCAGGTGGATCCTTAAGCATGTCTCAGCACATAACTTTGCTGTGTAGACACACCCCTTATTTTGGAATAACAGCCATTACTCTGAAATAACTCTGCGAGCATCTACACAGCCATTCCATTATTTCAAAATAATTTCAAAATAACAGATGGCTTATTCTGACTTCTGTAAACCTCATTCTACGAAGAACAACACTTATTCGGAAATAGCTATTTGAAATAAGATGTGTATAGACTCTCCACTTCTGCTATTTTGAAATAGGCCCTCACCAGGGCCAGTCAAAGTTATTCCTCCTGAGACTCTAAATCAAGATAGAATGTCTACATTAGGGAAGCCTGCCTCGGACCAATTTTGAGGTTTCCCCGCAGTGTAGACGTTCTATTCTGAAATAACTGTGCAGTGTAGACATAGCCAAGTAGTCCCATCGAGCTGCATAGGAATAACTACTTCTGTAAAGTTAGGTATATGTATAAGTACCATGATGAATAGAGACCTTTGGAATACAAAGATTATGTGAACAGAGAATTAGGATAATCCAGCACATGGGCAAGAACCTGATGGCAACAACATGAGCAGATGGGGGATAGCAAAAGCCAGGGCATATCTATACAGCACTGCTATACCTGAACTAAGCTATGCAACTTGAGCTACATTAATTGCATAGCTTAAGTCAAAATAGCTTGTTTCGGCTTTTGGTGCTGTCTACACAGCAGGAAGTCAGAAAAAGAGCATTCTTCCTTTGACTTCTCTTACTCCTCATAAAATGAGGGCTACAGGAGTTGGAGTAAGAAATTCTTCAGCTCGACATTATTTTGACATTATGTCGAAATAACTGCTTGTAGTATAGATGCAGACTATGTTATTTCAGAATAACGTATGCCCAGAGAGTACAGAACAGAGGGAGGAATGAAGATGTGATACTGCTACAGCACTGAAGAGAGAGGTAAGACAGTGTGGAGGTGGTACATGACAAATTGAAAGCAAAAAAGTCAAATGAAATGACAGCGTTGGAAGACGACAATGTGAGAGAAGCCATGATGCTGAGAGAGGTAACACGCTACAGTGCACAGGGAACAAGGTGCCACATCACGTCAATTATATGAAGTGAGAGACTTGGCAAATAGCTGGTCAGAATATGGGGATACATTAATAGTAATCACAGGACTGGACTGAACCCCAAGCGGGGAAGTTTTCCTTTCAGACAACCATCGCTTCTTTTATGTCCTGGTTATAAACAAGGAACGTTGAGGACAAATATTGCTTCCCCTGACTTTTTTGTGTAGTTGATTTACAGGCCCATATTTTGCTTAACTGCTTGCGGTCTCTGGTAAAGTACTTTACATCCACAGGTGGTTTAAATAACACTTTGAATAAAATATGTGATGAATTTTGTGGGTTTTTTAAATGATTCAATCTGATCTTGTTTCTACTGGTAGTGCGTAGGGTGACTAGATAGCAAGTGTGAAAAATCAGGATTGGGATCAGAGTAATAATTGTTTATATGAAGGACAACAGCCCCTAATATAGGCCACCCTGTTGGTACAGTTTATAAAATAACACCAGTAAGTTACACACACACACAAAACTTTGAATCATTTTTCAAATTGCATATAGAAGTAAATTTAAATCTCTGCTAAAATTGGTTATACTGTTTGACATTCTGCATTTTGTTGTGAGATTTGGCTAAATGGTCAGACAAAAATCTCTGTTGGGTAATGTTTTTATTTTTTTAAATCAAAACCTCAATCTGTGTGATGAAAAAAAACTGACATTATTAGATTCTGTGGACAGGAAGTATTTTTCTTTACCAAGGCATTTTCCAACACTTCATATAGGAAATACAATATATATTATAGAACTTTACCTATGCATTTAATTTTTACAGTGGCATTCACTGTAAACTCTAGCAATATTTTCAGATTTATTTTGAAATAAGAAGAGGAGTGCTTCTTTTTTAAAATAAAGATACAGCTATAAACACAGCCTAATCTTCCACTAAATGTGACCTATCCAGTTCTAGTACGACTTGTCTCCATTCTGTACATAAGTAAAACTTTGTTTCCTGAATTTATACTTTTCTTTGTACCTTCCCTTTTCTTTTTGCTCAGTCTCTTCATTTCTATGTATACTGACATGAGAGTCAGATGGTTAAAATCAGACCCAGAAGTCTAGACAAATTATGAACCTGCTGAAAAAGGATGAAGATAGTATATAATAAAGACACATTAAAGAGCATCATAATAATTTGTAATAAATAAATGGAGATTGCCTATCTCCTAGAACTGGAAGGGACCTTGAAGGTCATCAAGTCTAGTCCCCTGCCTCCACAGCAGGACCAAGTACCACCCCTGACAAATTTTTGCCCCAAATCACCTCCACAAGGACTGAACTCAGAATCCTGGGTTTAGCAGGCCAATGCTCAAACCACTGAGCTATCCCTCCTCCTGCTCAGAGCCATGGAAAACACACAAACAATGAGGAGAGTTGTGGCACCTTAAAGACAAGCACATTTATTTGAACTTAAGCTTTTGTAGATAAAAAACATTTTGTCAGATACACGCTTTTTACCCACGAAAGCTGATGCCCAAATAAATCTGTTAGGATGCATCTACACTGCATCATTATTTTGAGATAACTAGCATTATTTCAAAATAACGATGCGAGTGTCTACACAGTCATTCCGTTATTTTGAAATAAGTTTGAAATAACGGACGGCTTATTTTGAAATTTGTAAACCTCATTCTACAAGGAATAATGCCTCTTCCAAAATAGCTATTTCGAAATAAGGCATGTGTAAATGCTCTACTGCTGCTATTTCGAAATAGCCCCTCACCAGGGCCATTCTAAGTTATTCCTCACCAGTGCCTCCTGGGGCTCTAAACTGAGACAGCACATCTGCATTAGGGAAACCTGCTTCACACTAATTTTGAGGTTTCCTTGCAGTGTAGATGTGCTATTTTGAAATAAACTATTTCGGAATAACTATTCTGGAACAGCTTATTTCAAAATAAGCATGTAATGTAGACACACCCTTAGCCTTTAAGGTGCCACAGGACTCCTCGTGTTTGCAAATACAGCTTAACATAGCTACCTCTCTGAGAATTGATACAGATAGGGCAAGGAGTTCCTTCTTCACTCACTATTTCTAAAATGATACATTGAGTAAAGAGGCATTTTCAAGCTACACAAAGGTTCAAATATTGCACTGACTCCTGAGAAATCTGATTGCACATAAAGAATACAGAGAAAATAAACTCCTCATCTACGTGACAACCTTGGGAGAAAACACATTTTTTTCCCCCTTAAAACAACCTCCCACCCCCGGCAACTAAGCAGGTGTTGGAGCTCCTGTCTGAGCGCAAAATAAAAGATTTAACTCCCAAACAAATGCCGAGATTACTATAGAAGGGTTTAAAATGTATCATGCATTGAACTAGCAGCTGGTGAAATGTTAAAAGAAATTCAAATAATTTTAATAACCATATTACCCGGTAGGCTTACTAAAGGAGAGCTAGTAAAGGCTGCTTCAAACTAAGTGGGGAAAGGCTATCATTCAGAAATTCTAATGTGATAGACAGAAGCGATGTGGTGTTGATAAGAGGACTTTTTGAGTTGAAACTTGTGAAGTGTAAGTTTTGACAATGTGGATGACAGCTTTGAAGGGAAAATATATCCGAAGAGGCAAGAGATTTAGATTCCTATCAGCAGCCTGAAGAACAGGAAATATCCAGGCTGTGAACAATTCTGTCTAAAGATGCTCAGAGCTATACTGTAGTTTTACACGGATCAGAACTGACCTTTACAATGTGAAAGGAGATGCAGATGTTCCCTGTCAAAGGAAGTACCACAGGTTTGGCAGAATGGGGAATTGGTCTTGATAAGCCTCTCTTTTAAGTAGGACAACCAACTACTAATACACAGTACTACAGTTTATTCAGTGAAAGGCTATGGATTGTAATTCCCTGCTCTAATAAGAATATAACAGTAGGGATCTATTATCGACCACCTGACCAGGACAGTAATAGTGACTATGAAATGCTAAGGGAGATTAGAGAGGCTATCAAAATAAAGAACTCAATAATAGTGGGGGATTTCAACTATCCCCATATTGACTGGATACATGTCACCTCAGGACAAGATACATGTCACCTCAGGACAAAATTTCTTGATACCTTAAACGACTGCTTTTTGGAGCAGCTGGTACAGGAACCCACAAGGGGAGAGGCAATTCTCGATTTAGTCCTGAGTGGCGTGCAGGATCTGGTCCAAGAGGTAACTATAACAGGACCGCTTGGAAATAGTGACCATAATATAATAACATTTAACATTCCTGTGGTGGGAAGAACACCTCAGCAACCCAACACTCACTGTGGCATTTAATTTCCAAAAGGGGAACAATGCAAAAATTAGGAGGTTAAACAAACAGAAATTAAAAGGTATAGTGACTAGCAGTGGTCCCCAACCTTTTTGTGGCCAATAGCACATTCATGTTTTCAGAAGAGTGTGGCGGGCGCCAACAATTTTTCAAGGCTTATTTTGTATTTGTACATTAAATAATACGAAAAACATCATATTTAATATTACATAATATATGAATCCATAAGATAAAAAAGGTAATTTTACATGTAAAAGGTATTAATTAAATTACTCGGCAATTATTCGGCCCCCCTTTGGAGAAAAAATAGAAAAAAGGTATCAAATGCGCAAATTGAAGGCTATTTTCATATTAAATGTGAATTGGGTAAATTTGATAGAAATTTAATTTATTTGGATAATTTTTATTTTAATTATATTGTAATTTATTTTTAAACAAAATTCTGCATTAATAAAAAGGGGGAGGATGTCCAAATGTTGAGCAAAAAAAGCACC
>JANRFK010001785.1:30574312-30602632 GCA_030068395.1 Apalone spinifera
GGCTCAGGAGAGAAGAGCAAGATAGAAAGGGAATAGGACGTGGAGGAGAGACCCAAAAATCCCGTCTTATGATGGGCGACTGGCTAGTTTTACAAGAAACAGTTGAATTTCAGGTACATTGCTCTGTCCTGGCACAACCAAACCTTTACCTTGCTTTCAGTTGTGATTAAGAAGAAGTTGCATACCAAGTTTGGTGGTCCTAGCTCTTACTCTATTAGAGGAGTTCAGGAACAAATAGACTCACACACAGACAGACAGATGCATATCTCTAAATATATAGTAAAATCATTGATCACGGCTAGTATTAACCACATTAATATAACAATTATAACTTAATTACTTCTTTGTCAATCAGAAAAAACACTTATATAGAACTACATTTTTGTCTTGCTCATCTTTAGTATAAATGTTTTGGATTTTCTTTGTTTTTTCCCCTACTTAATATGGACAATGGGCCAGCTCCTTGGCCACAGAGCATACACCATGCATTGAGGCATATGGGGTGGAGAATGAAAATGTGCTGTGGATGCTGGGTGTTTGCTAGACCGATATCACTGATCTCACTTTTCTACTAGAAATCATAAGTGAAGGCAATGCATTTGCATTGGTGTAAAACCAATATGAGCAGAATCAGGCCTTATTACTTTTCATGCTAGCAGTTGGTCAACAATACATGACTATAATAATTTGTCAAGCACGTTTTTAGGGTATAATTTCAAAAGTTTCTTTCTGTTAAGATAGGAATCAATCGATGAAGATGAACTACCAGTAAACAAGTAGATAGATGCTACTATTTCTGTAATATTTTAATTTAAAATTCTCATTACTGTGATGATTGATTAAATTGTTCTTATCTTTTCACAGATAAGGAGTATCTTCTGATTGTTATTCAGAACCCATGCGAATAGACTTTCTACAACAATATTTTTAGAGACAGTGATATAGCTGTTCTTTTTATAATACCAATTCTTTGTTATTAATATTTAATTCCAAATATACCACTGACTTCTTATGTAATATATGTAACTTGTCATTTCTGAAATTTTTCCAAGCTAATATTCTCAGTTATAGCTGTACTTAAACTTGTGCGTAAGCAAAATCAACATTCTGTGTGTAAATAAATAATCAGAAAAGCAACAATAAAGCAAAATGTTGAAAAATATTTGTTAATGGTGTGTGTGTGTGTATGTGTGTTTGTTTTTTTGACTAATTCCTGTAACTAAATAATTCTCTTTATATGACATAGTTAGCTTTTTTTAAGCAGGAATAATTTCAGGGAAATTAGTAACTTGTATTTGTAACCATACCCAGAGAAACTCAAGTATTTACAATTAAATAGCATTATTCATATTTGTACCACTTGGGTAAAGTGGACTATATTCTGGTTCTGTAACTTCTGCATTGTGATCTTTGTAAAGGATACATTTGACTTCCACCTTATGCTATCTTAAGTGTCCTTCAGTTTCTAATGAACAAATGAATCAACAGCTTTAGTTAAACATTTTAAAGCTAATGGTGAGTAAAGATTCAGATGGACAGAATGGCCCTTCCACCTTGAATTAATGCAAAACCGTTATAACATTGTTTACTGGCAATACTAGATAGTGCCTTTAAGTAAACTTATCAAAAATTATGATAAAACACTCAGATGTGCCCACCTTCAGATCCTGTACCTAGTGAGTACAGTGAGCCATTTCTTCCAGTATATTTTGCAACACTGTCACAGATTGTGCAGTTCTCTCTAAAACTGGACGCTTGTTCAGACCATTATTTTAATACAGACACTTAGTGTATGTAGATTTTCATGTTACTAATGATTCTGCTGATGATGTTACCCTCCTTTCACACCAACATGAAAGCATGCAAGAAAAGGTCACAACACTAGAGGAAACTGCCTTAATGATTGGACTGAGCATTAACAAGGGAAAGACGAAGACAAGGAGGATCAACCAGTCCAACAACAATGCCATCACACTGGGAGGGAATGACCTGGAAGATGTGGAGTAGTTCACCTACTTGGGAAGTATTAAGGGCACAGACGGAAGAACAGACAAGGATATCAATGCTAGGATAGGGAAAGCAGCAGCTGCATTTAAGACTCTTCATCCCGTATGGAGGACAAATAATATCTGCAAAGACAAAACTGCAGCTCTTCAACACAAATATGGAGAGTGTACTCTTGTATGGATGCGAGACTTGGTGTACTAAAAAGTCTTCAAATCACAAGCTACAGACATTCATAAACAGATGCATGAGGTACGTCCTTTACATCAAATGGCAAGACTGTGTCACAAATAAGGAGCTTTGGAACAGAGCAGGAAAAGAACCAATTGATGTTGAAATCAAGAGAAGAAAGTGGGGACGGCTAGGCCACACACTCAGAAAACCATCATCCACCATAGTCCATCAAACTCTCACATGGAATCCGCAAGGAAAACGCAAAAAAGGAAGACCTCGGACAACGTGGAGAAGATCTACTGAGATCGAAGGACAACAACTGGGGTACTCCTGGAGTCAGCTAGAAGTTTTGTCTCAAGACAGAGTGAAGTGGAGGAGACTTGTAGATGACCTATGCTCCACTCAGAGTACAAGAGTTTAAGAAGAAGAATGATTCTATAATTTTAAAGTTGAAACTTCTCCAAAATTAATAGGTCAAGGACAGTTTTATGCTGATATTTCACCATTGGTCTGTGGGGTGGGAACAATTTGGAAATGTGAGGGAACTAAAAAGAAGTGGTAGGAGGCTAACATGACCAAAAGAGAAAATGAATCCATTTGCTTGAGAACAACAAAAGCCAAAACAATGATTATTGATGGCATAGCCACAGTATAATATCTGCTTGCTGAATGACAGTTGATAATATGAATGGCTGCCATGAAAAGGACCATTACCTAGAAATAAATATAGCAAATCAGCATCTTTATATACTGAAATAAAATAAAGCAGAGCTTGTGTTTGAACATTCTTAATGTACTCTTTGCTGTACAGGAAAATACTCACCTCTTCCTATGGTTTTTCATCGAAGATATTCTAAATGATTTTAAAAAAAAAAACCATCTGTTCATTAGTGAATGTTGGCAAACATGGCCAATACTGTACCAAAACTATGTTTTCCATTTATCAAGGTCACCAATTCTGTGGAACGAATACTTTTTAATAGTAAACTAGTTATTATTAAATGTCTAACTTATTCATAAAAAATATTCTTTGGCACTTTGGGGGATAACCCGCATAACAAGTCAAAATCAGTTTGGCTGGCTTTCCTGTCACTTACTAGTATCTGGACTAATGATACTAATGATTTCTACTTGAAATCAACACGGTAGCATTGAAGGGAAAAGAGTTGGCCCCATTTTCATTATTTAATGTCTATTTTAGACTATTCATTTTTTCTTTTGTTAACAATATTAGTATCCAACCTATTGCTTTTGCACCATGTTACTCCAGCAAATGCTGAAGTTAGTCTTCTCTGTGTGATTTTTTTCTAATCTGTCAACAACATAGATGGTATCACCTCTAATACATTCCAGAGCCATGAAAAATATCCCTTAGTCTAGACCTGACTGTATTCTAATGCAAAAAGAAAAGTTTTGTACCTGGCAATATTTGTTCTTCACTTCTATCCTGTGTAAATTTCTTCTACAGATTTTAATCTGAGATTTTTTTAAGCAACTGATGATCACTTTGGTTTAAGTGGGGGGGAGGGTCCCAATTTAGGAAAGCATTTGAAGGAGTTGAATTCATCCCTATTCAATAGAGCACTTAAGTTCAAAATCACATCATTTTCATTCTCAGTGACCCAGAATTAGTAAAGTTCGACTACATTTATTTCAGAAGCATTTTGGCTGTAGAGCAGTGTAATCTACTCGCCACAGGCGAGTAGATTACACTAATTGTCGAGCCCTTCTTATGCGGCTATGGCATGTGTGTGGATAACCATGGGGGAAAAAGGGCATGAAAAGACTGTTTGCTATTGCTCTCAAGTTGGGGGGGAAGGGAGGAGATGAGTGCATTATGGGACACTAACAAGATGTACTCAGAACCACCTACTGCACTGGGAGCATAGCCTAGAATGCAAAGGGACAGGCCCTGTGGGATAGCTACTCATAATGCATCACTGTCACAGTCAATGGCAGCCACCTGACTGGGGATGTGCTACTTTGAACTATGTGGAACTCTTGCACACAGTGGAGACATGCACCTTTGACTTTACAAAATTGTGCTAAAAAAAATTTAAAAAAAATAAAATCAGCCGTAATAAATACAACTTTATCTCTCAGTGTAGATATGGCCTTAGCATACCCTGGAGTTTTTAACAAGGCTCCTTACAAGCAGTACAGCTATATGCACTATTAACAACATCCTCATTACAGAAAATAAATATAGAATGAGATATCCTGCTATTTTTATTTCTATTTTCTATTAGAAAAGCTACAGTATAACTGTGGTTTTTCAATAGGAAAAAAAAAGGTTTTTCAATAGTAAAAATTGTGCGAGTATCCATAATCTCAATGGAATAAGCTGTTAGCAGATTCATCTGAACAAAAGTGGGCTGTAATATGAGGAAAAGCAGACTCAAACATGAGAAAGCAATTTAAAAGTTTGCAGTACAATACAAAAGTATTACATAAGACTATTCAGGCTAAGGTGAAGTCTTGTGTTCCAACATCCAGCTGACAAAATGATTATATCAATGTCACACATTTAGGATGATAAAAATAAATGACAGTAATTGCAATAGAAAGCTGTCATCGGATCACACTCCCACTTTAAACATACAATAAACATCTTGGCTTTGTCTCAACATTTCATTTTAAACAAATATTTAAACTCCAGAGACACCAGCTAGGGCCAGTTGTCTGTCCCATTTACTGTAACAATGCTAGTTTACAGTATTCTCTTCAGGTTTTGTTTATCTGCCACATAGCCAGATTTTAAACACTGATTTTAATGCATACAGAGGGTGAACATCTTTGATCAATATATTTGCATATTTTAGTTTGTTTTAAAGAGGGGTGCTGACATGTGTAATGCAGCTGGATGACATACACCCCTAATGGAGTTAGTATACATTACATTCTACATGTAGAAATATTTAACTCACACATTTTTCAAATGTACCTTCAGCTCAAACTTTTTGAATTTTAGGTGGATTTGGTTTAACATGAGTAAAGTTTTCTTTGGATTCTTTTTTAGGAATCAATGAAAGAATGATGGACAAATGACAAAAATTACATAATCTATTGGAGTGTCATTTGAATGATCACTTCTGCAAATCTGTAGGAATAACCCCTCTTACCAGAATAAACAGTGCATCTTTATCACACAGATAAATGTGCATCTTTATCACACAGATTTTTAAATGTGCTTAATGGTGTAAAAGAGGATATTAAATATTCAGTCAAAGCATGCTCCAAGTTCCCATATTTGTCAGCAGAATTTAGTGATTTATAGATCATCTAGAAAGCACCAGAAACATAAATTACAACTCAATAATACTTCAGTGCCAGTGACTAAGTTCTCCGATCTTTATTTTTTGTCTTGTGTTAATAATAATCCCGTCTAAATCCTGGTGAAAAAAATGTTCAGGTGTGCTGAAGACAACATCTCTTTGTAAGCACACAAATTAGTCAGAACTCTTCAAAAAGCTTGCTTTTAACATCAGTATAGAACTCTCCTATATAACATCTTGCTGTACAGTTCACCTAAAATGGTGAGCTATTTGGACAATACCATATTTCCCGGAGGGAACATTGTGTTATCATAAATATTTATAATAATGAACTTGAAAGGCCAGCTTAATAAAATATCTGAAAATGCAATTAGACATCATTACTATTACTTCCAAGAGCTATGCACCTGGTTTCAACATTACATGGCAACAGCAGCATTTTCAGTCCATGCAGGTTTTCCCTAATGCAGGGATGAGCCCTGCCTCTATTATGTGCACCAGTAGTCACTAACAGGATACGTAGCTGGACTGGCCCAGATAAAGCAACAACAGATTATAATAGTCTGATGGTGTTCCTTTTATGATGTTCGATTTACCATGTTATTGCCTGGAGAACAGTATTACATGGGCTGCAAAATAATATTTTGAATCTCAAGCAGTCAAATTACAGGAGTCAACCATATTGCTATAATTTTTGTTTCCTTTTCCTGGACAAATTAAAACACACTGTTGTATTGGTTACTAGAGAGATTTAGGTCATAACAACAAGGCTCAGTTGTAAGACTTTCCAGTGGCCTTGAGAGAAAGGTAGACAAATATTCTTGAGAGGTTGCATTGGTTACTGCACACCTCACTTTTGAAGATTTAGAATCTACTTGAGTCATGGATATTTCGGCTAGTTGAATAATATTGGATAATTATAGACATTTTTCAAAGAAAATCAGCCTGATTCACCTCTAACATGCACTAAGTTCTGCACTGTTGACTTCAGTGGAATTATTCACAACTTTTCCTAGAGTAAATGGAGTGAAAGAATCACCTTCATAGACCAGTCATGTCTCTTATGTCAGAAGGAGAACTCTCCTAGGTACATGCTCATTGCTCACTATTTAGTAAGCCATACCATTCATCACTGAATATGAACCTAAAGCAACAGCCTACACAATGAACTGAGGATGTATTTTTTAGACATTGTGATCGTGTGGGGGTGGAGACAGAAAACTTTGTAGAGGACAAGTACAAATGATGATATAGGAACTTGTGAGTTACAAATTTTATCACATTATGGTGTACATTTCATAGTAAATAATAGGAATAAATAGCACTTTTATAGTGCTTTACATTTAAAAGCACTGTAGAAAGACTAGGGTGAAACTTAAACACCTTACTTAGGACAGTTTTAATAGAAGCAGCAGATGCTCATCTTATTTTGGTGCCTATGAAGTCCATTGTTAAGTCAATGAAGAAATTAGATACGAAACACGGTAATAGAGAATACTCTGGTCATCTACATTCAAACTAGCCAGGGCGACTTTAAAAAAAAATATGTAAAACTCCAGAATCTGGTAACATTACTTGTACTACTACATTCCTCATCGCAGAAGGAGAACATGCATTCGTCACATGGGAGAACAAGGAACAGTCTTGCCAAAGATATTAGTAGTCCTAGGACTAGAACCCTACTGCCTGAAGTGCTAGTCCAGCATCTTAGCCAGTGGATTGGCATGCTTGACATACAAAAGTGCTCCCAATCTCTGCATTTAGACCCCAGTTCAGAAAAGCACTGATGTACATGTTTAGTTTTAAGCATATGAATTGTCCTTTTAAAGTAAACAGAACTAATCATCATTAAAGGCAGTCATATGCTTAAGTACATGGCTGAATGAAGGTCTTACTTAGGCAAATGGCAAAACAGAAATAAAAAGGTTCATCCAATATTGTGAAGTTTGCAAAATTCTGCTGGAAATCTCAAGACAAACCTCCAGACTTCTTAGGTATGAGTGTTTCATGGTATCAGTGTTGCCAGTACTGGCCAGAACCCTGAACAAAAGATTCAAATAATGATAATATATAATGAAAAAGTGTTTCTTCAAACCTATTCCACATGCATCATGCATAGAAAAATAATTTCAATTAGCAATGGACCAATAGCCATAGAGTTGGTGTCTTAGTAAAGAAGTATTATTGCCAACTACGAAAAGCTTCCAGTTTCCTTGCAATCTACTAATTACCCACAACAATTTATGGGTTAGTATCCACACCTGATTTATCTGCTTGTCTGCCAAGAAGTATGGATTTCAGCATAAAATTCTGGAACTAAACTGTCCAGCTAAGTGGACACTTGAAAACAACATTTCAGGTAGATGTGACTGGAACTTGTAAATGCGATCAGCTTCTTCAAGGGAACAGACTGAAAAATGTGCTTTCCCTCGTTAAGCAAGGATTCCATTTGCAGTGCATGATGTTAAAAGGATGTTTAGCACTAAAGCATAATTCAGAGGCAGAGGAAAGTCTAATCTAGGCTCTTTCCAATGCCAGATTGCTCGTTGCAGAATACTCTCCAAGGTCTTGTGCAATTTGATTTTGTTATAATTCCAGTACCACCTACAATGTGCTGGGCATTGTCTATGCTCTCAAGAAGACACAGCCCTTGACCTGGAGATCTTACAGCCTCACAACCTCATTCTCCTCCTTTACACCAATTTAACATTTATTACATGTTCAGTGTGAAAACACTACAATAGATCAGCAATGGTCCTAGAACCAGAATCCTTTATCACTCATGAGCAGTACTGTGGCTTCAGGAAATTAAAGCATCTGAAAGGGTGCTCTTCTTCATAATTCTAGCTCTACTGAGGCATCCGCAGTCATAGCTGTTTCTAATATAGATAAGAATGAGAGCGGATATTAAACCGGAACATCCCCACATCCTTCTCGTGTAATTCTAGCAGTCACGTACCTCAAGTGCAGGTATCAGTTATTGCAGATGGCATTGTGGGCTGCCCAAAAAAAAAGATTCAGCGGTGTGAGATGACATGCCACTGCCAGTGAGGAATTTTTATTACTGCACATCATAACCCAGCATGAAAGATTGGAGAAAGGATTTTGTTGTTGTTTTTTTCCCCTGGGGGAGGACAGCAATCTCTGGTTTTGCTTTGTTTTAGTCTTACTCAAGAAATAAACTCAGTTTTAAGGAAAATCTCAAATTTCATTTAAGTACAGACCAATTTTTGCATTAAAATATTTTTAAAGAAAACGTTAATAGGCACTTGTTTAGTTTCTGCACTTTACAGTCTGGCCACCAGATGGCAGATAACAAAATGAACAAGTAGTTGACCCTGAGATGACCAAATAAGTGTGAAAATGGTACTGCTATGTAAGACGACGGGTTTCACATCCCCTGACAATGAAATACACTTCCTTTCCACATCCTCAGATAGTCTTTCTTGGTCTTTCCTTGCAGACCAGACACCAAAACAACCAAGATACTCTAATAAAATGAACAGCAGTTGCTCTTCCCCTTGCAGACAGGGTGTATAAAAGCTTAGGCAGAAAGCACCTTCCTAACCTCCTGCCCACCCCCCTTGCAATCCTAACTGGTCTCCACAGCAAAATAATTGGTCTCGGCTGAGCCCAGGCAGATTTCCCCATGGCCAGATTTCTCAACAGTAAGAGAAAACGCCTGCCAAAACGATCCTAAAGATTAGAGATTTAACCCTCTGCCTGCCAGCCATGATGTAGAAGCGTATGACATTTCCTTCCTTCCCCCTCCCACACCTCTATCACAAGCACAACAAAGAAATTTAAACAGCGTAGACAAAATAAGTGCTATGATTAATGAAGCTACTAGACTCAAGAGGCTATAACTTCACATTCACTGCCCCACTTTCAAATGGGCCTCTGAACATTTCCAAGTATATCAGTTTGTATGCTACAGTCTTTGCACTTGGGGCCTGCAAATTCTAATTTCTACACACTGTTGCTTATTCTGTGAGCACATTTGCAATGCCTGAATATGCAATTCCAGAAGCAAAGGCAAGGTTTGGCACACGCAAACTTGTTTGTTCAAATAGGCCCATTATGTTTTAAATTTTGGGTCCCAAATGTAACTGTGTCATTAATATTTATGAAAAGTCAACTGGGAACTTGAAAATGCTTCCCTCCAGCACCTTAATGATGGCAAATTCTGTGGTACTACAACATAAGTGAAGCATAATGGATTATTAATAACGTGTTTGGTAGTCCAATAAAACTATGAACATGACCATCAAAAATGTAAGATCCCAGTCAAAATAAACTGTAAAAATAGTTCAATATATGTCTTGCTTAGCTATAGCCCAGGTTCCATGTGAATAGAACATGATTAAATCAAGTGAAATTCTTGCCCTCTTCTTCAGGTGGCAATTTTAGTCGTTCTCTTGTTTTCCTTCCCCTATGGAAGATGGCTATATGGAAAACTAACTAGAATGTCAGACCTGTGCATTGTCTTTTGAGCATCTGAAACTATCACTATACATCTGAGTGCCCTGAAACTGATCTCTCTTTCTGGGTAAGGGTTTGGCCTGTATATTTGCAATTGCACATACATAGCCGGCCCTAGGGAAAAACAGGATGAGTGTTCAGCCCCCCGCTGAGCAGCCTCCTATCAACAACTCTCTCTCCCCACAGTGCCTCCTGGTGGGCCCATGGATCAGTGCCTTCCTCCCAATGCATACTGCCTTCCACTGATCAGCTGTTTTGCAGCATGTTAAGAGGTGCTGGGGGAAGAGGAGTAGTAGTAGTAAAGGACAGAACTGAGCAGGAAATGGTGGAATGGGCATGGAAAGAGGCAGGGAGGGAGTGAAGCAAGGGATGGGAAGATGCAAGGTGGGGTGGGAGCAGGGCCTGGACAGAGCCAGAGGGGAGCACAGGCTAATTTGTTCTGGGCCTCACACCCTTTTAAGGATACCCCTGGCTGCAGTGCATCCACTCAGAAACAGACTACTGAAAGCACATCAAACCTGTCCTCTGCTCTCCGCTCGGCTTTCCCGTAGAATTCAGAATCAAGCTCAAGGCCTTTGTCCTGATCTTCAAGGAGCTCTATGGCCTATGCCCAGGATGTCTAAAAGCTGCCTAAGGCTCCAGGACAAAGACCTTAGCTGACCATTCTACTTCCCTGGCATGATGGAACTCTCAACAATAAACGTAAAGCTAGCGTGTAGGGAGACAGAACTTCCTCTGGGATCTGCCTGAGATTGTGGAAGGATTTCCCCCAAGAACTAAGGACCACCACAAACCTCACCTTCTTCCACTCCAAGTGCAAGGAGAATTTCTTTGACCTTGCCTTCTCTAACCGAAACACATAGCAACAGGCATATTTGTATTAAACAAACAAGCCAACCTACTAAAGACAGACACTTCACTGCAGTGCTTCTCCTCCTGAAAAGAGAAGGAGTGAATACACAAGTAACAGATGTATAATCATTAATGCACTACTGCAAGGTGCTCATAGACTGCAGTGATGGCAGTAAAGTAAGAATACAGAAGGCCAAAATCAATTTACTTCAAGAGTTTTGCATGAATAAGGACCATAGGATTGAGAGCCTGATTAAAGATAATTGGAATCTTTCAATTCAATGGGAGTCTTTCCATTGTCTTCAGTAGCCTTTGGGTCACACTCTTGGTCCAGTCCACAAGGCTAGTCCCACCACAAACACATCTGCACACACACAAACACTAACGTTACATGATACTACACTTGATTCTAGGAGCTAAAATCCAATACCCTGTTCACTTTTGGAATAACAAAAAGCTATTTCTGCAGGTAAATTATCACCTTTCTTTACAATTATTTTCAATTGCTCCATTACAACTGAAAGGTGCCACACTAATGGCCCTGGAGACTGAAGAGTCCTCCTTAGTCTACACAATAGATTCAGCAAGAGTAGCCAGAGTGCAAGCTTCTCTACCGCAACCCACAGACTTGCAGGGACCAGCTGTGTATGTATTTGGACAGTTTAGTTTCCTTGCCAGTTCCATCCCTGGTGCCTGCATTGAAACCCCAAACAAGGGTATTATCAAGTTCCCACCGAATAGGGAAAGATAACACAGTGAAACTGAAAGCTGTAATATCACTGCAAACATGGGCACCTGTTGTACACTGTAGGGCCTGATTTTTGATCTTGTCTTTATTGGAGTTACCTCTGCTTTACCCTGGTGTAAGTGAGATCAGAACCAGGTTCCTTTTGATAGAAAAATCTTTCTAGGTTTAACGTTAACTGTATTTCTGTCTTACTTCATAACTGTACTGGTAGATATGCAACAGACACTATGTATGATGCAAGGTTGTTTGAGAATGGATTTGTAATTACCCATCCAAGATTCAGTAACTGTTTCAACATTTTGAACCATGTAAAACATAAACCTTGCCCACTTACCTACCCACTAAATAAATTAGCTGGTGAGTCATTCATCTGCTGTAAAAACAATTACTTCTGCATATTAAACTCAAGAGCTACATGCTGCATTATCTTGATCAAGAGTTGATAATGTGACATGCCAAGATTTAATTTTTTGCCCAACAAAAACACAGCATAAAGCATACTGTGTGTATTAACGTGTTGTATAAAATTACCAGACCTGTCTATAGCTTAAAGTCTCTTCCACCACATTCTCCACCATCCCCACAATACAGTCTGGCCTTTTCTGAGCAGCATTCCCAGTAGTCTCGAAATACATCAGCTTATGTTTTGCAGTGATAGAGTTCACCATTTAAATGAAGAATTTATTTTTGAATCTCTCTTGGGAAATGTGTAGTATTATGTTTTATTTCATTAATAATTTTTAATAGAGTATGAAGTTTTCTCTGCTCAGCATGCTCTGGAAATATTAAATAACAAACAGATCCAACGTCAGCATATATACGTGTTGGGTGAGCAATAGACGTTATCTAATTATGTTGTTAAATATAGAAAAGGACAATTATGAATCCTGGGCATAGGAAATTTTTAATTCTATAGCACACAGGAAATCTTCGTGAATAGGCTTGTAATGCATTATTCATTACAGACTGTCCTTGAACAATGAATCAGAGTTCCCATGACTACAGGATAAAGCCAACTAATGCTGTGAGTCCAAGAATATGCTCCAGCATATCTACCCTTTTCAGTCACCTCATGACAAGATAACCATGAAGGGTATTGTTCATGACTAAACATGTGCCAAAAGGTCTGGATAAATATGATCAGTCCTATGTCAAGTATCTTTCCAAACCCAAATCAATACAAGCAAGAGTAATAGGTATCAAGAACGGAAGTCCAATAACAGTTGTGATGTAGCTGTGTATGCACTTCCAAAGCAGTCAGAGTCTGGAAGGATGGGTGGATACAGTATGGTCCAGTGGAGTCCACAGACTGAGAAGAGACCTGGATCCTCTTCTTAACTCTGCCAGTGACCTGCTCTGGGCCTCTGTGTCACCTGGTAAACAACTGTACACCCGGTAAACAACTGTAGTATAATTAGTGTAGGGAGTCCCAAGTCCAGTGAGTCTCCCCAGGGACCTAGACCTCAGAGGGTGCCTGGATCCCCCCAACTGGGGCCACGTCCACTGTGGCTTGGTGCGAGGTGACAGGAACGGGACTTCCCGCAGACTGAAGGGGCGTAAGCATTTCCAAGTGCCTGTTGCTCGCTTTTATGCATTGCTCTGCCTATGCTTATTGGCGTATTACTTTGCAGTAGCTGTGTAACCATCTGGCAGTATTAACTCTGTAATAGTAGTGACGTAGTGAGATTAATGCAAGCAACTATTCCTAATTGACTCTGTCATGAAGCGAATCCATAATCCTGTTTGGCCATGGCCCTGTGAGTAGACACGCTGTACCCATCACTCCCCTTCTCTGTGCCTGTTTCCCCTCTTGTCTCCTGGGCTTGTCAGCTTATCAGGACAGGGACGGTCACTTAATATGTGTTTGTTCAACACATGTCACGAGGAGGCTTGGTTAGAACCACTGAGCATTACTGCAAAGTAAGCCATATAAGATCAGTCCCATAAGCCTGTGGACACTGACATTATGGGCCAGGAGGAAAGTTTCAAAAGTGTGTAACTGACTTAAGAGTCTATGTCTCATTGACTCCTAGATCTCTTTTGAAAATATTTAGAAGACTATATAACATGGAGGCAATTTTAAAAATTTTAGTACAGATTTTGAAAGCCTGAACTTAGAATTTGAAATTGTAATTGGTAGACAAAAATACCTGTGGATACAATTTTGCACATGGTTTAGGCAAATGAAATGGCTAAGTATTCCTATGAAGTAGGTGTGACCTGTATGTTATAGAAGTGTTTGTTCTACTGTTAGGTCCAAAGAGCCCCACTGCATTTTTTGTATTCAGTTATTTTCTCACTTCCAGTCATTCTCTGCTGAGGAACGTTTGCCCTGTCCTCTTATTAGAAATCATTTCTATAAATGATTTTTTGGTAATTTGTCCAATCCATGAATACAGTGAAAAATCAGTTTGCAACCATTATTCCCAGAGTGTAAATGAATGACTCATACTGTGTTGAGGGCCAGCATTTCTATCTCATACACAGATGAATATAGGCCGGGGTGGGCAATAATTTTTTATGTGGGAGGCACTCCAAGAATTTGAAAAGTGGTTGAGGACCGCACTCTTCCATGATATTAATGGGGGAAGAGGGGGCGGGAGAGGGGTCTGGGATGGAGGTTGGGTGCAGAAGGGAGCTTGGGGTAAGGGAAGAAGGAAGGCAGTTGTGACCTGAGGCACTGGATGGGGGTGCAGGGGCTGGACTGTGACCTAGGGCAGGGAATTGGGGTACAGGATAGGGTGCAGGGATTTGGGTTTGAGCTAGGGCAGGAAGGGACTGTTATCTGGGGCAGGGGATTGGGGTGCTAGATCTGGGAGGGGATATAGGTGCGGGAGGGGGTAGACGATTTGGGTATGTGGAGTAGGGGGCAGAAATGGACGGCAGAGAGTTAGGGAAGGGAGGGGCTTGGGGTGCCAGAGGCAAGGTCTGGTTAGGAGACTTACCAGCCAGCAGCCCGTTCCTGAATAAGCCTACCTGCCAGCCAGTATTCCCTCTAAACTGCGTCACAGCACAACTTCATAGGTGGTTAATCAGCCCCATTCAGTCAGTCAGTTCCTGCAGGGAGCCCTGAACCTCTGACTGGATGGGGCTGGTTAATCACCTCTGAATCTGTGCTGCTGCTGCCCAGCTTGGAGGGAACATTGCTGCCTGCCCTGCCCCCGCACAGGCTACAGCAGCGTGTTCTGGAGCCTCTTGTGCTTCGTGGCTGCCTGTTCTTGAAACAGGCAGCTCCCATTGGCTGGTATCTGGCCAGAAACTGGCCAATGGGATTGTGCTGGGGGTGGGATCAGCTCATAAAGGTTTCCCCCGTCTTGTCCAGGCTCACAGTTTTTAAAGAAAAAAACATCCCTCAGCCACGTTTCTGAGCAGCGTGTGGGTAAGAGCCTGCCTGGGGCTCCCTGCAGCATCTGTGGGCTGGATGCAGTGGCTTGGCAGGCCAAATCCAGCCCGCAGGTTGTATTTTGCCTGGGCCTGATACAGGTATATACAAGGGCTTTGGTGTTCATTTTTTGATTGTTACGTTAATTATTAACAGTCTGATGTGAATGCTAAATTCATAGCTTCACTGTTTATAATCCCTGTGTTTGTGGTCACGCCTACCTCTGAAACTATGGCAGTTGGCTGCTCAGAATTTTTTTTTTTCGTTCTCATTAATATGCTCATTTCCTGTGTCACTCGTTCATTTCAGAGGATTTGTTTCAGACTTTCCTATCTATATTTGTTGGTGTTTTTAGCTCTTATCTATTTACAATCTTGGTCAGACAGCAGAGCAGTAGATGATGATTAAAAAAAAAAAAAAAAAAAAAAAAAAAAAAAAAGGCCAAACAGGAGGACACGATATAAAAGAGGACAGGTAATTCTCAGGCCAAAAACAATCCCTTTCAGCAACCTGGCTTTGTCTACACTGCAGGGTTTTTGTGCAAGAAGCCTTTTACGGAAGAGTTCTTGTGCAAAAACTTCTTGTGCAAAAGTACGTCCAGACTTAAAAACACATCACAAAAGCGATGTTCTTTTGCGCAAGAGAGCATCCACACTGCATGGATGCTCTTGCGCAAGAAAGCTCTGATGGCCATTCACAGAATGACCATCAGAACACCTGTGCTTTTTCGGATAGGCTCTTTTTGTGCACAAAACCCCTGCGGAGCGTCCACACATGCCTTTTTGCACAAGAGCTGTAGAGCAAAAAGGAGTTATGCCTGATAGAAGGAGGTATACCTACACTGCAAAAAGCCCTCTGTTCTGTCGATTGACTGTAGATTTTCTAGCGCAAAAACATGCTTGAGGTGTGGACACTCCGCGGGTTTTTGCGCAAAAACGGCTGCTTTTGCACAAAAACCTTGTAGTGTAGACAACAGCCCCTCTGTTTAGAAACCAAGATCTGAACAATGACAGTATTATTATTCCATCCTTATATAGCATCATATCTGTGTCTGGTATGTTCTAGTAGTAAAGCAACACAACCCTAACAAAAGAGTTTAAAATCCAAGGACTGGATTCTGATACCTTTGTTGTTGTTGTATGTAGTCCCAAATCGGTGGGACTACATGAATAAAGGTAGTAAAATCAGCATCAAATGTTTGATTCTGTCACCTTTATCCACTCCTCAGTGGTACTGTACTCCAGAAATCATGTCTACAAGTACATTTTGTTTTGCATATAACTTTTCACACTAACAAATATCATTTATGAGGTCTGTGTCAGTGTGAAAGAAAGAAAGAAAGAACGAACTTTCTATCCAGACTCCTTTGGGACCCAAAGCAGCTAATCATGCGCGCAGAATGTTTTCAGTACACAAAATCCCAGAAAAGGGAGGGCACCTTTGGAACAGCTTGAAAGTAATCCGTCTATGCAATTCAAAGGCAACTGTATTTGCACTGTAAGAATCGTTCATCATGTGGGTGGCTGAGCAGTCTTACAAAGGCTATAGAGAGCCACCACTCTTCAAAATTAAATAACATTGCCATTCTCTTGTTTCTGTTCACTACTGTCAAAGCTCCTAAACTCATTGGTAGGTGAAGGCCGAATGGGTTTTCAAAGAAATCGAAGAAGATTTGGCCATTGACTTCGGCAGCCTCAGGCCACAGAGCCTTGAAAAGTGGTTTTCATATTCCTGCTGCTTATTTTTCCAACACTGCACGAAAAGAAAACAACACCTGAAACACCCAAGAATTTGTATGTTGATCAGTTCTGCATGCAGACTGGAAAGCTCAACTTAAAGGAATATTAAATTTCTGCCAGAGCCCTGGACATGTAAGGCAATTTCACCTTGACATGGTTTGAAATGGCAACATTATAAACCCAGGGGAAATGAAATTTCTAATGCAGATGGCAGATGCTTCAAACTCCAATGATGCTGCTGCAGTCAAGAAACAATAGATTGCAAACAACAGATATTTTCCTTTAGTTGACATTACTCTGATAAATACAATCATAATCACCAATTGTGCATTTCTCCTAGGCTTTCCACTCTCCCACCCCACATATTAGCCTTTAATGATTAAAACAATCTCATTACTGAATAGACAGAGTCATCCTAAAGTCTGTTTAAACATTTTCATAAGCTTTTTTGTTTAAAGCACTGATTTACCACTATGTCAAAAAATGCACCTCTGGATCATTTCACTGACTCATAGCAGCCACGCTGACTTTTAAACTTGACAGATGTTAGATTAGCATCCTATTGAGAAGATAATCATATAGAACCTTATGCTGTAACTAAGTAAATGGCAGTAAATAGGCAACATAAAAGATCTATCCATAAACATAGCAAGCAACTATTCTAATCTAGCAAAGACCACGGATTTCAAAAACCCAGCATCTCATTTTATTTACTGATCTGAAACCAAAGCAAGTTATCACTTCATGCATCAGCACTAAACAGAATGTTTATTTGCTGAGCTTCATACTGGGTTATGAATCAGAACTGTAGTTCTAGAAAAATAAAATTTTAATTCAGATTAGAGCTACTGGTGGGATTTCCTGGTCCAGCATCCTGGGCACCTGAGTGGTCTCAAGCCATGGAGTCTGCAGGGCCAGGGGAGGTCAAGGCTCCCCTCCCATCTGTCAGCCCTGCTCCCCAACACTGGCCCTGCTGAGGCTGTGCACCCCACCATTTTGGCCCAGGCCAGGGCTACACTCCCAAACGCTAGTCTGGGGTGCTCTTCTAGCCACCAGCAATGATGCCTCCAGCCCAGCCGAGACTGCACTCCCTGGCCACTGGCTCTGATGCTTCCGGCCTGACTGGAACCACACTCCCAGCTGTGCTGCCAGCCCCCGCCAGCTGAGGCTGTCCTCCCAGTTGCTGCCAGCTGGGGCTTCACTCCCAAGTCCTGGCCTTGCTGCCTCCAGCTTAGGCGGGGCTGTGCTCCCTGCTGCCTACTGCACCAGCCCAGCTACCCCCAGGGTTGCACTCCCACTGCCAGCCTCTGAACCTGGCCAGCCGGGGCTCTCTGGTCCAGCAATATCTGTGGTCCTGCTGGATCATGGATGTTGCTAGACCAGAGAGTCCTGGATTTTAGAGGTTCAACCTGTAGCTGAATAAATTATAGCAAATATCCTATTGTATGATTTTCATATTTTTGTCACCTGGCTGAAAATGGATTATTATTTTTTTCAGATTAATTCATTATTCATACTGTTTACCAAATATTTCCTTCTTAGGCTGCTTACTCTGTCGTTGGTTTCTTAGTAGTTTGTTAACATGTGTTTGCCATTCAAAATGTGAGTTATTTTGACTGGACACTCAGTCAAACAATATGATAACCAGTTATTTGTGTATGCAGTCATCATAATGTGTCTGCGTGCAAAAAAGGAAAGAGAGAAAGGAAGATTAAACAGGAAGTCTTAGCAATCTGATCCAGATATTAAAAGGCACAAAAGTTATTTTAAAAATGCTGAACTACAATCAATACTGAACTATAATCAAACTATAATGACCAGGATCTGATTTCATTTTCTGATAATGAGAGAGCTGGAAACTAACTTAGGGGATGTGAAAATTTAGACATCTATCATCTTTCAATAGTGTGCTACTAAGAAGAGAAATATATACAAAGCAAAGGGAAAACAAAAACCACAGGAACCTAAAGCAACTGTAATTTATGAGACTTATCTGGATCATTCATGAGTTGCTGCCATAAACATTCAGCAATGGCCACTAGATGTGTCATTAAGGATTTTTCTCTGCTTTTTCCTTCCTTGAATCAAGACTTTCCGGCCTACATATATTTGAAAGAGTAATGACTTCTAGGAAGAGAATTACAGAGCAAGGGCGCTGGCAGAGAAGATACAGAAACAGCTGATAACTTTTTGCCTCTAGTCACAGTAGCTTTGGAAACCAAAACAAATTTTTGAGTATAAAAAGGAAATTACAATGTAAGAGAAATTGCTGAATTCCTGTCTCTCATGTGAAACGGTAAACCAGGTGATCAAAATAAAAAGACAAATTGTCAGCTGGCATTTTAAATACTGTGACGCCACTTCTGAAGTTAGTCCTTAGCGAGATATACAGCCAGGCTGACAAAAAACAGGTTCATTCCACCAATGGTCTTGTCAAAAACTCTCTGCTTATATAGACATACTCCTACTATTCCAAGAGCTATGAGGATTCAGACTTCCTGATTCTAATCTCACTCGCAATTCCAGGACAATTCCACTAATGTCAATGGAGAAAGTCTGGATATAGAATGTTCCTGACCCAGTGATTTTTACTTCTCAGTGAGATTTCAGGAGACCAGGGCTCTTAGCCATTGGGCCAAGTATTCCAGAATTTTATCTACCTTATCATATATGTTAGAAATTATACAACAGATTCTAAAATCACCCTTTTGCTGCTCTGACTCTGTAAAAAGCCTGCTCTCAATGCAGACCAGCATCTTAGGAAAAATCATGTTGCTAATACTGCCAGAGACAGAGAAAGGTCTGTTTGTATAGTATTCGCTATTGTATGGTGTGTTGAGTTCAAAGGGGCTAAGAGTTCACTCGTAGTTAGTTTCTTATCACTGCCCATTACTGGAATTCATGTAAGACTTGCAGAAATGAGTGCCAAAGGCCCTAAGACTTCTACAGTTTCATTCAAGATTTAGGAACCTGAAGTAAAATAGGTCCTGAGAAGCATTTGCACTTAGGTCCAAGGGACCCTAGCTGGAATTTAGCATGAATCCCGCTACAGTTGTTCCCTTGGAAGCTTCTTAGGGAAGAAAATAACTTAAGTTTGTCAACAATCGTCTTTCCCTTTAGTAAATAAATTAGCAAATATTTTAATTTTTTCAGTATTCATTAAAGGAAAACCCTATATAAGTTATGATTACATTTGAGATGTTTTTTCATATTCATATTGATGACCATATATTTATATGCCAACTCTGTCCTATGTTGTCAACTCTGTCCACACATCTATAGAACTGACACCATCACAGGACCTGGCCACATAAGTCACAACATCAGAGGATCATACAACTGCACATCCTCTAATGTGATATATGCTATTAAGTGCCAGCAATGCCCTTGTGCCATGTATATTGGCCAAACTGGACAGTCTCTACAAAGGAATTTCACAAGCCAATTACAGAGAGAGAGAGAGGGGAACTGACCTTCATATTCAAATTTGATACTGTTTCCCTTGGCCTAAACAGAGACATTAACTGGATGTCGATTATAAAGCCATTCTTCCTTACATTTAAGATCTCGTTGACATGACTGACCTCATTGACATCAAAAGCTAAGTATGTGACACTTCCAGCTCATTCCATTAGCCTCTTTAACAACGGTACTACAACTGACAGGTTCTTTTCTCCCCACCCCCTCCTTTCTTTTTCAGTTTTCAATTCTGGGTCTCCCCCTTTTTTTCCTCCTGAAGAAGTGGGTTTTGCCCATGAAAGCTCATGATACTATATATATATATATATATATATATATATATTTTTTTTTTGGTTAGTTTCTAAGGATTCATCTATACCTACTTGGGCAGGGGGCTGGACTTGATAACCTCCTGAGGTCTCTTCCAGCTCTATGATTTACTACAGAGGAAAATCGAAGCTGCTGCTGTCAATCTTCCAGGGTTCAAATTAGCAGTCTAGTTAAAACAGTCAACTTGAAGTGAGAGGAGCACTCTAGTCGATGCTGGTAACCCTGCTTTCACAAGGAGTAAGGGAAGTCAAAGGAAGATTGTTCTTCCTTAGACTTCCTGCAGCGCAGGCAGCACTAAAAGCCAAGTTAAGCTGCTTCGACTTCAGCTACACAATTAATGTAGCTGAAGTTGTATATCTTAATTCGACTTTGTCCCATAGCATAGACATATCCTAATGTGCCACAGGGCTACTCGTTATTTTTAAAGTTACAGACTAACACGGCTACCCCTCTGAGAATACGTCTACACTAGCCCCCTAGTTCGAACTAGGGAGGCTAATGAGGGCGACCGAAATTGCTAATGAAGCGCGGGATTTAAATATCCCATGCATGATTAGCATATTCCCGGCCGGTCGCCATTTTGGAAACTGACTAGCCCGAAGTAACTGCCCGCGTCTACACGCGGCAGAGAAGCGGGATTCCAAGATAAACTCTTAGTTCGAATTAACTGTTACTCCTCGTGGAATGAGGTTTAACAGTTAATTCGAACTAAGGGGTTTATCTCATGCATTCATGTCCAGTACCGCTAGCTCAATGCCAGTCTGAGATGAACAATAATTATTGACCCTAATATGCCCTATCCACACAAAGTGGCCACAATGCCAATGAACTTTGGATGCCCCTAATTTATGTTCAGCTGTTCTCAACTCAGGATGCAGATCCTGGACTAGACTGAAAAGGCTGCTGATTGGAATGGCAAGAAGGCCTGACCCAATGCAAAAATGTGGCTCAGTGCAATATTTAATGTCACGGCAGGACAGTGGTGAGCAGTTTTCCCTATAAGATGCCCCCTTAGCAGGCATCCAGGAGAGATTCAAGCGCCACCCAGCTGATTTGCAGAGCACCCACAGCCGCCCACAGCTAGCAGCATGTGTTTCAATTGGTGGTGTACAGCTTCACAAGCCTTGGTGCACATACAATTTATTCCACACATGAATGGAAAAGATTAGAAGGAACATTGGTGGTAAGAACCAGTGTTCCCTCTAAGCCTCTGACTGGGCGGGGTTGATTAATCACCTGTGACGCTGTGCTGCCGTGCAGCTTAGAGGAAACACTGGTGAGGACAGTCAAACATGATAGAAGAGAACCACAATTGAAAGATTGGAGGATGGGCTGCAACACCCTTTCTGCCCTGGTGATGCAGAAGAGAGAAGTTGCAACTTAGATGCAACTTGTGATGCATAAGAAAGAGGATCGTATGGGGCCAAATTCAAACTCATGTGTAAATACACTGGCCAGATCCTCAGCCTGAAATAAGTCCCCTTTGTGCCATTCTAGCAGCAGTGATGCAGAGGAATCCCAATGTGTCATAAAGCAAACATAGCTGGATCTATGCCTATTCCTGTTTACCCTCCCAACGCTTGCTTGCTCCAGTGCCTCCAGCGTGGGTCACTGGACCAAGCAAGAAATCTAATGAACGATGAAGGTATGAATCTGGAGCCTAGAGCACTTTGGACAATCTTGGACCAGCAGAAAGACAGCTGGACACCCAAATGGCATCAGTTAGTGCATTGGTCTAGTTGTCTTATTTATTTCAAGGTCTGTCCCCACAACTGGTAAGTGGAAAAGGTGATTTAGAGTCTGTCCTGAGGATCCAACGTACTGACTTTTAGGCAGTTATATTAGGGATGAATTTGGTGACCTCTTTTAAAGCAGTATATGGATTGAAATGGCAACGGACAGATTACTAGGTGGTGTAACAAAGTGTAGAACTCAAGGCTATATTTGATTCACTTGTGTTTATTGACAGTTTCAGTTTAAAGGAGAGAAACCTCTTACGGTGATATCAATATTAAAACGAACAACAAAATCTGAAGTAACTGATAAGAAAAATAGGGATGTAACATGTAAGTGAAGAGAATAAAAGGGTAATTTACAGAAGTACTTTGGATTTTTTGAACCCTGATTTTTCAAAAATATATTTTTGAACATATATTTATGTGCAGAATTGCTGTGAATGCACACAGCATTTACAAATTAAATATATAACTGGTCATTTGCATGTTTAATTACTGTGATTGTATGTACAAATCTGATAACTGGTAGCAAATTAGGCATGCAAACAGCATGCATTTGTATGCCTAAAGCACTAAAATCTGTTAGAGGGCAGAATGTTCCTCTTCACTGTAAGAGAAACATAACAAAAACAAGGAAATGGAAGTGCAAAATCCAAAATTAAAATTAGAAATTAAGCAAAACACTACTTAATTCACAGATTCCAGGTTAAACTTCCATGAATAGTGATTGGGAAAACCTTATTTTGGTGTGTAAACTCAGAATATTTGCTAAGAAAGGGCACTGACAAAAAGTAAATACAGATCACAAAGAATTGATCAGGCTGATCAATTTGCTCACCTCCTTTCATATGCGACCCACACTCATAGCAAACTGCAAACAGTCCCCTGCAAATAAATCAGGTGTCACACTTACAACTAACATATGGGAAAGGTGGAGTAAAAATCTAACTGCATTCGTAGCTTTATATGGCTTTGATTTAATCTCATTATTCCTGGGTATGAAACAATTTTATTTCTCTCTTTCCCAGATCCAGCTGCTTGCTTAAATTCATCTGGTCCATGGCCAGATCCTGCTTCCTGAATGTTTGGCAGGTGGAACAGAACAAGCCCCGTGGCTGGATTTCCCCTCAACCCTTCTCCCTCCCCCTCACAGCATGAGCATCAGGTGGATGGAAAGGGGCAAGACCCCATGCTGCAACCTCACTCCTGCTGGGGCAGGAGCTCCAGATGAATGGAAAGAGGCAAGCCCCCACACCCTGACTTCCACTCCCAGCAGTAAAGGGGGGAATGAGACGAAGGGGGCCCCCCCACAAAACTATACTCTCCCTTTGCGGGAGGAGATGCCTCCCCCATCCTCCCCCATCATTGCCTGCCCACGTGAAAGTGGGGCCTTTTCCTAGCCTTGCTTTTTACTTGTTGTGGCCCTTAATTGATTTTTTATGTGGGTCAATGTCCCCTGATGGAAGAAAGGTTTCCTATCCCTGTTCTATATACTTACCTGACCCTCATCACCATTCTATCGGAGCATCCCAGGATCGTGGTGTCTCCAGCCTCTGTTCACCAGGAGCTGGGAATGGATGGCAGGAATGAAGGGTTGGTGATTCATTCTGTTAATTTCCTCTAGAGAACCTGGCATAGACCACTGCCAGAAGACAAGATACTGGACTAGTTGGACCTTTGGGCTGATCCAGTATGGTCATTCTTGTGTTCTTATGAGCATTAATGGATTTTTATCCTTGCAAGGCTCTTCTAGGGTAGGGAAGTACTTTCTCCCATGTTACCAATGGGGAACTGAGGCACTGAAAGATTAAGAGACTTGTCCAAGGTCACACAGGAAGTCTTTAGCACAGCAAAGAACTGAACCTATGTCCCAATCAAATGGATATCCACTAGCCCACTAATTCATCTCCCTCCTCACTATTTACCTGTTCAATGGTTCAGAAATAGTTACAATATCTCCTATTAGTCATCCCTCAGACAAGCTATAGATTTTCTTCTAGTACACTGAATAAAGTGAAACTCATTCCTCACTTTGGTTCGTGCTCTCTGACATCCCTCCAGTTTGCCAACATGTTCCTAATAATGAAGTACACAGACATGAATGCATTATTCCAGATGGCAGTCCCTTATGAGCAGCATAGAGAAGGACCATTACCAAATCTACACAGGCACCAGCACTTGAGAGCACTGCAACTTTCTACACCACAAAATATTGAGGTACAAGCAAGGTAAATAAAAAAACCCAAATCCTCAAGGCTTACACCTTGATACCATAGTTAACTAAGAGCTATGAATGATTATTTATGAAAGCCTATACTAATGTAAAAGAGCTCTTTCAGTATTTTAATATAGCACACAGCTTGGGTGATCATACAATTCATCTCATGAAGTGGGTTTTGCCCACAAAAGCTCACAATTCTTATATATTTTGGTTAGTCTCTAAGGCTATGTCTAGACTACAGGTCTCTTTTGAAAGAGGCTTTTTCGAAAGAATCTTTCCAAAAAGCCTCTTTCAAAAGGAAGCATCTAGACCGCAACCACTTCTTTCAAAAAAGCAAACTGCTTTTTTGAAAGAGAGCACCCAGGCAGTCTGGATGCTCTCTTTGAAAAAGCCCTGTTTGTATTCAAGAATGCCTTTTTTTGAAAGAGCATTTTCGAAAAAAGGCGTTCTTCCTTGTAAAATGAGGTTTACCGCGGTCAAAAAAACCGCTGCGTTCTTTCAATTTAATTTCAAAAGACTGCGGCGACAGTCTAGACACAGGGGAAGCTTTTTAGAAAAAAGGCCACTTTAAAAAAAAAAAACCTGTAGTCCAGACACACCCTAAAGTGCCACAGGACCACTCATTGTTTTTAAAGTTATAGACTAACATGACTACCTCTCTGAGATTCTTGTATGAGTGTTCACTTCTTTTGCCTTGATTCCTCTGAAAGAAGCCAGCCTGATATGTTCTTCTCAAACTGCAAGACTCAAACTGCTTGTCCAGCTTTACCTGACCTTTACTTGTAGACACAAAGGCTTCCTTTCCCCAGCAGTCTGGGAACTTTTCACATACAGAACAGAGCACAGTGATGTACCTCTGACTCAATTATATAATAGCTTCAAATCAGACCATGTACATTGATCTCATTGTGGGGTTTTGCTCACAAAAGCTCATGATCATAGATATATTTGTTAGTCTCTAAGGTGCCACAGAACAACTCACTGTTTTTAAAGTTACAAACTAACAAGCTATCCGAGACACTGAACCTAATGTGACTTGAATTGTGACACTTCACTTGATGCAATTCATTTATTTTCATTAATTACCAAGGCTGATAAATCTAAGTAGATCATATCACACAGGAATTCCTTTCATGCACATATCATCATTATTGTGTACATTTACAGTAGCAGAACTATTCTATTATGCCACTCTGCTGTGAAGGGCTGCGTAAAATATCTTGCTCATTTTTAAAATTAATTATCGGGGCAAATATTCACAAAAAGAAAATTTAAAATTTTTCACAAGTTGTCAAGGGAGCTAGCTTAATATTTGCACAAACAGATGTTGTGTGTGTGTATATATATATATATATATATATATATATTCAAGCATGCAAATTTAATATTCCCTTTCCAAAAGTATGTGAGCATGCAAGATTTTTTTCAAGTGTATCTTAGTAGTTTCTACAATTCAGTTGTAGGAATGTCCCTGGAAAGTGAACACAAAGGATACGTTTACACTACATGCCTCTGGCGACAGAGGCATGTAAATTAGACTACCCGACATAGTCAATGAAGCTAGGATTTAAATATCCCTGGCTTCATTAAAATAAAAATGGCCACGGTGCTGCTCTGGCTCAGCTGATCGCCTTTGTCGACCGCTCCTGTAAACCTCGTTTCCTCATCTGGACTCGCGCGCTGTGCCGACGATCAAGTGAGCCGGCACAGCGCGGCGGCCATTTTTATTTTAATGAAACCGGGGATATTTAAATCCCGGCTTCACTGACTATGTCAGGTAGTCTAATTTACATGCCTCTGGTGACAGAATCATGTAGTCTAGACATACCCAAAAGGAGCACAAACATGGCCTATCCAAATAAATGTAAAAATCAAAATCAATATTCACGTATTTTATAGCAAGTTACCACTAAGCTATTATAAGGGGTTCCCTGGCCTTGCATACAGGCTAGGGGGCTCTGTGGCAGGACACATGTGATCTCCATGTCCCGTACAGTCAATCTACAAAGAGTCAGCTTACAACAAGAGGGAGTGACATGTGCTTCTCTGCTTGAGGGAGCAGCCTTCTTTCTCTCTGTGGTTTGATTCACGTGTGTCAAGGTTCCAGAATAGGAAATAAAGTAATGTTATATTGCAATCTGCTAGCAAGAGTATTTTATGTTTTGATCTAATTTCTCTGTATGCCATGAACATAACAAGAACAGTTAAATATCAATATGGATTTGCTTTTTGGATGACTTTAAATAGCCAGGTCTTAAATAATGTAAAGATTCAGAAACAATATCCAGCATTAGTGGTGACCCCAGTCTGATTTTAGTATCTTGAAAATACTTTGATTTTTTTTTAAATGAGGAACAGTTGCCAAAAGTTTATTTTTAAATACAACTTGTTGTTATAATCATGTTGTCATTCAAGAACTTCAATAAAAAGGCTGCGTGTTTTCAGTTTCCTTTCACATTTGAAACACTCCATGGACCCAAATGGATGCATCCTCTGCAAAGCACTGCCTTTCAGATGTCTGGCATCACATAATAAGAAGGTATTAAATAGAATGAAAGTAAAAGTTTTCCAAACATGTAAGTGAGCTCTCTTATGCCGGGCACAAACTCAAAATTACACTTACATTGAAGCATGGAAACAACCCCAGATTGGATTATGTCATTGGCACTTCATTGACAAGCTCCACATTTAATACTGGAAATTAGGGAGTATAGTAGTAAAATGATGAGACAGCTTGCAAGAAATTCAAAAGGAATGTACATATGCAAGTACATCTGTCATCTCCTCTAAAATATCTTGGAGAAGGCAGACTGGAAAACCAAAGGGACTAATTTACACCCTCTGCTATCTCCAATCTAATTCCCATAGCATTAAGTCTGGTGCACCCCACCCATGATGGCTTTCTAAACATACAGACTAAAAGAGGGTGTAGTACACACACACTGGAGTCATTCTGAAAAGTCTGTTCATTGTTGTCCTATTTACAAATGCTGCTATGCATCACACCAGCCCAGGAAAACTGTAGTGTGAGATGGCAGCTCCTGAAAAAACATTGCTTTTTTAGGCTGCATGCAAAAAGGCATCATTCACAGACCACAAATGTAATAGTTTCTCTCTCTCTCCATGGCTCTGGAGGTACACTTGCAACACACCATTAAGGGCCTGATCCAAATCCCATTAAAATTAATGGGAGTCTTTCCACTGAATTCAGTCAGAGGTGTATCAGGCCTTTATTTTTTAGGTTCCAGAAGGGCACTTAGGAAAATTAATCCAAATTAACCTTTAAAGTAGATGTTAAAGCACTTTAAACTCATGTTCAGAATTAAAGTAGCCTTAATTTGGTTCAGCTCAAAAAATCACTTCCAAAGCAGGGAGGAGTGGAAAGGAGACTAAAGTCAAAGTTGCTGTGTGATGGTTTCACTGGTCAAGTTCTGCTGCAGCCAATGACTCAGGAACATGTTTTTGTTTGCTTACCTCAGCCATATCAATACTGCGGCTATGTCATAGACTCTGCATGAAAATCTGTCTCCTCATATATCATTTAATTTCCTGTTCAGTGATGATTCCTCAATTAGCTCCCGATTCTTATTTATATTAAGGCCCATTTACATCACTCTGGCAACACGAACAGACCTTAAAGTGGATGTCAATTATGTTTTTAGGCACTTTCACACTTCCAGAGTAGTGGGAAAGGGTCTGAGGATCCAATGAGAACCAGATCAGAGTTTTTTCTGTTTAGTAGCATTATTAACTGATGGAGGGCAGTGCTTTATTAAACTGATTATGCAGTTAGTAGATAGGCTTGCTCTTTTTAATTTGCTATGGCTTGGATTTTAATTGATTTCTTACAAGGTACCTGTTCTATTAGGCTGCGTCTACATTGGCGCGGTTTTGCGCCAAAGCTATGCAAATGAGGCT
>JANRFK010001785.1:30605032-30631582 GCA_030068395.1 Apalone spinifera
TTTGCATAGCTCTGGCGCAAAAGCGCGCCAGTCTAGACGTAGCCAAAATGTTTATGCAGAGTAATTCAGACAGGGTGCTGCAACTGTACAGATGGAAGCAGGTGGCCATTACATGGGAACATTAGAACAATCTATTTTGAGATTAGAATAGATATTTTAGGGTTGCACACTCTCTGTATAAATAAAAGTGTTTATTTCTTTTTAAAAAGGTCTGAGGGGATGGTTGTGTTAGTGTGTAACTTTATAAACAATAAGTGGTTCTGTGGCACCTAAGAGACTAACCAAAATACATAGAATCATGAGCTTTTGTTGGCAAAACCCACTTCATCAGATGAACTGGAGTACTAAAAAGGGTATTAGTGAACTAGAAAACAGACCTAAAGCCTATTGAAATCAATGGGAGGATCAGAGAGAGCCTGGATGACTCTAGGGGCTGGTACTGAGATAGAGGAGTGAACATTTTTCATAATTTTTCTTTCACTGTTAGTGCCTCAGATTCTGGGGAGGATGGGTTTACTTCAGAACCCTAATACCTGACTGTGGATACTCAGTGTTTTTATAATTAGGCTTGAAATGGTATATATACCAGGACAGCTAACCAGACAACTATCCAGGTCATCTGCATTAGGAGTCAAAAAGCAAGGAGTCAAAAAGCAAGATTAGAAAGTCAGACTCACCAAAAGCATATTTGAGCCTGACTCAAGATCCCTGAAGTGGTACTTGGTGGATTTCATTTAAGAACAGGTACTATGTGTAGTCTAACATAAGAACTAAAACTCAGAAAATAGCTGATTTTCATATAAAATACAAAAGATACTCAGGAGGTGGCAGATGAAAACAATGGCCACAACCATAAAGAATTCAAAGGATCAGCATCTCTGTGAAAACTAGAAAAGTTGTAATGTTCAATTTACTTTTAAATGTAAAAGGAAGATTTAATAAATTAATTATAATTTTGCAATTATAATCATTTTTTAAATAAAACACCTACATCCAGTTGACAAACTTCATAATTTTTTCCTCACAGACCTAAATCCTCTACATTCAAGTAAATAAAGTTTTTGACATCTCTATAGAGCTCAACTAAAAGATCTCTGAAGCCAGGTGTATTCTATGGGGGAAGGTCGGCCTAAAGTATACAATTCCAGCTACATAAATAACAAAGCTGGAGTCGACATACCTTAAGCCGAACTTTAGCACCATTCCCACAGTTGGAGGTTGATGGGAGCATTTCTCCCATCAACTTCCCTTACTCCTCGCGACAGTGAAAAGTAAGAGAAGTCAATGGGTGTACCCTCAGCATTCAATTTAGTGGCTCTTTACTAGATCAAATGCCAGAAGATCGACCACTGCAGCATCCATCTTCCTGCAAGTCTAAATGGCCTGGGACACTGACTGTCTCCTATTTTCATGATTGTACAGTAACAGCACATGAGAGTCCTCATCTTTACTAGTCCTCTGGACACCAGCGTAAAACAAATAATAATAATTAAATGAATTCAAAGCCTCTAAACATGTAGTGTTCCATATTCATTTCTACTAATCCTAGAATCTATAGGATGACATCCCTACCAAATCTCTCTACCTACAACATAAATTACCTCAACCAAATTAATGAGGTCACTAGAGAAAAAAGAAAACCCACAAGAGATATTAACTAAGTAGATAAACCACCTCTAATTTGAAAGGGGATGCCCCTCTCTCTTCATCTAGTTACTAATTTACGCAAACGCAAAAAAACAAACAACCCTCCCCCCCCAAAAAATCAACATTTTATAACAGGAACTTAGAAAAGTTTATGGGGGTTCAGAGTATGCCGATTGCTTCACTGTACTCTCCATTCCATGCTGTTCTTTCACTTCTTCAGTATATCATTACTGTGTTGTGTTTTCTCCTTTCCAGCCTTCCCTAGCATATCAGTTTCATAAATTAAACTTCTGTCTCTGTACACATCCCCTAAGTGGGGGGTATTTATACCACAGGTGCTCCTTAGTGATCCCAATTAATCTAAGCAGCACCTGCAATCCAGAATAATTGGGGGAGGGGATTTAACATGACAAGCCATCCTTCTGTGATGATATATCGTAACTGATCAAACACAAACATCATACACTGATTATGAACAAAGATACAATTGCTTATAATGAATCATATATTTTATTTCTATGCTTTGTTTCATCTCAAGGTCTCAAAGTGCATTCCAAAACATGACTAAATCCCCATTTTGCTGATGGGAAAAGATAAGTTATTAAAGAGGTGCCATCAATATCTGTCTGAAATTTTTGCTACTTTTGAGAGGGGCCTATTTGGAAACCATAGAATCATAGAAAGGCAGCATTGCAAGGGATCTCAAGATGTTATCTAGTCCAAGATCATCCATGAAGGCTCATGCTCAGCAAAATGAGTACCTATCAAGGTTTTAACCCAATAAAGATTTCTTACAATTACCATATATATTGTTTTATTGGGGGAAATTTAATTTATTTTTATGCAATAATAAATTCAACTCTCCTCCCTTTGCCTTGCCAGAAATTAGGGCCAAGATAAGCCTGGTGCCTAACACAATTATCTTGGTAACCCAACAGAAATCTTTTCAAAATTGCCCAGAGGAACGGGGAACTCAAATCCCATTCATTTGCAGTAGAACTTGTACTCCTACATTCTTTGGTCGGCATGACACACCCAAGGCAATAGTCAGAGACCTCAGGGAGAGAAAAAGATTTTCCCTGGCTTGAAGTTTGCCTGACATAAAAACAGTTGTAGGCTCATCTGATGAAGCGGGTTTTGCCCACGAAAGCGCAAGGTACAATATACTTTTGGTAGTTTCTAAGGTACTACAGGACTACTAATATTTAAAGTCCCAGACTAACACGGCTACCCCTTTGACTTTTCTACATTCTTTGGGCATTTTTGAAAATGTCTCCCCCTTTGAGTCCTCATGGTCTGTGGATGACTTAAATCCATCTTTGAAATATAAGCCGACAGACTTTGCTTGAGACGGAGGTGAGAGGGTGAGTCGAAAGGAACTTCCAAACTACCCTTCACAGTCTTATATTCAGCAGAATTTAGACCTGGCAGCCCTTGTATTTGACTACCCACACAGTTCTAGGATTGACTGAGAGCCAAGCTGAGCATTCATGTGTTGTGAACAACTATATTTTTTTCTTGTCTGTCTTTGGCTTATTTTTTTTCCCTGCCGGTTTTCATATCGGAGCCAATTCAGTTTCTCCTGGCACAGTTTAAATGTCATTTTCAGGGAAGAAACTAATTTGTGCTATACATTTTTTCAAGCTTCGTAAGCCTTACCAGCTCTCTCTAGCATTAGTCATATTCTTATGGTCCAGCAATGCTGTAATCACCACTTTACTATGCAAACACTATCACTCATGCTTACACTTTAACTAACTCTTTTCTCAGTGCATTCAGCCTGCTAGTAATCTTGCCTGACAGGTCCTTTACATCTACACAGTGTATTTGCAAGCCTTTGGCAACAAAATGGAAGCATATACAATCCCTCACCATGTCTCATCTTATTCATCTGAAGGCTTGAATTTAAATTTCAATTATTTATGAATTATTAGTTTTCCGGGCTAAAAAAAATAATTTCATCTAAATAGCTTTTACCATGTAGCACAGTTCTATATTTTATAATCTGTCTTGACAATCCACTGCTACAACTAAGTAAGGACGTAATGTTCTGCACGTGGCATGTGGAGCTAAAATGGATAACAGTTGGAAGATAAACGTCAATTTTCTATGTACATTAAAAGACACAGGTAGAAACCAGTGCCCATTTCAGACATCAGAAAACCCCAAGCATCACTGTTGCTTTGGAAGCAGATTATGCTAAATCAGATAAAAACATCTCTTATTCCAGAATAAGAGTGTCTACTTGGGGAGCTATTCCAAAATAGCTTTTGCAGAAGAGATTTTTTGCAACAGCTGTTCCAGTCAGTTTCCCTGTGCAGACAAATCCTTTCAGTGGGACTGCTCTTATAAGAACAGATTTTCCAGCCTCCACGCATTAAAAAAATTGCACATCAAGCCCCCCAAAATCAAAAGATTGTCTTTGAAGATCTGAAACACATCAAGAAATATGTTATCTATATCCAGCCAATTCAGAGAACCTGACCATGACTGCCGCCACCCAGTCCTGGTGTGGATTTGCAGACTGTAGTTTGTATTTCCATGTCACAGAAAGCCAGGCAGGGAGAGCATCCAGTATGGGAGTTATCTACTGTTAGAATCTCTCAGGAAGCAGGAGGGAGAGATACAGGAGGAGGTGGCTAGGCTGCAGAGCATCTGTGCATACAAGCAATTCATTGAAAACGTGCATATGGAGACCTCCATGGTTGAGGAACCAACCCAGCATCAGCAGCCCTGGGGGAGAGAAGAAATCACTCCTTCCCAGGAAGGACACTGACTACTACTTACTTCTGGCAATGGAAGACAAGAAGCATATGCCCTCAAAGTTGGGAGCATAAGGCCACCCTCTCCCAATAGCGGCCCACCAATGGGGCAGGGTGTAGAGGCAAAGGGGGAAAATATCCATGAGCTTGGCGATTCAAAAGGGCTGAGGGCTCCTGTCCACCACTGCTGCTACTGCAGCAGCCAGAGCTCTGGGCCCTTTAAATCACCACCGGACCCCAGTGTAACATTCTCCACAGGCCTGGGGGGTGCTGAAGGGCTGGAGGAGGGGAGGCTAGCTCCAGCCCCGTCCCTTCCACCTGAGACCTCACCCCCTTACTGGAGCATGTTGCTGCCCACCACCACCTGGCCCGAAACCCAGCAATTCTGCTGGTGGTTGTGAGTGACTCCCTTCTAAGGAGGACAGAGGCATCCATCTGATGGCCTAATCTAACATCCCCGGAGGCATGCTGCCTGCCAAGAGCCCATATCTGAGACGGGATGGAAGGACTGTTGAGGCTCATCCAGCCCTTTGATTACTACCCCCTACTGCTTCTCCATGACCCGGAGCAGATCAGAAGTGACTGCAGGGCTTTGGGAGTAAGGGTGGAGGTTATGGGGACACAGGTGGTTTTCAGATCTATCATTCCAAACCAGAGATCCTCACACACACACACACACACACACACACACACACACACACAGAGAGAGTCATATCATGGAGCTAAAGTTGTGGATGCATGGAGAGAGTCATCAGGAGAACTTTGGCTTTCTCTGCCATGAGATCCTGTTTAATAAAAAAATAAAAATAAAAAAGGCTGGCTGAGCAAAGACGAAGCCCACCTGTCCAGGAAGTCGCAGAATATCATTGGATATAGATTGGCTAACCTAGTAAGGCGGGCTTTAAAATTAGGTTTGATGGGGGCAGGAGACAAAAGCCCATAGGTAAGTCCACAATGTGGAGACCAGGGTGATGCTTTGGAAACTCGGCGGGAGTGGGGAACATGGACAATCACAACAGAAACAAAGAGAGAACAGGGAATACAGAAGAGAAATCTAATAGATGTCTAAAATGTCTGTATACTAATGCAAGAAGTATTGGGGTATAAAGAAGAAGAACTAAAAATACTAATGAATCATAACTATTGTAACAATTAGCATCACAGAAACTTGGTGGGATAATTCACATGATTGGAATATTGGTATAGAAGAGTTCAGCTTGTTCAGGAAGGACACAGAGAAAAGGGGGGAGGTATTGCCTTGTATATTAAAAATCTCTATGCTTGCATTGAGGTTGAGATAGAAAAGGGAAGCACACCTGTTGAAAGTCTCTGTGTAAGGATAAAAGAGGTTAAAAAAAAAGTTAGGTCATGGTAGTTGTAGACCATCTAGTCCAGTGATTCTTAACCTCTTTGGCGCTGTTACCCCTTAATCTTAACCAATAAACCAAAATTACCCCTCCTTTTTTAAATGGCAATAGACAAAAAGAAAATTACAATTAATCACTTTATTGTATTTTGTTTTCTCATATATTATGCTGAACAAAATTGAACACCCATTGTATTTTAAACTTATTACCCCCTGAAATATGACAAATTACTCCTTGAGGGATAATTACCTCCAGGTTAAGAATCACCGATCTAATCGGAAAACAAGAGGTAGATAAAGCTTTTTTAAACAACTAGCAAAATCATACAAAACACAGGACTTTGTAGTGATAAGGGACTTCAACTACCCAGACATGGGTTTGGAAAAAATGCAGCTGAGCACAGATAATCTAATAAATTTGGAAATGCACTGGAAACAACTTTTTATTAGAGAAAATGGAGAAAGTGTATAGGGGAGAGTCTGTTCTCCAGATTGGCTTGTGAGAGCTAGTGGAGAATTTTAAGGTGAAAGGCAGGTTGGGTGAAAGTAATCATGAAATTATAAGAGTTCATGATTCTAAGGAAAGGTGGGTGGGGGACAGAAAAATAAAGACAATGGACTTCAAGAAGACAGACTTTAGCAAACTCAGAGAATTGGTATGTAAGATTCCATAGGAAGCAAGTTTAAGGGGGAAAGAATTTATGAAAGTTGGCGGTTTAAAGTTTAAGAGCACAAGAGCAAACTATCTCTGAACAATTAGCAGTTATCTCAGAGAATCAGTTATCACAGAGGACAGGAGTAATACCCAAGGACTGGAAGAGGGCAAATATAGTACCTAACTATAAAATGGGGAATAAGGACAACACAGGAATTATAGACCACTCAGCTTAACTTGGGTACTTGGAAAGATTATAGAGCAAATAATCAATCAGTTGGAAGCATCTGGAAGAAAATAAGATAAGTAATAGCATGGATTTGTCAAGACCAAATCATGTCAAACCAACATAATTCTTCTAACAGCCCAGTAAGCAGTGGAAGTGTTGGTAATACTGCTAGACAATATTGACCTCCCATGGTTCCGCAAATTCTCTGGTTTGGCCCCAGTGAGGCCCCAAGGATGTCGGACTACAGAGGTTCAACCTTCACTAGCACATTTACCCAGTGTTGCTCAGGTCCTTAACTCAATTAAGGTTTTTTAAAAAAGGAAAATATACATGCTTTTTTTAACTGATTGTATTTTTCAAAAATACAGGGGTATTTTTTGAACTTAATTTTTATTTCAGATTTCTTTAAAAGGGGGATTGTTAAAATATTTAATTTTTTTAGTAAACTTTTTAAAGAGGATTTCCATCTAGTGTATCTTTTTTCTTCATCCCTATAAACTATCGCTATATTTTAACAAAAAAAGGGCTATAGTCAATGTGGTTTGCAATAACAGTTTCTTCGACTTTTCAAACCTTAAGCACTGATGTAGCGGTTCCAAAACAGAGCACTCCTCCAAATTTCACTTTCTCTCTTTTCTGTAAGGCTTATTGAGAAGGAATACAGTTCCAGATTCATCCTATTTTTCTGGCTCATCTTGGTTCAGTCCAGTTTCTTACAGGCACGGTTATATTAGAACCTCCCCCCCCACCCCAGGGAGGGGCATTCAGGGCAGGAGATTAGGGAGGATGTGTGATAAATTTCTTATAGATATTGTTGTAAGGGTGGGGTGGAGTGCAGGAGACTCAGTGCTGGGGGTTGCAGAGTGTCAGGGTGTGTGGGGGAGGGGGCCCTCAGGGCAGGGAGGGCAAGGGAGTTGAAGCTCCGCACTCCCCAGATTGGTAGCAGAGCTGCTTGCTCTTCCCCTTCCTGCCCCTGTCAGGAAGCAAGAGCAAAGGTCACAGCTTGTCTGCCCCCTGCACTCCTCAGCCAAAGTGAGGAATGCAGCAAACTGAGCACTTTCCCCTCGCTCCCTGATGAAGGGGAACAGCCAGCAATGTCTCTGTATGAATCTGGGCAGGGAGCTTTAGTCCCTCCTCACTATCCTCCCTAAAGGTGCACGGGGGGTGGGGATGGGAGGCTTAAGGCCATGGCAGTATCAGATGGGGTAGGGATGCCTCCAGCCAGCCCCTTTCATCTGTCTGGTGATTCTGTCTCTTTCTGTATGGTTTTAGGAGAAGCACCTCCCATTTTCCTGGCACAACCACAGCCTTATGTTGCTTTAAGTTATGACAAGAGGAAGCTGTATACCAAAGCTGGTGGTCCTATCCTCTTACCAATTTGGTGGTTTTGGACAAACACACAAACTCTCTCAAATATATACTACTTGCATTTCATAAACTATGCTTTTGACTTCTGAGGTTTGTGTTTTGTATCATTAAACTTGTGCTAAATATAAATACTGTTCTCCAAGCTCCAAAAATACTGTATTTGGTTCACTAGGTGAAATTCTTTAGACGCATTTAATTCTAGAATTCTTGGTCTAGACTGTGAAATTGTTTTACTGAGGAAAAAAAATCCTATATTAACAAAGAGAAAAAACTAAAAATGGGATGTAAAGCAAAACTACAAGGATTTGGATTGCATACTGATGCTCTGCTTCATAGTAAGTTTCAGTTTATAAATGTAATATTTTGATCATGAGAATGCTAGAAATTTATTTGCAAATTAAAGTTTGTGTTGGAATTGTTCAACTCAGAAAAGAAAAACAATCAGAAAAGAAAAACTCAACAAGTACAATCTGGAGACAGAACTAAATGGTGAAATTTATGTTTCTAGAAAACATGTTGTTCCTTTAGCCCCATCATACCTTATACCTTTGAAATTAGGTACATCTCATCTCAATCATCAGCTTTTAATTTCAGTCATGACGTGCGTGGTTTTCACACATCTTGAGATTTGATTTGCCCTGCCACACTTAACTTAGGGCAAACCACCCCAGCCTACAGTTTCCAACACCTTTAGTCACATCATGGGCAATGTGCTTCTGTGCCGGTGGCCAGTAGAGCAGCTCTCATCTTGGCCAAAAACAGGGCCAGAACCAACATAGATAAAAACATGATTTTTTACAGCATGAGCTAAACAGCCAGACCCTCAAGCTAACCACTGTAGATCAGAAATGAAGGGTTGTTTCATTAGCAGTAAGTGACACAGCAAGCAGGCAGATTGTGGGAAAGATATTTATTGTGCATTCACAGAGGCCAGCATTGCATACCAAGAGGCTTGTGTTTAACTGGGAAGAACACAGCACGAGCTTATATTGTTGAGTCCCTGGTGACACTCAAAACTAGGTCCCTCCTGAAACCTGACCCTTTGTTCAGTTACACTTATCATAAAACCAGGGGGACATGCAACAGACATTGATCTGTGGATTACACCAACACAAGGCCTATGAATTGTAGGCCTGTTTCCTTCACCACTTGTTCTTAAGTGGTGCATTTGCATTATGATTAGATTGGGGAGCTCTACCCATTCCAGGGTATAAATCCTTCTCATTCTGTTGGCGGGTGTAAATAAAATTCTGTGAGTTGAAGTAGACCGTGCTTCCTGGCCCTTCTGTGTGTTTCTCTTGCTGGAGCTAAGATTTAAAATACAGAGCACTCAGAAGTGCCAGAGACCTTACATGTCTCTTTTAAAGAAAAGCCCTGTTTTGTTAAATGGGATGCATCTATTGCTACCTTTAATCTTAGATCCTGATCCTTATGTAATATGGGAGCTATTTACACAGCACAATGACAATGGCTTTATTGGCATTACAAATATATGGTCAAGAAAATACTCCAGAAGCCAATGCTCCTTACATTCATTATCTATTTACATATTACAGCTCTATCATTTTGATATACAGATTTCCTGTAAAAAAAAAAAAATCCACAAAAGGCAATCATAGGGGCAGACCACTTGTGCCCCCACAGAACACCATTGACTTGACTAGGGTTCTTACTGTGCAGAAGGCACTGCAGTATGGGGTGACCATCATCCCAGGCAACAATATTTTTCAATATCTTCAAATATTTTGCAGGACCAATAGGAAAGCACTCTGTTGTCTGTGACGCATGGCACTTCTCCCCATGATCAGCTTTCTTGTTGATATCTTTCATCTGCTGCTATTTTCTTTTTGAATTATGCAGGCTGTAGAAACTATTTTATTACTTATATTCGGTCAGGTAAATCAGTTTGTCACCTGGGGAATGCAGTGTTAAGACAGAGAAATAACTAGTCTATTGGATGCTCTCTGTCTCTCTCTGAATTCTGGATCAATGTAGATATATGGACGTAGCCAGTAACAATCCTCATACAATTCAGGGGGAAAAAAAGTGACTCAGTGTGCACTCCTTGCCCAAAATTAGAAGACCAGTTTTGGCATGTGAATCTGTTTGTAAGCCAAAAAAGAGAAAAATTGAGAAATAGCTAGAGAAAGCATTCTGTGTATCGGTGTATTGTGATTAAACAGATACTGCCAATATAAACCTTTAAAATGAAATAACTTTCTGCTCGACAGTTACTCAACTTTGTGTGTAGCATCTGCTTATTCAAATATTCATTCCAAAGATTAGAAGAGTGCCAGAGTGTATGTTTGTGGAGCACTAAACCCTGTAATTCAAATAGCATCTGCATCTTTCAATTATTCTGTCACAGGGTAGCTAGTCCCTGTGGATTGACTAAACCCACCCCTCCTCCTGCCCCCCAGGACCGGAGCAGGTGAGCATTGTCTAGCTAATTAAAGAGGGCTGAGTTACACCTGGTTTTATAAAGGACTCTTAATAGGCAGCTGGTGGGGGGAGGGAAGAAGGTTTGAGACAAGCTGAGTCCTGGGTAGCAAAGGCTACACAGGAGTGGAGCTAATTCCTGTGGTGAGTCCCTGGGAGCAAGGAGGGGCTCAGGGAAGTAGCCCTGCAGCTCTTGCTCCAAGGAGGGAGCAAAGCTGGCTTGAGGCTAGGAAGTGTGTTGGGGACCCCTCAGAGGAGTTGCCTAGAAGTCTGGTGGCCTGAAAACTGGCTGCATTCTTGTTCTTTGTTTTAACCTTTGTTGTAAAAGAATAAGCCTTCTTAACTGGGACTCAGAATGGTAGGGCATGTTTGGAGCCAGGGCACAACAGGGGCCATTCTGGTGACCTATTCATACAGTCCTATATTAATAAAATATCTTGGCTAATGAATTGATCTCATTGCTTTACATTCTGAAATCCTGCAGTCTGCAAGAGAAATCTTAGTTCCAGTGTGATAGCCACACTCTAATCTTAAGCATATTTGCCCATTAAATGAGTCAATTATTGCACAAAGAGGAAGCCTGCAGCATTGTTTTCAAATACATTTTCAATTTATTATTCATACAGTGTTCATATATTAAGTCTCTATCAAATCCATCCATGTAGGATAAAAATGTAGAAGCCCTTTTACAATTCAACCAATGCAGTGAGATGTGAAGAATTGTTTGGTACTCTTGAGTCTAGTTGTATCCTAGTATGTGACCATTCAAACTTCTATTCCCTGCTCTGCCTCTTGGCCTATTATTCTACAGGCTGAAAAAAGAGCAGGTGAAGAAAAGTCTTAACACTTATTTATTGTTTTGTTTTAGATGTGTTATTCTTGAATGTGACAAATTTTGGAGTAAAAGTTTCACAGGTGAAAATTCAGCAAAAAGTGAACACTTTTACATAATTTTAGTGAAAGTCACAAGACAATGCTTTTTGCTATAACTACAGCTGCTCTTCTAGATATGAGAGTGTATTGACTAGCCTTTATATAACTAAGAATAAGTAATGCCACCTACTCATTCAGGTAGTGTTCACTTTGCCACATTCACGAAATAACATCAATGGCTTCTTTACTCTAACATTATTCAAAGGTTGCTAATCTCAAATTAAAGTTACATCTAGCACTTTATTTACAGAAACTGTATATTCTGGGAGTTGGATCCATGCAATGCTTAGTTTGATTTACAATAGAAGGAATCGATCCATGCCTACAAGTGTCTCATTAAGGCTACGCGGATATGTCATTTCTAATTTTTTATGTTAATCCCTTGACCTTCTTTGCTTAGCAGAAGGGTTCAGTCAATTCCATCCTGTCCAAAAAAAAAAAAAAAAAAGCTGATCCCAAACTCTTCTTAACCCAAGCAATGATCAAAATAGAAGATGCCAAAAAGACGTTTTCATACCAGCATTAAATAGTCTTCTTTGTAGTAACCTTCGTTTGTGCTCGGTGGGAAAATATCCAGCACTTTAAGACCTCAATATAGTACTTTTGTTTGTTGACTATGAAACAAATTCAACAACTATGGGGTTATCGGTAAATTTGCAATTCCCAGATATAGAATTGTTGCTTACTGATTAATCTATCTGGCCAAGCACCATTGTAAGCCAAAGCCATGAGTCCCTGTTCTATACATACCCAGTCAGACTCCCATGGAAGAATGAGTAAATACCAAGAACACTTTCTGGGCACATCCCTCCATTATGGTATGCTGCAGTTACATCTGACTGTAGTGGCTTGCTTCACAGAAGCAAGAGGGAGCGTGCCTATTACTACACCCCTTCAAACTGAGATCAGTGTAGATACCAGGTGAAATCATGGCTCTGCTGCTGTCTCATCCGCTGGAGCATGAGGAGGGCCAGCCTTTGCATTTTGTGCTGGGTGCAGGAGGGGAGGGGAGCTCCTTGCACTCCTCCCCAGACCTTGTTTGTCCATAGGCAGAACAGCTATGCACAATCTGGTCCAGAGCAAGGACTTCAGGACTTGGACCACTGATATTAAAAACAATTTCACCTGAGCTAGCACTGAATAATTGCCTAGCTCTTCACATCTGATGTTTCAACATCACCACTGGGAAGCCACACACTACGGCCACACACAAGGAGCTCTGGAGAAATCCTGGAGGGTGCCTCAGGAAGCTATCTAGGTCACCAGGTAGACTTCTGGCTGGTTGACTCCAGAGCTCATTTTGTTTCCTGATCTCCAATTTTTGACTCTAGCCCTCCTGATTCCAATCAGGTAATTACCCTGATTACTAACCCCAGCCTGATTCTAACCCTGAACATTCACTATTGAGTCCATCTCACTAATGATTGCCTTGTAGCCATCTTTGACTTTTATGACACCAATCCAGCTATACTGTCCTGTCTTGGTCATTTACAACACAATACCTAAATATAGTGGCACTACTCCAGTGGGGAAAACACTGCTCATTGGTAGCAGAATCTGATTCTGAGTAAGATATTCAGGATTTGTCTCATAGATGTGTTAATTTAGACAGAAGATATCATATAAAGCCATGTCAGCATAATCCCTCCAGCTCAGCAAGAAGTGAAAGCTATGTTGGCAGGAGATGGCATAGATGGAGCTAAAACTTGCATTCTGCTGAGAGGGGGAGGCTTTTTTACACCCTTGAATAACATCTTTTAGAGCACGGGTGGGCAATAATTTTGATTGGAGGGGGGCACTCCAAAAATCTGGAAAGTGATTAAGGGCCACACTCTTCCATGATATTAATGGAGGGAGTGTGGGGTCTGGGATGGAGAGTGGGTGCAGACGGGAGCTTGGGATAAGGAATTAAGGTGCAGGAGGGTGTGCAGGATCTGGGAGGGAGGTTTGGGCAAAGGAGGCAGTTGTGACTTGGGGCAGAGGACTGGGGTGGAGGAGAGCCTACAGAGGCTTAGGTTGTTTCTACAGCAGGAGGGGATTGTGACCTGGAACTGGATGCAGGAGCAAATGTAGGGGTTTGGATGTGACCTTGGGCAGAAGAGGGTTGTGACCTGGGGGTTGGGGTGGAGGATGTGATAGGAGTGTAGGAGGGGGACAGAGTTTTAGGGTTATGTGGAGTAGGGGTACAGGAGTGGGAGGGCAGAGAGTTGGGGAATGGAGAGGCTGGGGTGCCAGAGGCAGGCTCTGGCTAGGAGACTTACCTGGGTGGCTGCCAACCAGCAGTTCAGCATGTTTCTCAGGCAGGCTGCTGCTGCAGCAGCAGCAGCTGCCGCCAGGCCATCTGCATCTGTGAATAACTACAAGCCTAGGGGGAAGGGTGCTTTGAGTGCTTCTCCCATTGGACAGAAACCAGCCAATAGGATTGTGCTAGAGGTGAGGTTAGCGCACAAAGTTTATTCCCTCCCACTTGCAGCTGTTGAAAGACAAACATCCCTGTACCCACTTTTCTGAGTGATGTGAGAGGGCAGGGCAGGCAGGAAGCCTGCCTGAAACTTTCCACTGTGTCCGTGGGCCAGATCCAGCCCACGGGCCACATTATGCCCAGCTGTGAGTTAGATCAGCTTAACTGGTAGTGTAGGCTTGTCCTTAATTACACTGTCCAGAATCCTGAGGGAACCTAGATGTCTTGAAGCTTCTTGTGCATACAACCCCTCCATCTACCTTCATTTAGCTTCACCACGAATACAATTAAACTGGGCTCAGTAATGGGCACAGACTATACACATTTGCTACCAATTTCCAAAAAGGGCTTTTTATTAGCATACAAGTTAAAAAGACCAAAAAGAAGCAGCAGTAGCAAATCCACTCCTCTAAAGCATGCTGAGAAGTGATTCATCACTCTGTCTATTGAAGTTTGAACACTACATTCATCACCATGGTATCTGAGAGCCTAATAATTATTCTTGAAAGGCAATGCAATTGCTGACTACATAAGATTTTTTTTGCCAGTTAAAACTTCCCTGGAGGGCACTACTACATCTTATCAAAGAACCTGAAATATGATCCCATAATAGTATTGGGCCAAGAGGGACTACCCTACAATCTCTATAGAGAATTGGAGGATTTGGGAGTTGTTTCTTAAAGCTAGGAGGACAATGGCAATGTCCCTCCTGCAGGCTATCAATACTGTTTCCTCTGCTTATAATCTGGATGAGAGCTTGCTTCAGAGACTATCAAGATATGGCTTACATAGCACAGAACTAACCTATAATACTCAGCAAATCAAAATGTTCTCATTTAATTTGGCCTTTATTATGATATGCAAATCTGAGATTTGCTTCTCTTGTCAGTTCTCCATAAGCTTACAGTCCTCCTTGCTTAAAATACTTTTGAGAGATAGTAATTCTGCAGCTGGGGTAAATGAAGATGTTATCTATACACAAGATTTTATTAAGAATGAGGATTACTGCACTACTCATCTGTTTCATGAATGTTGTCATGCTGTGACATTTAACTGCTCCAATCTAGTTTCCTTCTGTTGTTTCCAACTTATTTAGACCCATTTCTGGTTATCAAGTACAATATCACATAACTCAGAACCTCTTTTTCTGTTTTTTGTCCTTAAAGGAGCAGTGCTGGAATTCACTGTACATCATTTTCCATTCCAGGAACAGAACTTTACATCATTTGCCATTAATGTAGCACAATACCAAAGGGAAAATAGCATATGCCATTGTCTATGGGGCTAATGAATCTCTCCACAAATATTCATGATATAGTCAGATATTCCTTAGGGATGATATAAAACTAATTTTAGAGTTTTGGGGTTAGCTCTATAGTAATAAGAAACACAATACAGGTTGAACCTATCTAGTCCAGAACTCCCTGGTCTGGCAGTATCCCTGGTCCTGCATGATTTTACTTAGCCAGATGTCAACTCATCATGGATGTGGCCAACTTTCCTGTAGTCCCATAAAGTTTGTTGGCAGCCACCAGTCCTGGCTTTCGGTGTTCTGTGCTGTTATTTAGCTCGAATTTACCCCTAAACATCTTCTACAAGCTCAGTAAGCAGTGGAAGTGTTGGTAATGCTGTTAGACAATATTGATCTCCCATGGTTTGGCAAATTCTCTGGTTCAGCACTGGTCAGGGTCTGAGGGTACCAGACTACAGAGTTTCAGAAGACAGTATTGAGTTTCAGAAGACAGACAGCAACAAAATCAGCAGCAATACATTCTCAATTTTGATTGCCATTTACAGAAATGCTCCTTTAGACCATTCTGTCAGCGTAAATAAGCCTTAAAGTAGGTATAAATGTAATATAATTTAGGACCAAAGGTGTTTTGCACTGCCAGAATGACATAAAGGGGATATAGTGTGAATGAGGATCCGGTCCTCAATCTTTTCACATTATCCCATGTTAATTCCCATTTTACATTATTTTTAAACATTTTTTAACTGAATTGCCTATAACTTCTGGGTTTGTAACCTATTTTTCATGGCCTCCAATAATAAAAATATTCTAACAATGTCCTACTCAGACACAAGATAGTCATCTTATATAGGGAAGGGTAGGCTATTGAGAACCTAATCCTACAATCCTTACTCACATGAACATTGAGGTTTATTAACTTTCCGTTGCAGTATTTCTTAAACTGTGTTCCGTGGCACACTGGTGTGCCGTGAGGCAGCCGGAGGTGTGTCGTGAAGAACAACAGAGTTAAAAATGGCCACCCTTAAAGGCACAGCGACTATTCCCCACCCCACCCCAATAACTTTCCCTTGACCCTTTTTTTTTTTTTTTTTTGCTTTGCTTTGCTCAACAAAAAGTCCTTGGTGTTCCTCATTAAAAAAAAATATTGTTTGGTATTCCTCTGTCTTAAAAAGTTTAAGAAACACTGTTCTATTGACTACAAGTATTGACTACAAGTAGGAGTAAGGATTACTCATGTAAGTAAATGCTGTAGTACCTGACCTTTCATGTTCTGTAGGGAATGACTGAATGTAGCTGTCCAAGCTATTTACTTTTAGGTGTATGATATAAACATAATTTTTAGCAAGCCATGGCAACTTACTGTCCCATATTTAGATCCTTAGCCATTCTATATCAGCATTGCTTCACTTACTGCATTTCCAGATTGCACCAGCTGATGCTCTGTTGTGTTCTCCAAGTATTGCTTATGTTAGTGATGTGCAGACTACACTATACAAAATGCCAGAGAACAAGATGAAAAATCTTGATGGAGCATGTATCTTTTCAATAAAGGTCCCCTTTTCACATCAGATTCCAGAAAAGCTTGTTTATCTTTCATCGTTTGTCATCATATAACTGTCCTCTCCTTGGCATGGTTTCTGTATCAGTTTGCTGAACATTCAATATTTCTTGAATGTGTCCATTACTTCGACAGTGACCAATATTAAAAGAACTTCATGTATAAGGTATTGGGCACATTCCAGAAGGCTAATTTAACGAATATTTTTGCATCACTTTGTGTTTACTACAGTAAATCTGTGACGCTTTCTTAAATATCCATTGCCTTTTTTAAGAGCAGATGTGGTCTACTGCTGTATGCTGAATGTCATTAAAATGCACAATGCACCTGTTCCATCTGAATTAGCTGCTCAATAAGACTGTGGCATTAATTCCCATATTAATAAAACTGATGGTTGGTTTTGAATCTGGAAAATATTTTGATCCATTTTGGAAATCAATTTCTCCATTGCAGTCAAAAACTTCGATGAGAGAAACTGTTTGCCTTAATGGTTCTGATCTATCTCCGCACATATAGCACACACTTTAAGCATGTCAGAGACAACATTTCCTAACCAGGATTGTATCTTTCTGCCTTGGAAGCTGTAAATACATACATCATAAGAAAGAAGGAGACTAGTGTAATTCAAGGAAATCTAAGCCCGCAAACTGGAAAGACCGGGACTTGAAAACTGAATGTCAGGTATCTTAGTCATAGTCAACTGAGCAAAGACTAAGGTAAGAATCATACATAGAGAAACAGGTAATGGGTTTCTCAAACAAATCTTCTGGCAATCATTAAATATTTAATGCCAGTGCCTCATCTAGTATTAAACAGCACAGCCATGAACATCTATCAACTTAACTGCATTCACTTCAATGGAGTGGCTCTGATTTACACCAGCTTAGGATCTGGCCCTCATTGTTAGATATGAATAATATCTCATGTAGCTTATTTCTAGGGAAACCCTGATCCCCAAGAATGGTAGAATCCCCTAATTCTCCCTCCATTGGAGGTTGGTGACCCACCTTCGGGCCAATGAGTCCTGGTTTCTTTGTAGCCTTAATGTTCTTTTAATGTAATTATTTTATGAAATATAAAGACATGCTACAACTGGTTGGCATTTTTTGAAAGCCAGACATTTCAGTGAACTGAACAAATATTTGTGGAGTGGGAAATCAAAATTTCAGAAATTTGATAGGATTTTTACATCAGCACTTGCATTCTTTCCCTCTCTCAGCCCTCTCCCTCCCACACACACACTAAAGAAAGCATGGACTTTTTACACACAGAGATTAATACAGCAATCGTTTCACCCACCTTTGGAGAGAGTATAGCAGCTATTTTGATATATGTAGTAAGAACTGAAGAATAAGAAAAAACGGGTAAGCAGAATGTACTCAGTTAAACTGAATGAGCAGTCCCGGGGCACCTTAGAGACTAACAAATATTTCTTTGGGTCACTAGAATTAGTACCACCAGCTATTGCAAACAGAATCATTAGATCTTTAATAGCAACAAATGGGTTGATCTTCCATTTTGTGTATCCAAAAGATAGTGAGAGAAATACATCACTGGTGTGATTAACTACAGTCATGTTAGCTTAATTTGACCCATTATCTTCAGCACCACAGTGTTCTCTTTAACACCATATTGAGATATTGGTTTAATAATTACTCAAATGAAAAAGCCTTAGGTATTAAATCATGAATACCACTTCCAGACTGACCTGGGTTTAACTTATAGATCCCTCATCCAAGTGTTGCTTTATATAACCAGAGTTTTCCTATCCAGGGGAATGTTCCAGTGTATTAGTTCTGGTTTCTCATTGCTTCAAATGCAACCTTAAGAAGTATTAATTCTATTTGTGAACCCCTAATGTAATTCAGTTTCACTGAATATTATGTGTCATTTGATCCTGTAATTTCTGCAGCCTCTTGTACCTATATTGATGTAAAATGGTTTAGCTCAACCCACACCGAACCAAACCAAGCCAAAATATTGACTTTGGAGTTATATGTTTGATTAAGGGATAATTTTCCACCCTAAATGGAGACAGAATTAAATCAATGCTCTTCAGTTATAGAAGCATCATAACATGTAGAACAGAGATGCAAATTTTCTCCATTCAGTCATGTGCATACAGAAAATGTCTTTAAATAGTTTGGTTTTAGTAGTGTATCCAGTTTGTCTTCAAATAAGCTTCCATGTATAACTGAAAATACATGCAGCAAAAAGGTGTAATGATGCTGGCATTATCACTGGCTTACAGATGGTCTTCAGTTATATGTATAAAATTGTCATACCGTATTTGAATTATGCAAATATAGTTCATCACCACCCACCTATCTGCCCTGAATAATGTGATATTTGTCATTACAAATGGCTGTATTTGTAATTCAAAATATCCAAAACTATACTTTACTGGATATAAAATTATCCAGCTATTTTGGCATTATAGCAGCTATTTTGATATATGTAGTAAGAACTGAAGAATAAGAAAAAAAGGGTAAGCAGAATGTACTCAGTTAAACTGAATGAGCAGTCCCGGGGCACCTTAGAGACTAACAAATATTTCTTTGGGTCACTAGAATTAGTACCACCAGCTATTGCAAACAGAATCATTAGATCTTTAATAGCAACAAATGGGTTGATCTTCCATTTTGTGTATCCAAAAGATAGTGAGAGAAATACATCAATTTCAGTGGTTATGGATTTACTTTTTATGGTAAAGTGTAATAATGTGAGATGGATAAATGCTGTTGTGGTCTTCTCTTTTGCTTTCTACAGATTGTTCTCAATGACAAAATTACAATGGAATCAGGATTTCACCCTTGTCCTTAAGAATTCAATCCAGTGCCAGTTTAAGTCAGTTTCATAGTTTCAAGTGGGCACTGAATCAGACACTTAGGGTTCAATTCTGGCTCATTTAAGTCATGAGAATTTTACAGTTAGCTTCAGAGAGAGCTGGATTACACCCTAAATCAGGTGATGTCCTTTTCTCTATATTGGACAATGTAATTTGTACTTTCATTACCTAATGAACCATCATATCCGATGAAATAAAATATTATTTTGTGTGAATCATATTTGTTATGCAGATTTTTAATACAATCAAATCTGTAAAGCAATTGATTTGTCTCTTTCAATACAAATTTTTGTAGCACATTTCCCTGATTGTGGTGCAATGAAGAACTTTAATTGATTTAATTTGTATTCACTTTGATTTTTCAGAAAGTTGAATGGAGAGCAAATGAGAAAAGCACACAGTGAGATTTTGGGATCACAAAGTTAGAGGAAGTGGTTGTGTCTTCCGTAAGCCAGGATTCTGGCATTATGTTTTATAAGGTAATCTTCCTAGAAAAGTTATTTTTTAAAGGACATGTTCATTAATTAGACGTAAAAGTCTGATCCAATTTTGTATTGTCTTCAGCAGATAGGACATTGGCTTTTATTACTTGACAGCAAATTTCAAAAAGCAGTTTCTGTGTTTGTACATGCATCTAAAGGCAGAGGCTATGTTTTGGATATGGTGGGGGTTTTTTGGAGGGAGGTAGGGGAGGAGAGTCAGTTTGGGATATTCAGCAGTTCAGGTGCATGTGCAAATATAATTTGTCCAGACAAATAAGGTGAGTAGATGTCAACATTCCCAATTTATACTGATCACCCACCTGATTTGTACCTAAAATTTCACACACAAACCCCAATGTGTACAAAATAGTTTAAGCAGGTGTAATGGCTATGCTTAGGCTACTTTATTTGCAATGTGGGCACTTGACTGTTTAAACCCACAAGAATATTTCTTTATATAGAAATCTTGATTCTACATGATACCTCCTTGAAGTCTGCTGTTTATTTTACTAGGAGGTGATATAAAACAGTCATTATATGTAATGAGAGAAGGTAATACTTTCAAATTATTTCACTAGGCTGAGTGTTATCAATGGCTTGAGTCTTTCCAGACGTATGATGAGTTAACGTATCCTTGAAATTGACAGTCACAGTGTATGTGACACGTGCAGTAAAATATGCCTTATCAAAAAGCAAAGAAGCTGTGACTCAGCACATGAAGAACTGCATCTGCAATCCAGAACTGCCAAGCCACTGCCCAAGAACTATATCTAATGAAAATAATTACAGAACCCTGGGATGATTCAGTGAATGTATCAAAGTGTCACCATGACACTGAAAGAAGTAAGCACTAGCCACAGGCAGAATTTACACACACACACACACACACACACACACACACACACTACATCACAAGAATGTTATTTAAGTTGCAAAGTGAGGAATTCTCAGATTTATGGATGCCAGATTTACACAACCTTAATTTGGTCCACTTGTGCATTCAATTTGTGCACTGAATGAGACTAAGGACTTCCGGGAAAACAGTAAGTTCTGTAAATTGGCAAACTCACAGTGGAAGCTGAATTAAGAATACATAAAAAAGCATAATTTGGGCATTTCCTAATTTATGAGCACTTTTCAGTCTAACAAATGTATTGTATTTGATATGTAACTGGCTAGATTTCCTTTTTGGGGACAAAGGTAAAAAAGAATTGTATTTTGCACAGATGTAAAAATCTTCCTTCACTCTGATCATCATGCATCCGTAGCAGGGTATGAATCCTGAGTCTTCAGCACAGATTTCTACACTTTGAGCTACAGGACTGACTACATTAGCTGGTAGCAGAACATTGTTATTCAAGAGCTGAGGATTGAAGGGCTGCTGACATTATGTTCTGGATCCATGTAGTGGTCCCAAAGGAAGGAATGAGATACTGGGGCCATGTGTTAGATAAAGTGGGTGAGGTGCACATAAGGAAAGCTCAGCCTTGTTTCCCCTCCCCCCCACACACACACTCACACACACACTTTCTTCCCCTCTGATTGTTTATAACTTCTCTGGCAGCTCTCTCAGGCACTCCCAGCACAATGTAGTTAGTGGCTATTGCTGTTGAAAGGGCAGCACGAGCTGACAGAATTTTCCTGAGGAATACATATGAGAGAAGTCAAATTTGGGGGTGGAGTTAACATTTTGCAACTGAGCTAAATCTGAACTAAATTTCAGAGGAGAAAGAAAAACCACATCCACTTGCAGGGTTCTCCCTGCTGATTATCTAAAGGCTACTGCAACCATTAATGCTTCTCGTAGAAAATTCACAAGAAACTTCTAGAATGGAAGTTGGGCAATCTAAGTATGGGGACAGTCACTACCAGATCTCCTAAATTGAAGTTATTATAATTTTACTAGATAATAGACAGTGCAAAAATTGCATGTTTCGATTTTTTCCCCTAAATTGAGAAAGCTAATAACAGAGTTGATCAAAAAAATTTCAATTAAAGGCTTTCCCTAAAAAAGCAGCTATGGGTGCGTCTAGACTGGCAAGATTTTGCGCCAAAGCAGCAAAAAGATTTTTAGGAACTTATTTTTTAAAAATCAGTAATAATTTTTGATGAATTGATTTTTTTAAATTTTTTTACATTTTTAAAAAAATTGATCTTTTAAACTGTTCAAAATAGAAACTATTCTGAAAGTTTGAAAAAAAATCTCCCACAAATAGGTTTTCATTTTGACCAGCTCTAGCTAATATTCATCAAATGATATATTTAAAAATATATATATAGCCTGCTTTGGTTTACAGAAGCCATTTCAGAACCTCCTTTTCTTACACATAAAAAGTATATCATCCCTTCCTTTTAACCCACTTGACATTATTTATATCTTCTGCTTTCTATCAGCCCACACAATAACAAGCAAAGCAAACAACAAAGATTATATTTTATTTTCCATGCATTACACTAATTGAACTTCATGGGACCAAACTGTTCAGTCCAAAAAGCTTGTAGAGTGCTACACCCTTTATTCTAACCAAAGAACATGAGTCAGACTATTTATATTTAACAAGAAGCAAGAGTTTGTTGGAGAGGAATTTTATTTTGGCATTTAGTACAAGGTCAGGTTTTATTGTGACATCATGTTTTATAGACTCAGTAGCAATCTACGTTAAAGATTTACCACTGCTTAAAATGCACATGAGCTGAACACCAATGCATAAGTATTGTAAGTGAAAGCTTTTTATTGTTTCACATGAACAAAAAAGATACCATTCAAAGATTGAAAGAATGAATGGATTATGCAGTTAATCTCAGTCTGTTATCCTTCTGTGGTCTATATTATGGAAGAATATCATCTATATTTTTGGAAGGCTATGAGAGTCAAACAGAGATGACTGCGTAGAGTTCTGGATACAGTAGAGTCTATAAAGATGATATAAACCAGCAGGGTTATATGAAACAAGGAAGAAAGAAAATTGGACCAACTTTTGGTGGTGTAACATAAATGATTGTGGATAACAGTATGTGCACAGGTACCAATTCAGTAAAAGAGAAATCTGTACCAGGCAGGGGAGAAGAAGAACTTGTTTGTTTCAGAAAAGCTTATTTATGGCTCTTTCAGGTCTCTTTCCTTGACTGAATTTCTTGATGATAGAGTTCCTAATACTGTTACACAACTTTGTGACTGAAGTAACAACACCCTTGCCCCACCCCGTGCCTATCCCGCCCGTGCCCCAAGGCCTCAAACCTACTCACTCCATTCCTCCTCTGTTGTTTGCTCTCCCACGCCCTCGCTCACTTGCTCATTTTCACTGGGTGAAACACTGAGGTGTTGGGGCGCGATCTCTGGCGTGGGACTGGGGAGGAGGGCATTGGGGTGCATGAGGAAACTAGGCTTTAGGGAGGTGCAGAGGGTCTTGCTGTGTGGGCGGGAGTGAAGTCTCTGGAGTGAGGCCAGGGATGAGGCGTTTGAAGTGCATGAGGAGGCTCAGGGTGGGGGTCAAGTGGTTTGGAGTGCAGGAGGGCGCTCAGGGCTGGGACAAGAAGTTGGGAAGAGGGAGAGGGTGCAGATGCAGGAGGAATCTCAGGGCTGCGGTAGGGGGATTGAGGTGCAGGAGGAGGTATGAATATGGGAAAGGGCTCAGGATTGGAGCAAGGGGGTGTGAATATGGAGTTTGGGTGCTGAAGGAAGTAGGGTGGGGGTGCAGGAGGAGGCTGGGCCATAAGGTAAGGTAGGGCACATAGGAGCCAAAGGCACAAGCCAGCCACTTCTGAGAGTTTCACGGAGCCAGCCACTGTGGCCAGCCAGTCTTTTAAAAGCCTGGTCAGCTCTGCTGACTGGAGCTGCCAGGCAGAGCCATCCCATCCATAGACTTCCTGAGTGCACTTAATCTCTCTTTGCCTCAGTCCCCTATTTTTAAAATGGGACTATGAGCTTGTGTCTGTCTTGTTTATTTAGAGTATAAACTGTTTGGGGCAGAGATCATTTCTTACTGTATGTATGTACAGTAACTAGCACAGTTTCATTATAAGCTATAATCCACCTATAATAACCACTATAAGTAAATAATACTATGTGTATCAATAATGTGTACAATATTTTTATTTGTATAGTCACAGCAGCCTGTCCAACATTACTGTGTATCTGTGTGCAAGTTCAAACGCATGTCGGAAGACAGGTATGGCAATTGACAAAACAATGTTTTCATGGCTAGTTGGACAGAAAATTATTTTCTCCTTCTACTTTCATTTTTCATATTATATTCATCTGGCTCTTGTGCTGTCTTATTAAATCAAGAGTCGGTAACACGGTTTAAGTATTATGCATTTCTATGAGAGCCTTCAATTTAGCCGTTAGCCATGATAATATGTTTTCAGATAATTTAGCAGTGAACACAAACAATGAAAATCATATAGAAACTGTCACAAATAAGTGGTGCTTGGAGTCATGAAAGCTGTATTTATATAACCAGCTTGATGTCTCACAATAAATTAAAACTGAGATCTAATTGTGTAGACACTTCAGTACACTGAAATAAAAAACAATAATGAAGCCCTCATGTATAGATGTGTGATGGAAAAGAATATAAATATGGTTTCAGTACAAAATGAAAGTCTAGTTTATCAGAAGATACCTAAAAAAATACTGATCCATGATTTGAGAAGATTACATTATCTACTATACATTTGAGAGAGTTTGCCCATCTATCTATCTGTTAAAGAATTCCTCCTAAAAGGTAACAGCTAGGACCACCAAATTTGGGAGGGTGCTACCTCTTATCCTAATTAAAGCAAGGTAAGTGTTTGGTTGTACCAGGACAATAGGATGTGCCTGGAATGGGATTGCTTCTCAGAAGCCTTACAGAAAAGAGACAATCACCAGGCAGGTGAAAGGGGCTGGCTTGGGGTCACCTCTCTCCCAGCCAGGACTGCTTCAGCCCTGAGCCTCCCACCTTCTCCAAGCATCCTTTAGAGAGGGGAGAGGAGGATCTGAAGCTCCTCCCCACCCCCATTCGTACTGGAACATTGCTGGCTGTTCCCCTTTATTGGGGAGCAAGTGGAAGGTGCACAATTTACTGTACTCCTCACTCTGGTAGGAGAACCCAGGGGACAGATGAACCTGGACCTGCCCCAGCTGGGGGTCATGTACCCTTCCCCCTTCTCAGCTGCAATGCCATTGAAAGGCGCATCTTACCTGGCCTCAAGCTGCTATGGTGAGATGGGGAAGGGGTAGTCCTCTCCCTGGAGCAGTCTATATACTGAACCCCTCATCCCACAGCAATGATTTAAATGTTATTATTTTCCAAAAACCAAAAATTAATTGTGTTAAGAACCTGAGCAATGCCAGGTAAATATTCTAGTTCATTATATCAGAAAACAAACTACCAGCGTCAGTTCCACATTGACTCGATCATCAAACTAAATTATCTTCACAGTCTTTAAAAATACTGAAAAAGCAACACGTGTTTTACATTGTTAACAAAATATTAAGCCTGGTGTTAGATTACGCCTGGTGTCATTTCATTTTTTTAACATAAGAACACTGAGTCAGACCAAAGGTACATCCAGCCCAGTATCCTGTCTGCCAACAGTGGCCAATGCCCGGTGTCCCAGACGGAGTGCAGTGAACATGTAATGATCAAGTGATCTCTCTCCTGTCATCCATCTCCACCCTCTGACTAACAGAAGCTAGGGACACCATTCCTTACCCAGACTGGCTAATAGCCATTAATGGACTTAACCTCCATTAATTTATCTAGTTCTCTTTTAAACTCTATTATAGTCTTAGCCTTCACAACCTCCTCAGGCAAGGAGTTCCACAGACTGACTATGCACTGTGTGAAGAAGAACTTCCTTTTATTTGTTTTAAACCTGCTGCCCATTAGTTTCATGTGGTGGCCCCTAGTTCTTATATTATGGGAACAAGTAAATAACTTTTCCTTCTTCACTTTCTCCACACCACTCATGATTTTATAAACCTCTATCATATCCCCCCTCTGTCTTCTCTTTTCCAAGCTGAAAAGTCCTAGTCTCTTTAATCTCTTCTCACATGGGACCCATTTCAAACCCCTAATCATTTTAGTTGCCTTTCTCTGATGCTTTTCTAATGTCAGTATATCTTTTTTGAGACGAGGAGACCACATCTGTATGCAGTATTCAAGATGTGGGCGTACCATCGATTTATATAAGGGCAATAAGATATTCCTAACATCCTGTTTGCTTTTTTGACTGCCAGGTGAATGCCATCTGGTCCCAGTGACTTGTTACTGTTAAGTTTATCAATTAATTCCAAAACTTCCTCTAATGACACTTCAATCTGTGACAAGTCCTCAGATTTGTCACCTACAAAGGACAGGTCAGGTTTGGGAATCTCCCTAATATCATCAGCCGTGAAGATTGAAGCAAAGAATTCATTTAGTTTCTCTGCCATTACTTTATTATTTTTAAGTGCTCTTTTTGTATCTCGATCATCCAGGGGCCCCGCTGGTTGTTTAGCAGGCTTTCGGCTTCTGATGTACTTAAAAACATTTTGTTATTACCTTTTGAGTTTTTGGCTAGC
>JANRFK010001785.1:30650860-30666306 GCA_030068395.1 Apalone spinifera
CATAGCGTCGACATAGCCTGAGTCAACAGTTACTAAAGATTCATTTATTTATTTAATTTTGCCTCATTTTTGGTTTTATGGCTATTCATGAACTGATACCAATTGCCTCACGTTCACTCGTATTCAACAGTATTTTTTTTCAAGAATTGCTAACATTCTATTTGAGCTTCATCATGTGAGTGATGTTCTTAGTTGTGACTGGCCACAGACATCACATGAGATTGGTTTTTCTGTTACTTGCATGGAGAGTGACTCTTACAAGGTCCAGTTCTGCCACCTTTTATTCCCAATGAATAGTGCTAAAGAATCCTGATTGAATGAACATTCTTAGAAGGTTAATACAAAGAGCAGTAATCCAGCTAAGTCTACTCATTCAAATACTGAAACCAACCCAACACCTTTTTCCCACTGAAAGTTCTACACAGAAAGCAGGAGACTGGAATCACTTCAAATATTTTCCATCTCTATTTTATACATTTCCCTGTCATTCTCTGAGACTATTCCATTATGGTTGTCAAACACTATTCTTTGTCTTATCACATCAGATTTCAGAAGTTATGGAGCAAATTCTGTTTTCACTTATCCTGGTAAAACCCTATTAAAACTAATAGTTACACCAGTTTACCAAGAAGAGCAGAATTTGGCCTCAAACAAGATTGGGCCAGAAAAGTGGTTTGAAGGAGAATCTACATTCTTCAGGGAATAGTGTGGAGATTCAGGAGTGAGCATTCATCCCAGAACAAATAATTAAATTGATGTCCATATGTGATCTTAGGTAATGCTTTTTTGGGGAGAGCTATCTTTTTATCTGGGATTTAAAACCAAGGTCCTGATCATGTCTAGCTATTAACAAACAAGCACAAGCAAACCTGCAGAGACAATGGATTAAAATTCTCTTTTGCTTCCTGTTTCAAACTGTTCATTTCACACCAAAAGGCTACATTTAAGTTAATGGATAAAAAGGATTCTTGTGTATAGTTTGTAAAGCATTCTGGGATTTTTCCAAATGAAAGCCATCATTGATTAATTTAACATGTTGTTGTTTCAGCATTAGCATGGATGACATACATTCATACCTCAGTTAGTGTCTCTTCTTTTTAATGTTCCCATCACAGACTCAGCCTGGCTCATTACTTGGTAAATTGGTGAGAATTCTGTTCAAGCTATCTTTGAGTTATGTTTACCGCAATGAGTGTCTGCCAAGACAGATGCTTATGGCATATCTTGCATTGATTTTAGAATTTCTGAGAGTAATAAAGCACTGAATTTATTCTCACAAATTAGAAGACTTATTAATATAGAGTAATATAACTTTGTCATTCCTTCTATAGGTTTCCTCCTTCACATGAGGAGAAAAGAGTCTACCCAATTTTGTTTATGCTGTTGATTTGAAAAACAGAGGACCCCACTGGATTATTTTTAAGTCTTTAGAAATAATCCTTTAGGCCATGTCTACACTACGTGGAAGATCAATGCTGCTGTGGTCGATCTTCCTGAGTTCGATTTAACGGGTCTAATATAGACCCACAAAATCAAACTCAGAAGGCACCCCCATTAGCACGAATACTCCTGCTCCTCATGAGGAGTAAAGGGAAGCTGGCAGGAATGTTTCCTCCGTCGACTCCCCCACTGTGTGGACAGCACAAGAATACAATTGAAGATACATCAACTCCAGCTACATAACTAACATAGCTGTAGTTGTATCTTAAGTCAACTTTCTGCTGTAGTGTAGACCAGGCCTCAGGGTCAGACTCTGCCTACACAGAGTAGTAGTTACTCTGCAAGTAACTCTGGAATCAGTACAGCTACTCATAGAGCAGGGTATGCTTATTTTGTAAGGGTGACAGAATCAGGTTCTGATTTATTTAGGGGCAGGTTGTGACCTGAATGGACTATACACCCACACAGGAAATCAAGAACCTTTCCCTCAACGTGCTGCATGCTCTACCTGGTTTTTATGGCCAGTCACACTATTTCTCTCTCCTCAACCTGAGAATATGGGTGTCAAATGAGTAGAACCTGGCTCCAATCCTTCAAGGAGCCGACCCCCACAGCTGAATTTTGTGGAGCATGTTATAGCTTCATACGGGCAAATGTCAGAACACAGAAGAAGCCTGGAGGATGATATTCTGGGCATACTCCTGGGGTGATGCCATTTAATCACCACTTTTTGCTTAGGGCTGCATCTAAAGGCTCCGTCTAGCCCTGATCTACTTTTTTTAAAACTGTTGAAAGACGAACCAGTTACACACAGAACTAGATCAGCTTCATGCACATCAGCTATCACAAACTGTATAAACAAAGGCCTATAGTAATACAATGTTCAGAAACAAAAAGTCTGCATTACATCAGTGAGATTTTGTTAGCAACCATGGAGCAGAGTCGGTGAATAAACTAGTGTCTCGCCACCATCAGCATTTTCTTTGCAACAGCTGCCTGGAATTTTTATTTTCTTGGGTTTTTTTAATTTCATAATTCCACTTTCCTTTTCCCTCTTGATTCCTCTTGGCTGACACATTATAGCTGCTGAAACGATCCTCTAGCCAGGAATGCAGGATGAGCGACTGCCTGTGGACTTATGCCAATGCTGCACTGGAATCTGGAAAACAAGACAGGCTGGGCTGCTCCTGCATCTCCTCCAGGAGAAAGATGAAAAGATTGACCCATTCTCTACTGGCCATTGACCTAGGGACTCACGTCCTCCTCCAAACTGCGTCTGAGATCTGAATTGATAATGATGGCTTCCCTGACTAATCATGAACGATACCAAGCTATGCTTCCTATTTTTATGGCAGTATTTTGATCCTTAGAATCTTAAATGTGAACGCCAGAACTATAGGGCATCCAGTGTAACTCTGAATGCCTACAAGTGGAAGTTCTGTGCTTTATGTAGCAGGTCACATAGTAACATCACACAGTTCCTTACACATTACTAGGAGAGGGACTGTTTCCACAGTGTCAGATAATAAATCTGCTATAACACCACAATGCATACATGAATAAATACAATTCTAAATTCAATGAAATATTTTCCTTCCTCTATTCCTCCTACTGTAAATGAATACACTAGCAATTAATTACTGTGCTCAGCAACTCCCTGAAGCAATTTAATTGATTCACTTCTAGTCCCTTGCCTAGTAACCTTTCAGAGAATTTTCAGGGTACTGAAATAGAAAGCATAAAAATATATATTTTTTTCTCATTTTCATGTTTGTAAGTGTTACAGTTTGCAAATGCTGGCAATAATATTGTTAGAGTTCTACTGTTCTGTTTGTGCTCACTGTGGTATATTACAGCACAAGTATCAGGCATCTTTACAACTCAGAGTAAGTGATCCGACGGAATCTAGTATACTTTATGTAATATTTTAAAACTAATGGGTTAACCAGTATCTGCTACTGTATCTTTAATTTCCAATTATTCAGGTTATTATAGAAAAGGGATTAAATCCTGGATTCCCAATGTCAAAGGAATTTTGAAATTGACTTCAATGTCACCCAATGTCTGTTTTGTACATTAAGATTAAGATTGAAACAACTGAAATGGGTCTTATTTTACCTTGAATGTCTTTAATGATTATTTCTAGGATGCTCAACTGTATATTTCTGAGATGCTTATTTTCCTATCTGCTTGAAAATAATTTCTGAGTAATAAAAAAATAATTGTGTTCTTTCCTGATCAGATTTTTCAAGTGCCTAAAAGTGCTAAAGGTTCAATCTCTCAAAGAAGCCAGGTGATTTCTGCCAGGATCTGCCAACATTATATAGGTTAGATGCTCATTGGACAGTGCCAACTAATAATGAATTACAGTTCAAAGGTCTGATGACTTGATAAGATTATTTATCTCTACCTGGGAGCCTCAGGAAAGGCCAAATTTGACTTAGCTCTCCTGGGTAGACATGACTTCAGTAAGGAAGAAGAGATGAGGTGGGGGAAGTGGCCTAAAATAAGAGTATGTGTGAAAACCTGAAAATCCAACTCTGTTGAACCTCTGTTGATCTCACGGAGTCGTTTTCTCTTTGAGTATGTCTAGACTACATGACTCCATCAACGGAGCCATGTAGACGAGTTTACTAGACATAGGAAAATGAAGTGGCGATTTAAATAATCGCCGCTTCATTTACATCAAAATGGCAGCTGCGCTGTGCCAATCAGCTGTTTGGTGGCACAGCGGGGCACTCTGGATGCTCTGCAGTTGACAATGGAAGCCTTTGTCAACCGCTCCTGTAAACCTCATTCCACGAGGCATAATGGAGCGGTCGTCAAAGGCTTCCGTTTTCGACCGCAGAGTGTCCAGACTGTCCCGCTGCGCCGCCAAACAGCTGATTGGCACAGCGCAGCGGCCATTTTTATGTAAATGGCTTCATTTTCCTATGTCTAGTAAACTCATTTACATGGCTCCATTGACAGAGTCATGTAGTCTAGACATACCCCTTGAGACCACCCTTAGGTAGGAGTTGGATGAACAACAATAATTGTGTGGCTAATGGTGCTTTCTAACAAAGAACAGGAAAATAAGTGCACTGGGCTCAGTTTAAGATCCAGTGTACATTCGCTTATGAGATGCGTGTTTATCTGGTTGTACCAAATTCATAGGCAAGAAGCTAGAGGGGATAGTAGAGGCCTGAATTTCATCCTTGATTAACAGTCTTTCACTGCAGACATAAAGCCTAGTCATGCCTTCTATAATTTGGTTCAGATCCATCAATACAAAAGCCAGAATTCTTCAAATAGGAGATTGTAGTTCAGACTTATCTCTACACATAGAGAAATATTCAGAGATTCAATTTTTCCCACATGGTTTCTGAATTAATCACCTTTAATTCCAAAATATTTATTGCTTTGTGTCTTTTTCTCCCAACGGTGGCTAAAGGATACCATAGAGCTTTAATTTCTGGCAAGGTGCATCTTAACCAAGCATTCACTAATCAAAAACATGCAGGTAACTCCCTGTATATCAAACTACAAATATTCCCACAGGGATTCTCAGTTATATCAACCCATTTGTGCCAGCTTCACTGCAATATGGCCCTGCCAGGGCTAACCTCTCTTCTATGCTGCCTGCGACTTTGACAACTGAAACATAAGAGAGCCTCAGGAACATGTGGTGGTTTTCTAATACCTTTTCTTACGAGGATAGCATGCAAGTCAGAGCGGAGACTTGATGTATGTAGTCAGACTGCATATCCAATTTAAACCTTCTACAAATAGACTTAGAGTCACATTAAAACCAAGAAGACTAAGTAATGGTAAATGAGAAGCAGGGAAGCCTATTAGGAAATGAGAGGGCACTGTCATTACATTCACATTTATTTTCATTGTGAATTTTCTTTTTTGAAAAACAATTTCAAATGTTATTTACTCACTAGAAAACGTACCCAGCATTGCTTGGGTCCTTCAGGCCAGGGGTCAGAGCAAGGCCTTGGGAATGTGGAGGGGAGGAAGGGCAGCAGGCTGGGGGATGGGTGTGCAAAAGTGAGGGTTGGGGGTTCTATCCAGTGGGGCATTTTCTCCCCCGAGGTGGGTGGGGCATTTTCTCCCCTACCAGCCAGCACAGGCCTTCACTCTTTCCCCCAGCATGGACCGTCTCTCTTCCTCCCTGGCCACCTTTCAGCCCTTCCACCCACCAGGGTCTTTCTCTCTCCCTCCAACCCCCTCTACACCAGCCACCAGAGCCTTGTCTTTCCCCCAAGCCTCCCTGGCTGCCAGGGGCTTCTGTCTTCTCCCAGTGGTCCTGGCCACCAGGAGCCTTTTCTCTCCCCCTCTGGTGCTGCGGCCAAGGGCTGGGGGGAAGGGTTTGGGATAGGGACTACTTACCGATCTTGTGGCAGACAAGATGGTGGGGGCAGGGGACTCACCTATTTTTTGCCCACTGCTGCTTAAAGTTCTGCATACCAGCGATAAGCCATCTCCACTAACTTCAGAAGTCCTCAGGATCAACTGAACACTCCTGATCTCTCTCTGTAGAAAAGTACCAGCTTGTATTCAAGATGGCTCCTCTATTCACTGAACATATGAATGGGGTTTTTTTTGGGGGGGGGTAGGGAGGGTAAGATTTTACTTTTGTTGACTAAGGCCTGACCTATAATTAAAACTTAAGTCAACATAATTACACACTCCTGAGTACCATATGCTGACCTAATCCCCAGTGTAGACACAGCTAGGTCAACAGAAGAATGGCCCCAATGCTCAGGGAGGTGATGTTCCTACAGTGACAGAAAAACCCCTTCCAACACACTAGGCTGCATCTATGCTGCAGGGTTATGCTGGCATAACTATGGCACTGTAGCTATACATAATAGCATTCTATTGTGTCACTCTTATACTATGAGGGGCTTTTTTTAGTTTCATCCCTACTAGGTGATCAGCTTGGGATAACATATGCAAACTGAATATACTAATGTGGTCAAAAGTCACCAGTGTGGTGTCCTGACAGGTATCTTGCTCTGTCCAATGATGATAACCATTTGGCTGCATGCATGGACTCCTCCTATAGGTAGCCAGCACAGAAGACTCCAAGAGAACCCCAAACAACCCAGAATCAGATAAGCTATGAAGGCACCCAAGCCAGGATTATTGTCAAAGCATGGACCTAGCTTCCCCAGATCAGATGCCTACAGTTAGGCTAACATGTATGCTTGTTACAATGGACTCAGCTCAGTCTGTGGCGGGATTTTTCCTTGCTCCCTAGGCTGGACAAAAAGAGTTAAGTCAAAGTATTCCAACATTTATAGATTGAGGCAAACAATCTGTGATACACAGCTTATATATCATCTTACATGTTTGTTACCTTCCCTTGTACTTTCCTCCTGATATTTACATTCCTGTTCACCACCTGTCATTGTACTTTCACACCTGATGTTTCAAACAAAATATCACTACTCATCACTTTTGTCGAACCATTTTAGCGTGTGTTAGGTTGCGAGCTCCATGTACATGTGGAATGTATCTACATGTTCTGTGTGTTTTAGCAGTGATTGCAATACTGATGCCAAGTCCATGTCCCGGACACTGACTTACAGGCAAATATCTGCTTTTGCCGGGGCCTACCTATTTACTCCTTGTATAGCTCTTGCTGACTTTAGTTCAGGCCGCAAGCCTTATACTGCACCCATATTTCAGGCTCTTTTTTTCTACTACAATTAATAGTGATATGAAATATATTGAGCATTGCCATGTATGTATGAAATGCATAAAATATTAATGCAAAAAACTATAAATAGAATGAATAAATTAATAGCAAAACATGAATATGTATAAAGCACAGAAAATGAAGATCCTGAAATGTCCATTTATTAAGCAAATAAAGAAAGTACATCCTTAACTGGGCAGGAAAAGTAAGAGGAAAATCATTGTGCACAAGAGTGATGCTGATTAGATGACCAGATGTCCTGATTTTATAATGACAGTCCAGATATTTGGGGTTTTTTCTTATATAGGCACTTACTACTCCCCTACCCCATCCTCTATCCTGATTTTTCAAACTTGCAGTCTGGTCAGCCGAAAGATGATAGCCATTTAAATCATCTCCCTGGTGTTTCAAGATGACATATGCTGGCAAATGAGAAACTGGAAATTAATATCAGAGGAATTTCAGTAATTGCACTGTTTGGAAGCTGGTAACAGAAATTCAAGAGATAAGCCTACTGATTTAGTGTGTATGATGAAGCTTATCACAGATCACTTGGGCATTATACAAAATAATTGGTAAAACTGTGACTCAAGGAATAATTTTGTTATACCACTTACAGCATGGATTTCAGAAACAAGTGCTCCTGTTTGCATGCACAGCATGGGCTATCCTATTATATAATGTTCATGATGGACAAATATTGTCCATAGGAACAATCTTCACGGGAAATGCAAGTACATCAGAGATGGAAATTGTATTGGTGAGAGTAGAAAGAATGTTAAACCATTACTATTAAATGTAACAAAGTATTTCAGTCAATGCCAGCAATGGGTCTTCAGTTGCTTTAATTCTTAGTTTTACTCATGTTGCATGAACAAATATTCTATTATCATTGTAAGTCCCTGGCAATGAGACAGCCACAGAAGCCCATATATCCATATGTAATTTGGTATAACTGGCAGGCTTTTCTAAAGCTGAATAACTGAATAATAATGAAGGTCTTTAATGATGATTAGAACCATTACAAAGAGTGAAAAATTAGTAATAGGGTTTCTCATCTTCAGATTGCTTATGAGAGGAACATTTCTGTAGAAACGATACATAATTGTTACTCAAGGAGAAGGTATCAAAGCTAAATTAGTTGAATTTTCCTTTTTTTTTTAAGTGTTCATTATGATAGAGCAAATTGCAATATTTGACCATAATAGTTAGTCTCTCTCTCTTTTTTTTTCAAACAATTCATTTAACATGTCCTTACTCAATTGTTTTAAGTTCTTCTGTTTGTATTGTGCAAGAACTATTTACACCATCACATTCAGATCATTTCAGGAATCAGAAACAGGAAACATGCTCTGCATGTTAATTTTGTTGTGATGACTGCTGATTTCAGTGAAGCAATTTTTGTATTATTTTTATTTCAATGTCATCATTTATCTGCCACCAACAGAAAATGCACCTTAGCACTTTTAAATATACAGTGCTAGCCTTTATACATTTTAATCATGAGTTAGCAAAGTGTTACCTTACATCTGCTTGTCCTTTAAACAAAGAAGGTGAAGAACTTTGATTCTACTTCCCTAGCTCTAGGGACTTGAGCTGGGACCCAGTGAAGCAGGTGGGCCTACTCCCTATCAAACCCTAATCAAACCCTATCAAACCCTAAAAGACTGGGGAATTTTTTTTTTTAAAAAGCATTTTTGATTCCTGGGCACCCTGATGCTTGGCCAGCGGGAGTGCTGTGACACTGATGCACTGCCTCACACCAAGTCTGTAGCATTACAATTGCCTCAGGATGTTCCAGACGTGATCTTTCTTTATACATGAGATATGTAAGATTAGTGACACAGCAGGGGTAAAAGGTGATAAATGTATTAGACAACTACTTTCACCTTTTCTTACTGGAAGAAACTCAGTGGTATCGCATATATAAAATAACTTCTGTTAAAGGTACCTCTACTAACAGCCACAGGGCCAAATTCTGCAGCCCTGGATCAGTCCTATCTAATAATAATACTTGGCTCTTAAAGAGTCCAATCCAAAGGTATTTTAATAAATGGGAGTCTTTCCACTAACTTCAATAGACTTTCAATCAGGCCTAAGTAGCACAATGCAAACAGCCTCCCCACCCCCATTCAACCTACTGGGAGTTTTGCCTTTGCAACAACTACCGAGTTTGGTACAGAAGTTAAAATAATTTACCTTCTCTAGGGAAGATATCTATATTTGTGTTACTGTGACAGAATTTGGGAGATAAAAATCTTTGTATATCATAACAGAAAAATGGACCTTTTCATGGATATTTGCAAGCATCCCAAGGAATTGATCAGAAATTATATTCCTGCTGTCAAATTTTATAAGCTGTTTGGTCACACTTTAAATTAAAGTTCCATTTATGAATAGTTTATAAAGGTTAATAATGATTAATATATGTCATATTAATGTTAATTGTTAGAGACATTAATAAGTTGCTTATAACTGTGGCTTATAGCCATCAGCACCACAAACTATTTATGTCTCTAATGTGCTCATATTATTCACTTATTAACCATTTATAAATGAAAAGTTCACATAAAGTGTTACTGGATATTTGAAAAAAGCAACAGAATCAATATCATTCTCTTGTATGCTTTGCAGGTCTTCAGAATATTTTTTTTTCTAAAATCATTTTTGTACCATCACTAATTAATGTAATAGTTTTTGTCATAAATTATTCCTGTTCTCTAAGATTAAATTCTGCTCACCTCCTAATGCAAGGAGTCTCACAGAAGTCTGTGAGGTAAGACAAACGGGATATTGGGCCAGATTTTTCAAAGGTCTTTAGGCACCTAACTCCCATTGTTTTCTTTGGGAGTTAGGTATCTAAATGCATTTACAAATCTAACCCTTAGTGCCCATATTTTATGGCAGATTCAGCCAGTATTGTTTATGTACAAAGCAAACTCTTCCAACCATTCCCTAGTTTATTGTTGGGCTCCCCCTACCCCCTTTAAAAATTAAATGCTTATATATGTGGTGTCATCTGCGGATCTGATTCTTCTGTCACCAAGCTGTGAAAAAAAAATTAAGGAAAAATCTATACAGAAAGGAGGAGCTATCCTGAGAACCTCTTCTCCATGTGGTTCAGGTTGCTATGCAACCACTTCCCTTGCCTCTACATGCCTGGAACAGCTGCTCCAAGTACAGCCAGTGCAGAGCAGCTTATGAAATTGGGAAATGAGATCAAAGGGAAAGAGCAACCAAAATCTAATGAGACCACACACAATAGTATAATATTACTCAGTACCAACAAAAATCCAGCACAGACCCCCACACAGGGGTTCCAGTGGCAGAAATTCCCAGGAGACCCACGTTGTCTGAAAACTGACCATTGCTATCTAGAAAGTGGTAGATGGCTAGAATACCCAGGAGAGGTATCTGCATTGCATCTCTCCTACTGGAGCTCCTGTTGGGAATTACAGAAGCTTTCCTTTTGGCAGAACCCCCAAGAAAGGCACTGGAAGTGATATTGCTTTCTCTTTTCCTGTGTAAAGCCCACAGAACCTGGTTGTTAGCAGGAGGGATTGAGCCTGCAACCTTAGGGGCTAGAGCGATGTGTTAAACCACATGAGCGAAGTCAATTGGCTCTTAGCTAAAGCTGTAAACCAGGCTTCAGTCTCCCTCACTAGTGGTCTCAGAGAGTCTGGATTATATACTTCCCCGAGCAAACACATCCTGAGCATCTGAAACCTCCTAACAGTTCATCCAGAACCAGCTCACACATGTAAGGCTGATGTACACTGGTCATCCAGCAGGTGGGATTGAACCTACCATTTTAGGGGCTAAAGTCACATATCTCTAGTGCATGAGCTAGAACAATTCACAGGTGCTCTGAAATTAAACTACCATCTCCTTGTACAAGCAGAGATGAATTTCACAGTGTTAATAATAGTATTAATTCTCAATGTACAGTGTTACCCAATCATTCTGTAGTCAAATCATCTGCTCATGAAATCTGCTATGTTACTTCTGAAAATAAAATATTGCAGGATTTATCTCCATATAGACTGTCCCAGGTTGAGAGAAGGAGGGAGATATAGCAAAGTGTGAGTCAAAAGGAATAAATTCAGACATGCCTCACAAACTGTTAATGTGAGACAATTGACCAAGAGACCAGCACAACAATGAACCAATATAAGGAGAAAAAAGATTAATTTTCTTAACTAAGGGAAGACTGTTCCCATGAGGAAAAGCCTTAGCAATTAACAGGAATGAAGCCAATAGGTTTCTCTGGAAACTACTCTAAAAAACAATGACAATCTTATAGAAATTAGTCTGAGGCACTATATAAATTAATATGGGATTCTATTATTTTCCTTTCTATAGTTTTTAGGGGTGGGCGTGCTTAATATCCTATAGAATTCTATAGGGGATCATTTTCCATTAAATTCCTCAGGATGGTTAAAAACAATCTTAGAGTATCACTTTCTACACAATTCTCCAAAATGTTTCCTTAAGGAAGATTTTGGGTGAACAACTTTTACAACCTTTCTGAAACCCAGATGGATTCAAAATTATCTACTGTTAATACATTCCTCATTCTGTCCTTTTAAAATGTTGGGATGAAATCCTGTAATTAAAGTCAGTGGGATTTTTGCCACTGACTTCAGTAGGACCAAGATTTTACCCTGGGTTCTACCAGAGGCCTTCATAGGGTATCAGCTCTATATTTCCAGGAATTGATTTTTGCCTCACCGTAAGGCCTGTACAGAAAGGCCATGATTAAGATGCACTCCACATGAATATCTACAAGAAATGAACCAAGCCCTGTGTTTCTTGAATATTTTAGTTTATAAAGAGCATGGTGAAAAACACCAGGCAGAGGAATCAGCTTGACCTTTTTGAGACATAATCAACAGCAAAACAATAATATTTCAGCTATCTATATTCTGTTAAACAAAATAAATGGTACTTATCTGTACAATGTTGCTAATGTCGTGGGAGGAAAATGTATGGCTAGGATAAGAAATCACTGACTTACTTTACACAACAGAATGGGGTTTCTCCTGTATTGCACCTTCATAGCCCTGATGGGTCTCTGACATGGGAACAGACTTTCAGCCAGTTCTCAAAAGTAAAAAACAGAGTCCAGAATCAGCCACAGCTGCGCTTTATCCATTGTGAGTAAAAAGAAATGAAACCATATGAAATATGGGTTTGGGCCCAGATTTGAATAAGGCTATTGCAGACTAGACTAATGCTGATGTCTTCTTCGGTTTCCTCAAAAATACTGTTACTTTTCATGGCTGTAGCAAAAACCCACAATCCTCTGTTCCCTGCCAGACTTCCTCTTCTAAAAAGGGCTGATTCACAGCAACCGAGGCTGTGCACACACAAGCATGCATGACCTAGAAATGGCAGAAGGGCCTCTCAGGATAATTCTTTTGTGACACTTCCATACAATATCGAAAATACTCATTTGGATGCATGCAATGTGTATTTAAAATATGAAACTATTTAGAATAATGCCTCAGTATACATTTCTTAAGCTCTTTGAAATCTAAAGACAGTACTGCACAGGTAGATGAGTAATAACAAGTTTATCTGGTATCTAGTTTGGTTTTACAGCTATGGTTTCCCATATTAAATTTGGTAAGAGTTTCAATTGAATAAATGGGAAGAAGGGGAGACAGACTCACTAAGTAATCCATTTATAATGGCCACAAAATTGATGTTTCCTAATCAGAATAAACTCCATGTTTAACAATCCCCATTATGCCTCAACAAAATTATCATGAAAATCTCTCACTCTAAAGTGAAACAGAGACAGCATTAAGGTAGGAATCGAATTATAAGTGAGATTTTGATCTCATATTACTGTAAAGCAGGAATTCCATTTAAGTCAAGTGAATTATTATATCAGTGTAAAAACAGTGAGTTCAAGATCAGGCCTTTTGTAAATTCATGCCAAATTTCAAAGATCAGACCATTTGTTGTTTTTTAAGTTAGATCATTTCTGAGTTACTCATCTATATGTGTGAATTGTGTTTTAAAGTGAGAGAAATAAAATCTTTCAGCCTTGCATGATCCAAAAAGGAACATCTAAAAAAATTGTAAACAAGTAAAATAGTGTCAAAATATTGTCAGTTGTAACACAGAAACTCAAGAGAAATGTTTTGGAAATTTTTAAGCAGACTGGAAACCAAATAAACTAATTAATTGTACAATAGCTTGTAAAATCAGACACAATTGCCATGTTCACAATGATGAATCTCTAACTTAATGTTCCTTTTTGTAAAGAAACAAGAATATTACTGGAGAAGTAAAAATGTCTCTAAACAAATGTGTTTCTAATTTTACAATCGTGCTTTGAAATGGAGAAACTGTTTCCATTTCAGTATAATGTACATTTGAACTGAAATGGGAACAACAATTATCCGTATTTTTCCCTACATATATATCTATAGAAATTTCTGTTGGAAAGAACAATTTGTTGGTTAAACTGGCTCAGTGAAATCTATTGCAGCTAATCAGTGATCATATCTTTCCTTCTCAGCACATTATATGTCTTGCAATTGTTTCAAACTGACACTGGAAAGTCTTACATTTCAGCTGGCTTTCTCTAGTTATGTAGTCTCTTGTAAAGTACTATACTTTGCATTTAATGTGCTTGAAGGTTATTAAATGTGAAGAATACTTTCATAAGGAGAAGTAGTGTTTTTCAGGAGGTCAATCTGAATTTGTGCTAGTGATGCACAATTTTACAGGAGTTCTGTATAAGAAATGGATATACCCCACAGCAGAGGAGGGGAGGGGGAGAAATTTGTCCTCTGTTGTGTTGTTGTTGTGGATAATCAAATGCAAAAAGGGTTATTAATTATTTTTAGATTGTGCTTGTTAGTCATGTTAATTCTCAAGGAATACACTCTGTGATTGCTAACTTTTATTGTAACCCATTTGCTATTTCTCTTCTGGTTTTGGAACATATTGGTCCAAATCATGTTCTTCCAAAGAGAATATGGTAACTAGGAGACAGAAAAAATAGGCACTGAGTAAATTCAGGGACTCTAAATAGCATGACAGCCCAAACTTATGAAGAAGAAATGTTCCAGTCATTGATTTTCTGTTGCATTTTCATCTGATAGAAAGATTGGTTATCACCACCAAAAATGAATAGCTGTTTTAGGCTAGTTAATTCATGTTTACACTGATTTTCTCTAAAATAGGATTTTCAGTTGCTGTTTCCTCTTCTAGGGAACAATTCCCAAGAGGTGATGAACACTCACTACTATTATTATAGTTGCAGGACCTCATTTCCCTTTGGGACCACATACCGATTCACTAGTGATAAACATTAATCTTAAAAACAGCGAGTAATCTTGTGGCACCTTAGAGACTAACAAAAATATATAGAATCATGAGCTTTCATGGGAAAAACTGCACAGATGAACTGGAGTGGAAATAACAGAAACCAAGATCTATATACATATTTTAGAGTGCATCAGTTCGCCCGTTTGTTTAAGAAATCCTCCTAAACCATAAAAGCTAGGCCCACCAAATTTGGAATGCAGCTTCTTGTTACCCTAACTCAATGGTCACCAACCAGTAGATCAGGATCTACTGGTAGATCTTGGAGCCTCTTACAGGTGATCCTGACTGGTTTGGCCAGGAGGCTATCAAGTGGTTTGGCACTTCAGCTGCCCTTCCCCACACTGCTGTGCATCTCCTACCCTTTGCCTTGGAGCTGCCCCTTCCCCTGGGGAGCCTCCTGCTTTCTGTACAGGGCAAGGGAGTGAGAGGAAGGTGCTGATGTCAAGGTGGCCCCCTTTCCCACCCTGTATCCTTTCTCTGCGGAGCAAAGAGGGGGCACAACAGGACTTGGGATGAAGGGAATTTGCTGGCTGCTTTTGAGAGTGGTGCAGGGTTGAGCCTGCCTTAGTCCCAATGCACCACCACCCAGGAGCCACCTGAGATAGGCAGGGCCCCACTGGAGCCCACAGCCTGAAATCTTACCCCAGTCATTAACCCCTTCCTGTAACCCAAGCCCCGAGCACTCCTGCATCCAAATGCTGTTCCAGAGCCTGCACCTAGAACCCCCCCCCTCTTAATCCTAACTGCTTGCTCCAAGAGCAGCTCAGAGCCCCTCTCACACTCCAGATCCCTTAATCCAAGACCAGAGCCTGAGCCCCAACCCTCTGCCCCGGCCTGGTGAAAGTGAGTGAGGATGGGCAAGAGAGGGAGGATGGAGTGAGCAGGGGTGAGGCTTCGGAGAAGGGACAGGACAGAGGCGGGACAAGGGTATTTATATTTGAGGTAGATCTTGGACTGCACTTAAATT
>JANRFK010001785.1:30679767-30695751 GCA_030068395.1 Apalone spinifera
ATTTTGCGCAAAAGCAGGTGCTTTTGCGCAAAATCTTGCCAATGTAGACACAGCTAGGAATTTGAGTATGGACAGTATCCAAGCACCACCTGCTTGTTTGTTTATCATCACTCTTTTCTGCTCACGCTAGGAGAACTGTGTACCCTTTGTAACCACTGTTAGTAAGAAACTTAACATGAATTTTCAATTTGCTCTTCCCCTGCAGTTAAAGCAGTGGAGTGGAACTAACATTTTCAAAGTCCATTTCTAAACCCTGCCACAGACTTCCTGTGTGTCCCTTAATCTCTCTGTTCAGTTCCCATCTGTAAAACAGAGATAATACTGCGCCCTTACTTCCACCCTTTGTCTATTTAGAAGGGACTATCTCAAGAGGAGCCAACACCCTCCATGGGCCTCTGGGCAAAGTTGGCTGGCTCCACACTCCCAGAAGGGGTGGGGCCTCAGGTGGAAAGGAGAAGGCAAAGGACAGCCAGCCCTCAGTGCCACCCAAAGCACAGCATGGCCCGCTCTCATAGCTGTATGGAGTACACTGCACAGAGCTCCAACATTGATTTAAAGGACCAGGACTCTGGCTGCTGGCGCTTTGAATCACCGGGCCCCAGGGCAACTGTCCCCTTTCCCTCTCCACCCCCTAGGATAGTCAGCAGGCCTGACTATCTCTTACTATGTGTGTCTGTAGCACTGGAATGAAATTTTGTAACTAATAAGTCAGTTGTAATAAATGTATGTTATAGCAAAAGAATTGGATTAAACTTAAATACAAGATATAGGCCTTACATGGGGCCAGGCAGCTTTGTCATCTTAGCTCCAGCTCTGTTTGATGTTAGCGTGTTAAAGTGAAAGGATGGAATATTGTAATACATAGTAATGTTAGTGTTAGATAAGGTCTTGTAGTAGATAGAAAGAAGTTTAATGTTGAAAGACTTTGTAATTTTGTTAAAGTGACTTAGAAGTACCCCTTTGTTCCATTTTGCAATTCTGTAAATGTATTGTTTGTGTGAATGAGAGAGAGAATGTTTTAGGAGAGACAAGTGTGAAGGCCACTACATACTCAAATGGTCAGAGGAGGGGCCAGAGACTCAGAAGCACCAAATAATAATCAAAGCACACTGAAGACGCAGACTACCCGAGCAGTCTGACGAATCCTGAAGCTAGAGGCAAGCACCCCTTGATAGGGAACCAATCACAACTTTCGCCAGAAAGATAACACCCAGAAGGGGTCATCAGCATACTGATATCAGATGACTGTGAGAACAACTTCTTCCCAATAAGCACATGTTGTAGGAAGATTGATTGTAATGCTAAATGACTGATTAAGGCCTGATAAGGCAAAATGCATAGACTTGCATGGAAGATAAATCCTATGAAAGATGGGGTGTCTTGTATGGTTCTTTGGGTTCTGTCCTGCTAAGATCAAGACCAGGAAGGGCATCAGTCCAGACTGACGTGAACCTAGCTCCTACCTCGCACCTGACCTAACTGGCCAATAGGTTGGGCCAAGCAACAGACTGGTAACTATTCCATCAAGAGTGTGTGTGTGTGTGTGTAAATGCATATGTTACTTTGTTATATTGTCAATAAATGTGGCATGTTGCCTTATCTCCCTGAAAAAGATCCTGTGTCCTTCTTATAAGCATAACATGTCTTGGTGCCTAGTACCATAGGACCCTTACTTCACTTGTGACATCTAGTTACTAGTATAATACAAACAACAACAACAACAATAAATAAGGTTCAGCCAAATGGCCTTTTTCTGGGTTTTTTTCTCTATGACACTGACAACAGGAACATGGCAGGTCAGGATATGCAAAACTTAAGGAGCTTTTCTTAAAAGTCCAAGAGACATCATCCTTACATTCAACTCTTATTTCATCTATAAAATATTGATACAAATCTCTGCATCATTAAAGCATCATATGCAGTGCCCAACTCCAGAGAATGTAATTAGGTGGAGCATATATGTAAACAAACTGTGGTGAAAACTATTGTTTTTGAAATACAGAAGAAACAAGAAAAGTCATGTTGTAGTACCTGCTGCAGAAATGTAAGTATCTTCAAACATAGGAGTCTATATGACTTCCACCAAGGAGATTATCTTGCGACAAGTATTCGCCAATTTTTGCTTTTGAACTCAGAAGTATCCTCTCCAGGAATGCTTAATAATAGACATGTATTTCATAACCAAAACACTATACTCTATATACTATATGTATTCCAGACTAAATTTCAAGCCATTTTCAATCTGACATCCTTGCTTGTTCATGAAATTTTGTATATGATATTATTGCATTTGTGGTAAAAATACCCTAATATTAAATGTTTCCATTTACAGAGGGTCAAATTCTCGGGGAATATATATCTGTATAGCTCTACTTATTTCTAAGGGTTTGTCCACATGGCAAATTAGTGCACAGCTCACCAGCGTGTGCATTTACATAGCCATGGTGGCCATGCAGTAACATCCCATGTGAATGCTGCTAAGTTCAGAGAAAGAACCAGTGCTCTGTAGTATACACACAGGACAGTACTGTGTTGCAAGGGGGTGTGCGGAAGATTCCTATAATGGCTTACTGCACAGAGTAGGTTAGATAAATGTCTATCAGGGATGGTCTAGACAGTATTTGGTCCTGCCATGAGGGCAGGGGACTGGACTCGATGACCTTTTGAGGTCCCTTCCAGTCCTAGAATTCTATGATTCTATGATTCTAAGAGCAGAGAATTTGACTTATTCTCTTTATTTTAGAAGGAAACGTTATAGGGCATACCTACACTGGAATAAAAGACCCACAACATGGCTGTCTCATGTCAGCTGACTTGGAGTTGCAGGGCTCTGACTCCGGCTCCAAAGCTAATAAATTGCTCTAAAGACTTTCAGATTCAGGCTGAAGCCTGGACTCTGGAGCCTTCCCCATTCATAGAATCCCAGAACATGAGCGCCAATCTAAGGCTGGGTCTGCACTGGAGGAGAAAATTGATGTAAGATACACAATTCCAGCTACGACAATTGCATAACTGGAGTCAATGTGCCTTATATATATTTTCTGGTGCAGCCCCACAGCGGGAGGTCGATGGGAGAAACTCTCCCACTGAATTCCTTTACTCCTCGTGACTGTGAGGAGTACTCCAGTCACCAGCAGCACCCTTAGCATTCAATGTAGCAGGTCTTTACAAAACCACTAAATTGAGCCCTGGAAGATCAATTGCTGGAGCAATGATCCTCCAGTAAATACAGAGTAACCCTAAAAGAAAGCAATTTTACAGTCCCACAGCCAGAGCCCCACAAGCCAAAATCCATTGACTCAGGCCAGTCTTCAGTGTTTAATTGCAGTGCTGATATACCCATAAAGATAGAACCTCATCATCTGGATGTCTCCAGTCAGATCACAGTATTACCAGTAATGATGTTGAAGAGAAATGCAGGTAAATGAAGTTTACTCACTCCTAAATTGAGGAATATGGTGTTTAGTTTTAGGTTTATTTACCCACTTTTTTAAAACCACTATTCCATGGAATATTACCTGCTCTTCGTAGCTTATGTCTCCTACCAGATCTCTTAAAATCTATGTCTTTTGGACATTGCCCCATTAAAGGAAGGTTTTAAGCTGTTTCTCCCTTTATCTAGAACAAAAAAGCTTCAGATTGAACTAGGTCAATTTTTTTCATTGGGATAATATTATAACATTCAATTTACCTTTTATTTCATTTTCAAATTTAGATAACTTATTTCACAGCAACATTGAAAACTGCTTATTCACACTGCTAATTGCTAGTAAATAACTGAGGACATTTTGTGTTACCAATTTTCTTTGCTCTAATTGGAAAAAGAAAATGTGATCATGTTGCCTGGCAGTTAGAGAATTAAATGTATTGTGCTGAACCCTAGGAAGTCTAAATAATAAGATGGGTGAACTAGAATACCTCATTTTAAAGGAGGATATTGATATAATAGGCATCACAGAAACTTGCTGGAAAAGAGGACAATCAATGGGAGTCATATCAGAGTATAAAATATACCGGAAGGACAGAACAGGTCATGCTGGTGGGGGAGTGGCAGTATACGTGAAAGAAAATGTAGAATCAAATGAAGTAAAAATCTTAAATGATCCAAAATGTTCCACAGAATCTCTATGGGTAATAATTCCATGTTCAAATAATAAGAATATAGCAGTAGGGATATATTATTGACCACCTGATCAGGACAGTGATAGTAACTATGAAATGCTAAGGAAGATTAGAGAGGCTATCAAAATAAAAAAACTCAATTATAGTGGGGTATTTCAACTATCCCCATATTGACTGGGTACACATCACCTCAGGACAGGATACAGAGATAAAATTTCTTCATACCTTAAATGACTGCTTCTTGGAACAGCTGGTTCTGGAACCCACAGGGGAGAGGCAATTTTTGATTTAGTCCTAAGTGGAGCACAGGAGCTGGTCCAAGAGGTAAATATAATTGGACCACTTGGAAATAATGACCATAATGTAATAAAATTTAACATCCCTGTGGTAAGAAAAACATAAGCAGCCCAATACTGTGGCATTTAATTTTAGAAAAGGGAACTACACAAAAATGAGTTTAGTTAAACAGAAATTAAAAGGTACAGTGACAAAAGTAAAATGTCTGCAAGCTGCATGGAAACTTTTCAAAGACACCATAATAGAGTGTATACCCCCAAATTAAAAAACACAGTAAGTGAACCAAACAAGTGCCACCGTGGCTTAACAACCAAGTAAAAGAAGCAGTGAGATAAAAAGACATCTTTTAAAAAGTGGAAGTGAAATCCCAGTGAGGAAAATAGAAAGAAGCATAATCTTTGTCAAATTAAGTGTAAAAATATAATAAGACAAGCCAAAAAGGAGTTTGAAGAGCAGCTAGCCAAAACCTCAAAAAGTAAGAGCAAAATGTTTTTTAAGTACATCGGAAGCAGGAAGCCTGCTAAACAACCAGTGAGGCCCTTGGACAGTTGAAATGCTAAAGGAGCACTCAAGGATGATAAAGTCTTTGAGGAGAAACTAAATGAATTCTTTGCTTCAGTCTTCATGGTTGAGGATATTGTGGAGATTCCCAAACCTGAGACATTCTTTTTAGGTGACAAATCTGAGGAATTGTCCCAGATAGAGATGTCATTAGATGAAGTTTTGGAACAAATTGATAAACATAACAGTAACAAGTCACCAGGACCAAATGGCATTCACCCAAGAGTTCTGAAAGAACTCAAATGTGAAATTGCGGAACTATTAACTGTGGTTTGTAATCTATCCTTTAAGATAGGAAGATATCCTGGAAGATAGCTAACATGACACCAATATTTTAAAATGGCTCTAGTGGTGATCCTGGCAATTACAGACTGGTAACTCTAATGTCAGACCTGGGCAAATAAGTTGAAACTATAGTAAAGAATAAAATTGTCAGACACTTAGAGGAACATAATTTGTTGGGGGAAAGTCAACATGGTTTTTGTAAGGGGAAATCATACCTTACTAATCTACTAGATTCTTTGAGGGGGTCAACAAACATGAGAACAAAGGAGATCCAATGGCTATTGTATACTTAGAGTTCCAGAAAGTCTTTGACAAGGTTCCTCACCAAAGGCTCTTAAGTAAAGTAAGTTGTCATGGGATAAGAGGGAAGATCCTTTTGTGGACTGATAACTGGTTTAAAGACTGGAAACAAAGGGTAGCAATAAATGGTAAGTTTTCTGAGTGGAGAGAGGTAACAAGTGGGGGACAAGAGTCTGTTCTGGGACTAATCCTCTTCAACTTATTTAAAAATGATCTAGAGAAAGGGGTAAACAGTGAGGTGATAAAATTTGCAGATGATACCAAACTGCTCAAGATAGTTAAGACCAAAGCCAAGCTTCAAAAAGATCTCACCAAACTAAGTGATTGGGCAACAAAACGGCAAATGACATTTAATGATGATAAATGTAAAGTAATGCACATTGGAAAAAATAATCCCAACTGTGCATACAATACAATAGGGACTAATTTAGCCACAACCACTCAAGAGAGAGTTCTTGAAGTCATTGTGGATAGTTCACTGAAAACATCCACCCAGTATGCAGCAGCAGTCAAAAAAGCAAATAGAATGTTAGGAATAATTTTAAAAGGGATAGAGAATAAGACAGAGAATATCTTATTGCCTCTATATAAAACCATGGTATGCTCACGTCTTGAATAATGCATACAGATGTGGTCGCCTCATTTCAAAAACGATATATTGGCATTGGAAAAGGTTCAGAAAAGTGCAACAAAAATGATTAGAGATTTGGAATGGGTCCCATAGGAAGAGAGATTAAAAAGACAGAGACTTTTCATCTTAGAAAAGTGGAGACTAAGGGGGGATATTATAGAGGTCTATAAAATCATGACTGGTGTGGAAAAGGTGAATATGGAAAAGTTATTTACTTATTCCACAATATAAAAACTAGACTTCATCAAATGAAATTAATAGGGAGCAGCTTTAAAACAAACAAAAGGAAGTTTTTCTTCACTCAGCACACAGTCAACCTGTGGAACTCCTTACTAGAGATTATGGTGAAGATTAGGACTTTAGCAGTGATCAAAAAAGAGCTGTACAGGTTCATGGAGGTTAGGTCCATCAATGGCTATTAGCCAGGATAGGTAGGAAGGATGTCCCTAGCCTCTATTTGTCTGGAAATGGGTGACAGGGGAGGGATCACGTGAGGATTACCTGTTGTTCCCTTGCTCTGGGGCATCTGGTATTGGCCACTGTCAGCAGACAGGATACTAAGCTAGATGGACCTTTGGTCTGACCCAGTATGGCTGTTCTTATGTTGGGTTATGTTTCTTGAGTGATGATTATTTTGTTTCTCTTTCCTTGTTTATGTCAGAATACATTTATATAATACTCATAAGCCTTTGACAAGGCTTAGCCTGGACTTCATATTTCTGTGTACTGCTATGTAACTTTCTGAAAAGTTTATCTCCCTTCCAAAATAATTAATCAATTTAAAAACATGAAAGACAGACAGGAAAGTGCCATTAAGACCAATACATGGATAAATGCAATCAAACAAGATACTGTGGCCCATACTACCAAATGGAGTAAGTGTATCTAGTGTTTAAAAATGTGTATAATATTGTCACTCAATCGCACACAAAAAGTTAGACAAGGTTGCTTTAAAAGAGAAACAGGAAGTTTCAACTGGATGTCAGATCTCAGCTAGATCTGTATGTTTCTGAGCACAAAGAAAGCAGATGAACTATGTGTACAATTCCATTGTTAGGGCCCAATTCAAAACCCTTTGAAGTGAGTGGAAGTCTTTCCATTGACTTTATGGGCTGTAGATCAGTTCTAGTGTGTTCACATTTTCTTTACCAAAAGGTGACAACGCAGCAGAATAAACCTCCAAAAGTGGAAGGGCAAAAAATGAGATATTATTGATTATTACAGAGTTTTTAAAAGATCATAATAATTAATCACCTGGAAGAGATAAGCTTTTGCAGACAAAACAGAGACTGGACTTCCTTCATCTGAGTTAAAAATGTGCTACAAATGTGTTTCCATATTAGAGTTTTGTGATTAATTTACAAGTGATATTTTGTAAAATCAAATGATTCAACTAAGAAGTTAGTTATACTTAGATGGGGTACTCAACCTGTGTGCATTAAGAGAAAAACAATGTACAATCATCTCATGCTGGTTTGAGATTTCTAAGTACAGAATCAAATGTAGCTCATCTCACAATGCTTATATAATGGAATTACTACTCAGTATTAGTACACATCAGTGATATTAACAAGGCAGCCATGTGAGTTGGTTGAAACGTAAACAGAAGACTATGAAATTTTCAGTACTATGTGTGTTATCAAATATGGCCAGCAATGGAACAGTAGTGGTGACTTACAATGAATGTACCACATTCTCTTTTCTTAGTGAAGACAGAATCAATTTCTGTGCATAAAGCGCAAGTTGTAGATTGTGCTTGGGGAAAAGATTTTTGAATTAGAGGAGTAAGTTGAGACACTACTGAGAACCAAAGAAGCTGAGGAGCTCCTAGATAGTCAAATTTGTGAATAGCTATACCATAGGTTCAAGGTAGAATAGAATTGGCCACAAAAGAATCAGAGACAGAGAACTCAGACAGAAGGTTAATCACCATCAGAGACAGGAAGTCACAGCCGCATTCTGCACAGCTGAAGGATGAGCAGAGTGTGGCCACTAGAGAGAAGAGGACAGCTACAAGTTTCAAAACAATACCAGGTCCTCAACATGGAAACTTTGCAAGATATATCTCAAAATCTAGCAGACCCAAAGAACAGGAAAGATATACAAGACATGGGAGGTGGATGGCAGCTCAGTCCAACCTATAAGAAAAAAGCAATTGCACCCACAAAGAGTTCTCCAACCCTACAATGAAGACACATGACCCTTGCTGGAGATGCAATACTCAGAAGAATCAAAAGAACATTCTGCAAGGGACAGGCAGATACTAGGACAAGAGCTCACTCAGACTGGATAGGATACTGAAGTTGATAGGCAATGATCCATTGGTGATAGTTCATATTGACACTAATGACCCTGCATTGTGGGATATCTCACAGAAAGTAGATTAATACAGGGATCTCATAAGAATGCTGAAGACGAAGAAGAAGGTCCAAGCAATTTTCTCTGAGTGAAGGATGGCAGAAGATTCTGGAATTTAAAGTCTGGTTATGTAATCAAATGTAGGTAAGGAATGTAGGCTCTTGGTTTTGTAGAACATTGATCTATCTTCTATCAAGAGAGGGGGTTAGATGACCACCACCTTACCTGAAGTATAACCAATCTCAGCAGGTATAATCTAGCTAGAGTTAGGAAAGGGTTAAACTAATAGCACAAGGGGAGGGTAAAAGGAGGGATGATATGAGCACTCAGAACAAAACCAACATATTGAGAACAAAATTAATTAAGGAATCAAAGGAAAGTAAGAGAAGACATTCTTGAAGTACCTATACACAAATACTAGGAGCTTGGGTAGCCAACAAGAGGAATTGAAATTGCTTGTTTATGAGCACAAATTTAATCTTGTTGGCATTACTGAAACTTGGGGGAAAGATTTGCCCAGTTGGAATGTTAAAATCAATGGTTAATACTTAGTCAAGAAGGATAAAGTGGGCACAAGGGCGGGGGAGTGGCATTCTATGTCAAAAATGGCATTGCCTGTTTCTGTGTCATGGGGAACTCAGAAGGAAGTGATCTTGAAAGCTTATGGATCAATGTTCTAACAGATAAAGCACACGATCAGGTACTAAATGGTGTCTGCCACAAGCCACCAAATCAGACTGGGGAATAGAAACAGCCACTTCCTTACACACCTATCTACAATGTGTAGGAAAGAAACTGAGAGATCATGGGGGACTTCAGTTTGAGTGGCACACGCTGGAGATTTCATTATAAACTGATGAGTCATCATTGAACTACAGCCTGATTCAGACATGTATTGACGAGTCATTTCTATGCTAGGCTCCAGCCAACCCACAAACCAGGAGCTGATCTGGTGATTCAAGGCAGCTATATAAATCTCATAGGAGAAAAAGCAACTCAGTCTGCTCAATGTCACTTTGTGGCCTGAAACTCTCTCCTGCCTGATAGTGGTAACAGATTTCAGATGTCTTAGTCTGTTCCAGTCTTCTTCTTGCTCCAACAGTTTCTAGGCCTGCTCCAGCTTTGCTGCTACTCCAGCCTTCTTCCAACTTTGCCCTGGATTCCTAAGCATAGCTACCCCTATTCACAGTTGCTGACATATAAGCTGCCAGTACTAAAACATCCTTGGAATTTCTGAACATTATAGATAACAATTTCCTAACTCAAAAAGTGTTGCAGCCAGCATGGGGGGAAATTTTATTAGTCTTTGTCCTAAAACATAAAGAGGAACCGATCAAAGAACTAAAAATTTAGGATCGCTTAGGTAAAAGTGATCATGATTTAATCACACTTATGTGCACACGGAATACATTCCAGACCACTAATATATGTACTTGGTGCATTAATAGGAACAGTGTCACAAAGCTGAAAACAATTAGGAGCCAAGTCAGCTGGAAGGGAATCAGAAAAATGTGAGTGATAATTGAGAATCATTTAAGAATACCTTCCAAGATGCCGAAAAAGTTACAATAGAAAAAAATGAGGAAGAAGATTGGTTAAAAAACAACCTGAGTTAGAGGAGAAATGAAGGCAACAATAGTAGAATTATCAACAAGGCAGAAGTGTTCAATAAATATTTCTGTTCTGTATTTGGGGGGGGGGGGAGAGATGATACAATCTCATCATATTGTAATGATAATGCTCTTTCCACTCCACTAGTCTCTCTGGAAGATGTTAAACAGAAACTATGAATGTCACACATTTGTAAGCTTCAGGGGGTAGCCAGCTTAGGCTATCTCTAGACTACAGGGTTTTTTCGAAAAAAATTGGCCTTTTTAAAAAAAAAACTTCACTCGTGTCTAGACTACCACTGGGTTCTTTCAAAATTAAATCGAAAGAACGTGGCTTTATTTCAACAGCGGTAAACCTCATTTTACGAGGAAGAACGCCTTTCGAAAGAGCTCTTTTGAAAAAAGGTGTTCTTGAATGCAAACAGGGCTTTTTCAAAAGAGAGCATGCAGATTGCCTGGGTGTTCTCTTTCAAAAAAGCGAATTGCTTCTTTTAAAGAAGTGGTGGCTGTCTAGATGATCTCTTTCGAAAGAAGCATGTAGTCTAGACATACCCTCAGTCTGTACAGTCTGTAAACTTAAAAACAACAAATACTCTAGTAGTACTTTAAAGACTAACAAAACATGTAGATGGTATCATGAGCTTTCATGGGCAAGTGAAGAAGTGGGCTGTGCCCATGAAAGCTCATGATACCATCTACATGTTTTGTTAGTCTTTAAAGTGCTACTAGACCATTTGTTGTTTTTTAGGTTTACACATTTGTAAATCAGCAGATCCAAATATCTTGCACTGGAGGCACTGATAGCCTCTGCAGGCCCCTAAGAAGGATGGAGGAGACAGGCTCCATGCTCCCAGAGGGGAGAGGCCGAGGGCAGAAGAGGTGCAGCCAGGGGCAGGTAGCCCTCCATGCTGCTAGGAGTGCACCATGCTGCCCCTCCCCTTAAAGTCACCTGGAGCGCATGGTGCAGTGCTCCAGCAGTTATTTACCCTGGGCTCCTTTGACATGCCAGGTCCCAGGACAACTAACCCTTTGTCCCTCTCCCTCTTCTGTCAGTGGGCTTACTAGCATCCAAGAGTTTTACAAAATCTGGGAGGGGAGGAGCTCACTGGACCACTAATGGTGATTTTCAATAAGCCTTGAAGCAGTGCAGAAGCTACAGTTGAGCTTTTAAAAGGGTTACCTGGGTAATTAAAAGCCTGACACTGATCCCAGGTAGGGTTGCCAGATGGTTAAAACAAAAATACCAAACACCCTCCTACCCCCCCAAAAAACACCAGGAAAAAATTCTGTTGAAGGGAAAAAAGGGGGGGAGGGGGGACCAAAGACATTTTAGGTTTCTGGTATTCTCTGAATTTTTTTTTTACCAGACAGGAGCCGAAAATACCGGACTGCCCATGTGAATACCGGACACTTGGCAACCCTAATCCCAGGTAAGAAAAAATGGCTATGTAGAATTCAATTAATAAATCAAAAGAGGATAATATAATTAGTGCAAATAACCTGGTATTTATAGAAAATAGATTCTGTCAAATTAATTTGATTTTTTGGAGATGATATTACAATTTTTGGAAATAAGGTGAATAGTGTTGATGTAATATACTTCAACTTCTGTTAAATATTTGATGTGATACTGCACATCATTTTGATTAAAAAGTAGAATGACATACAATTAACAAGCATGAATTAAATGCAATAAAAACTAGCTCACTAATGAGTCTAAAATGTAATTGTAAACAGGGAAGTATCATCAAGCCAGTGTGCTTTCAGTGGAGTCCTCCAAGGATCAGTTCCTGGCTCTGTGCCGTTTAACATTTTAATCAGTGATGTGGAAGAAAATGTAAAATCACTGATAAAGTTTGCAGATGACACAAATTGAGGAGTGGTAAATAATGAAAAGGACAGGTCACAGATAAAGAGCTATCCTAATTGCTTGGTAAACTGGGTTCAAACAACCAAACAATATGGGCTTCAATTCAGCTAAATGTAAATGTGTAGAACTAGGAACAAAGAATTGTAGGACATACTTACAGAATGGGGAAGTTTATCCTGGGAAGAAGGTATTTCGAAAAACATTTTGGTGGTGTGGTGGATAACTGGTTGAACTTGAAATCCCAATGTGACACTGTGGTCAAAAGAACTCATGTGATCCTTGGACACATAACAAGGAAATCTTGAGGCAAAGAGAGGTTATTTTATCTTTGTATTTGCCACTGGAGCAACTGCTGCTGGAATACAGTTTCCACTTCTAATCAGACCCACCAACGGGAGAGCAAAGGGGCAGTTGCCCTGGGGCCCAGCAATTCAAAAGGGCCCAATGGTCCCAGCTGCTGGTGGTAGGAGACAAGAGTCCTGGGTCCTTTAATCTGTTGCTAGAGCATTGTGCAGCACACTCCAGGTGGTTCTGAGGACTTGGGGGGAGGGGAGGAGGGAAGCTGGTATGGCACATTCTGGCCAGTACTGAGGAACAACTGCCTCCAGCTCCACCCCTTGCACCCAATCCCCCGCCCCAGGTTCTGATGCTCAGAATTCAGGTAGGATGTTGATAAGTCAGAGAATCTATCAAAGAGAAGGTTGAAGGGTGACCTTACCACAGTCTATAAGTATCTGCACAGAGGACAAATATTCAGTAATGGGTTCTTCAGTTTAGTAGACAAGGGTATAACTTGATCCAATGGCTGAACATTAAAGCTAAACAAATTCAGACTATAAATATAGTGTACATTTCTGACACGGTAATTAACCATTGGAACAATTTACCGAATAGGTCATGGTGGAACATCACTCACAATTTTTAAATCTAGGTTAGATTTCTTTAAACGATATGCTTAAGGAATTTTTTTGGGGGAGAAGGGATGCCTGTGTTATACAGCTGCTCCCCAAGTTGTGAAAGGTCAAGTTACGACCGTTTGCACTTATGACCAAAGCTCCCATGGAGCGGTCGTAAAGGCAGTCCCCGAGTTACGAACGCAATCCACGCTTACAAACAGCGCGGTCGTATGTAACTCAATGGGGTCTGAGTTACAAACAGATTGAGTTACGGCCAAGTGTTTGGTCCGTAACTCGTTCGTAACTCAGAGAGAGGCTGTAGAGGTTACCAGTCTATATGATCACAATAGTCCTTTCTGGCTCTACAATTTATGATTAGATTTAAAAAACAGAGTATTTCTGTAAGCAATATTGTGTCAAATCAAACTTCAGCTGTAATTTTTAAAAAGCTCTAGCTGCAATGTTTTCACTTCTACAAGTGGCATTTGATTTAGTTTGTCATTCTGAATGGATTATGATTGAAATGAACATGTAAAGTAATTACCCATGTTTGCCATGAGCCACCCTCCTCCACGCCCCTAGAATTATTTGTAAACTGAACAAGGTATCTCAGAGGAGTTTTCCAGGGGAGAAAAAGTTAGATAATTAAAAATACATGGGGTTCTGTTCAATTCCTTCAATTTAGCTGTATTCTCTGGCAGCTGGGGCCTTTAGCTGTAATGTCTTTCATTCGGAGGACAGTCAATGTCTGCAGCTGTGTGTAGCTGAAACAAATTATTGTTTTTACAGTAAAAACTTCTTGGTACTAAAGAAATTTATTCAATTTCCACTGTTTTATCTCTATTTTTATAAAAATTGTGTTATTTATGTGTGTGTGTGTATATATATATATTTATGGTAAATGCTGTGTGGTTTTCTGTCTTGTTTGGCTCCCTTACCCCGTCCCCCTGCCATAGATATTTATTGCCAAAAGCACAAAAGATAGTTAGGTTACCAGTTGATTGACAGTGTAATAAAATATCACAATCCGTCTTTCTTATCTCACACAAAGTAATGTAAGCTAGTTTTATTACAGCAAAATGAAATCTGTGACTCTTGACACAGCTGTGTGTTACTGTGGCAGGCAGACAGCATAACTTTGGGTCTATTGCCTTAGTGCTCAGCATATAGCAGCGTGTTTTGAGTTTGCCAAAAGAGAATTTATTCCTCTATGAGTATTAATATGCATACAAGCACATATTTACAGTATCAGAGTGAAAAGGAGAACTAGAGAAAAATGCCCATCAAAATCAACAGTCTGATTACCAAGGTGCAAGACCCAACATTAAAAATTGCCCTGTAAAGAACAGATTAATGGAGAGACTTGTCAGTCTTCACAGCCATTACACCCTTCTCCAGAAGAAATGATAGTTAGGTACCCTCTTTCATCTAGATATAGAAAGTGACACCTGAGAGCATATCCTACTGAGTATATAAGGGAATTGAACAGGCTCTAACAACAATAAGAAAAGGTTAGCAGAGCTACAACCAGCTGTTCACAAACTGTTCTGTTTTCTCCAGCAATCACCTTCTTAGCTATCCTCACATTCAAAATGCCAGTGCAGGCACCCAGAGCTCTACCACAAACAGGGGACCATCTCTTTTACCCAGCCCCAAGCTTAAACAAATTGGCTGGACAGACAAGAAGAACAGAATCTTTCATTCTCATTAGGGTGCCAATGGGATTCTTCATGATTGTATATGTGAGGAGTAATGGTCCAAGCAGTTGTGGATAGGATAGGATAGGATAGGATAGGATAGGAGTTAGTCCATGAGACATCCTATAAAAATGTGTTCCACGTGATGAAAACATTTGATCAGACTTGGACTAGATGACCTAACAGGAATTGAAAGGGGACAGAAATGCCTTGCTTATTGATGATAGATCAATGAAGAAAAAAATGAGACAGGAAAGCAAGGAACCTTTACCCATTCCTCCCCTTTCATATCTATTACAGAAGTATTATTGAATCATAGAGTACTAGAACTGGAAGGGACCATCAAGTCTAATCCCCCGTACTCACAACAGGACCAAGCACCATCCAGATCATCCTTGACAGATGTTTATCTAACATGCCCTTAAATATCTCTAGGGATAGAGATTCAAGGCAATTTATTCTAGTGCTTAACCACACTAGCAGTGCTTTATTTTAGCCCCTGGCCTATTCATGAAAAGTGACAACCTAATTGTAATAAAATAACTCTAATGCTAACAGTATGCAACTAATGTGGATTAAAGTACATTTACCTTGCAGTAGCAAAGTGAATGTATTGCTTCAATAAGCAAGTAAAAGCTCTCTTTAACATGGCATGAATTTGATTTTTAGATACTCTGTTTTTTCTGGCTGAATTCCAGGTCCAAACTTTTGCACTGATTTACTCCCTCTGCAGCTCCATTGATTTCATTGGGATTGCACAGAATGTGAAGTCTGACCTAAATTCCCCCTGCAGATTCAACTGGATAGAATCATCTATGCTTCCATACAAAATTATTAGACAGTTGCTACATTCCACTCCAAAAGTGGCTGCAATGCAGGGGAGGAGTAATATTATTTGTAAGGTATCACAGGGGTAGCCATGTTAGTCTGGATCTGCAAAAGCGACAAGGAGTCCTGTGGCACCTAATAGACTGTGGGTGCGTCTAGACTACATGGCTCCGTCGTTTACTCGGCATAGTCAAAGAAGCAGGGATTTAAATAATCCCCGCTTCGTTAAAATAAACATGGCCGCCACACTGTTTGCCTCATGCCGCACTGTATGCCTCGTGAAATGAGGTTTACCAGAGAGGTCGACAAAGGCTTCCCTTGTCGACTGCACCGCATCTAGACTGCCGCGCTGTGCTGGATCAGCTGATTGTTGGCACAGCGCGGAAGCCATGTTTGTTTTAAAGATAGCTTCTTTGACTGTGCCGAGTAAACTACTTTACATGGCTCCGTCAACGGAGCCATGTGGTCTAGACGCACCCTAACAGATGTATTGGAGCATAAGCTTTTGTGGGCAAAGACCCACTTCGTC
>JANRFK010001785.1:30703409-30723183 GCA_030068395.1 Apalone spinifera
TATCTGAGCAGTTTAGAAGAGCAGAAGAGAAGGCTGAGTTCATTCAGATAGCATATATTGAATCAGACTTCACTTATGCTTATGCTCACAGGTCAGCTTCATCCATGCAGCACCCTACTAGTTATTATGGGGTTTCTTCCAGTATAAATACTGGGGCCCCACTGACATACATTGTATCAGACATGTCATATGAGATCATTTATTTCCATCCAGGAATGAGGAGCAATGGTCTCAAGTTGCAGTGGGGGAGGTCTAGGTTGGCTATTAGTAAATCTATTTCAGTTGGAAGGTGGTGAAGCACAGGAATGGGTTACGTAGGGAGGTGGTGGAATCTCCATTCCTAGAGGTTTTTAAGTCCTGGTTTGACAAAGCCCGGGCTGGAATAATTTAGTTGGGGTTGGTCCTGCTTTGAGCAGCGGATTGGACTCGATGACCTCGTGAGGTCTCGTCAAACCCTATGATTCTATGATACTCCCGAAGCCACATCCTACTGTGTAAAGCACCTGCATAGAGTCAGCATGATCCATAAAAGCAAAATAAGTTATATTTTTAAAATTTGTGTCAAAAATTCCAAAGTAGTAAAGCTTCTTTTTTAATCAGATGACTTTTAATACTCCTCCCTGGAAGTACAATAAATACCCAGTCATATCAGTAATCTCCATATTTATACAAGTGCTTGTAAAGAGTACAGGTCTTATTAAATCACATCAAGCCCAACCCAATTTTATTCCATTAAATACACAAAAAGACTTCAAATGAATATTAAGTTTGCAAAGACAAGTGCTAAAATTTGGGAATTGCCAGAATTACAGTTCACTGCACAATCTTAATTTGGCCCCATTATTATATATAGTCTTTAATTGCATGATCACACACTATTTTTTGGACAGGTCTCAGAAAGGACTCAACTACTTTAGATTTTAAAAAAAAGTTAAGCTGGGGCAGAAATGAGAAATTTCAGCTGAAATGGTTAATGTTTTCAAAAAGTTATAACTAACTAAAAAAATAAGTCCTATAATAGGAATTTTTGGGTAACCTGAAGTGTAAATGGCATTACCAGCCCCATTATAAATCTATTCTGCATTGGTTCTAATACCATACTCTTCGCCAGAGCACTGGAGCACGTTCCAGTCATGCATTAAGCAATGTGATTAACATCTGTCACATGTGATTCATTCTCTCTGTCATCCATTCTCTCAGCGGGAGAATTGTGCGTGTGCACAAGAGGATTTTGTTTCTGGATTTGTTGTTTATTTTTAAACACATCGGCCACGTGTACTCTTATGTTAGAGAACACAGGCCAAAGAAGTGTGTATAGCACTTTCAGCCACCCCACTCCCCATCTTTTCAGAGCTTTCTGAATGAAGCTTTTCAATAACTTCCACTCATTACAGGCAGGGCTCCAGCAGCCCCCAGTTGGAACCAGCTTTTGTCTCACTACCCAAATGCTAACAGGGTTTCAAAAGAATCACCTGTCCCCAAGTAAATCAAGCTGTTCTGTTAGCCTCTTTCGAAACATAAGAGTGTATTCTACTGCCTACCTATGGCAAAGGAAGTTGTCATATTTATTTAATTAAGTGTTTGTTTACCAAAGTGAACTGAAATTTTCCTAGGTCATGCACTATTGAAGACTATGACTCAGCTGGACAAAAATGTCATCATTAAGAATTGTGGGAGGAGGGGAGGGTTAGTTGACATTTACTGGGTTTATTTTCACTAGACTTAAGGGAAATAGATATTTTGCAAAACAAGAAAACTTTTCATGAAATAAAAGAAATGTGATTTTTCAAGCAGCAAAGAGTAATTTCAATTTTCATTTTCATGGTTGGGAATGCAAAAAGAGTGGAAATAAAAAAAATAAGTCATATTTTAGTTGAGAAAATTTTGAATGAATAATGGATAGTTCTTGGTGACCTCCAATGGGATAGCAGCAGAGGAGACAGAAAGAACCAAGAAGATACATTAATGTATGCCCAAGAATTCTGCATGTCATGTAGTAATAATTATGCCAGGAGTAAAACATTAAAGGGCATTGTAAGTGAGTGAAAAAGTGCACAGGTTAATCAAGGATAGATAGATTTAAAAAGAAGCACACAGTATGTATAAAATATCAGAACTAGTAGAGATTTTGGAATGAAGTTATATGGAAAAGAAAATGACAGGAAACAGTAAAGCACAGAAGAAAGGTCTCAGCCAAAATGTTTGAGACAAGTAAGATATTGTCAAGCAAATAAAGCAAGAAAGGAGGGAAAGATATTATAAGGTATCTAAGACAGGGTGATGGGGAAATTTGCAAATGAGCTGATGACATATGAAAATGGCTCACAAATCTGACACTGTATTCCTAACCCTTAATGTGTGTATGGAATAAAATAGGTTTCAGGCAATTAATTTTGTGTGACATCAGACAGCAAAGTCTATGCAAAGGCAACCAGAATATGCTGAGCGACTTCCAAGTAGTTCTTCCAGTAACTGTCTGCCAACTCGGACTGCGAAGTGCTTTCCTCTACAAACAATGCCATTGAAGTCCATGGGGCTTCTCACAGAAGAGAGGTGCTGCACAACATGAAGAAAGACAGTGGAAGCTGGCCCTAAATGAGCAAAGTATAGTGTGAGTATAGCTAAACTGCAGTTAAACACCTGGGTCTGGGCCATGTCAGCTGACTTGGGCGAGGGGGCTGTTTAATTGTGGTGTAAATGTTCAAGCTTGAGCTAAATCCCTGGCTCTGGAAGCCACTCCCTCACAAGCTCATATGTCTACACAGCAATTTTTAGTCCCACAGCCCAAATCCTGTGAGCCTGCATCAGCTGACCTGGGCCAGCCTTGGCTTTTTATTCCACTGTACACATATCCTCCAGGGCCTGGAATGCAGTCTAAGCCCGGACATCTACATTGCAATTAAACAGCATCACAGCCCAAGCCTGGTGAACCTAAGTCAGCTGATATTGGCCAGCCACAGATGTTTAACTGCAGAGTAGACATAAAAGGAGAATAAGGGATTATCTGCTCAGTCTAGCTGTGGAGGCAGAGCAGGGGAATCTCTCCCAAAATCCCTGCTGCCAGCAAGTGGGGACAGGGGTGTGGGAAAGGAGAGGCCTGGCTCTGCCATCCCACTCATGAGCCAAGCTGAATGCACAGGACAAAGTACACTGCTTCATGCACTCATGCACACACACACAAAAAGTGGGGGGAGCAGGAGGGTAGATGCAGAGAAACTAACTTCTTCCCCAGAGCAGGGAAGGAATTGTGACCCTGGTCTGCAACAGCTTCATGAAGTCCCTTACTTAGGGAAGATTGCAAAGATATAACCTACCTCTGATTCTAAAGGAAATCAGCATTTCCTGAGAAACAATTACAAATGCATACTTTTTTAGGTTGTCATTAAACCCAGCCCACTGCTTAGAACAGGGAGACGCAGTTGTGTAGCATTAACCTCATGGTCCGATCGAGTTAATCTTCTACCACAAGAATCAATCACCTTTTGATTAAGATCTGATATTTTCATTTAACATCTCATATCAAGACTGTAATCTACAGTTGAAATTGAGGCCAGGAAATGTCTATCTTTTAATAAATATTAATACGAATTAATTCAGCTGAAATGGTAATTGTAACTGGTCCAATTTCTTCAAAATTCCCATTTTAATTTGCCATTATTAGCAGTGTATTACTGAATTTTTTTGACACGATTGTAAATTGACTTGTCTGAGGGCTCATAGGTGAACCTCAAAGACAAAAATATGTGCTGTGCAAATGAACTTCCATCACTGTAAATTAAAGTTTTGTAAACAGAACTATAATTTATTTAGTATTTTAATCCTTTTCAAATCAAATTGCACAGCGTGAAGTAAAATGTATTTCCCAATGAAATATAAATATTAATAATAATAATGCAATTATATTACTATTAGTAAACGAACTAATGAATTGGTGCGGCAGTTTAATTTTGTAAGTGTATTACAGGCTACACCAGCCTTCCTCAGAGGATAAGAAGATTCCCCTGCTCACTGCTTCCCATTCCATTCCCCTGTCCCCACTTCCTCTCCTTCTTTATGTGCCTTCTCTACTACCATCATTCAGTTACATACAAATACAAATGAAAATGGAGTATGTAATAAAATGTAGATAGATAACTAGAAGACATGGAAATAACCTAATAGTCACATACATGGCTGCACTCCTGAAAACAGATCTCCTAGCATGGACTCTGGCACCAGTAAAGAGTCCCACTAAGGTCACCTTCAGAAAGGATGACCAGATATTATCACTTGCTGTATCTAGCTACCTACTTATATGGCCCTAGTCACCTTAATACCCGAGCACTTAATAAAAAAAAGGTGTTTTGTACAATCCTATTTTATTTTTAACCATTTGGAGTGTGCCTTTTTATCAGGGATTTCTAGTTATGGCAACATTCCAAAATATATTAAAAGACTCCAAAGACAGAAGAGAACATCGTGGTCACCTAGTCTGACTCACAATAGGCCATAGAATTTTCCCAAAGAAATTCCAAAAGCAGATTTAGAAAACATCCAATCTAAGAATAGACAGTAATGGAGAATCCATCACAAACCTGGGTAAGCTGTTCCAATAGTTAATTACTCTCACTGTTAAAAAATGTATGCCTTATTTCCAGTCTGAATTTGTCTAGCTTCATCTCCCCACCACTGAGTCATGTTACCATTTTCTCTGCTAGATTAAAGAGCCCTTTATTAAATACTAGAAGATTTACCCAGCATTGCTCAGGTCTTTAATTAATTATTAATTAATTTTTGATTTCTGGAAAATAAACTTAAAATGTTCATACTTTCTTTAAAAAAAATAAAAAACAATGAATGGTCCTGTAGCACCTTAAAGACTAAAAAAAATGTAGATGATATCAAGAGCTTTCGTGGGCTCGTGATATCATCTACATTTTTGTTAAATCTCTTAGGGTATGTCTACACTACAGAGATGATTGAAGCTGCCACTGTTGATCTTCCGGGGTTCAAATTAGCAGGTCTAGTAAAGACATGCTAATTCAAACAGAGATGGGCACTCTGGTCAATGCCAGTAAATCCTACTTCCACAAGGAGTAAGGGAGGTCAAAGGGAGAGTGTTCTCCCTTTGTTTTCCTGAAGTGTGGACATCGCCAAAAGTCGAGTTAAGCTACTGCAACTTCAGCTATGGAATTAATGTAAATGAAATTGTATATCTTAATTCGACCTTGTCTCGTAGTGTAGATATACCCCAAGGTGCTGCAGGCCCATCTGTTGTTTAAGTTTTTTCAGTAACAGACTAAGGTGACTACCCTTTTGATACTTCATTTAAATCATTGCTCTGGGATGGGGCTGAGGATGAGGAGTTCAGTATGCAGGCTTCCCCAGGGACAGAGGACTACCCCATCCCTCTTTCACCATAGCAGCTTGGGGCCAGGTGAGAAGCACCTCTCCATGGCCACTGCAGCTCCAGTGGGCACAGCCGGGGAGAGGGTGCATGTCCCCAAACTGTGACAGGTCCAGGTTCATCTGCCCTGGCACTCACCAGCCAGAGTGAGGAATGCAGCAAATTGTGCACTTTCCGCTTGCTCTTTTATGAAGGGGAACAGCCAGCAATGTTCCAATACAAATGAAGAAACGAGTTTCAGGCCCCCTTCCGCTGTCTCTAAAGGGCACTTGGGGGAGTGGGAGGCTCAGGACTGGGGTAGTCCTGCCAGGGAAGGTGCCCCCAGCCAGCTCCTTTCACCTGCCTAGTGATTCTGTCTTTCTATTTGGTTTTATGAGAAGCAATCCCATTCCAGGCACATCCCATTTTCTTGGCACAACCAACCCTTTACCTTGCTTTAAGTTATGATCAGAGGAAGCTGTTAACTGAATTTAATGATCCTAGCTCTTACTGTTTAGGAGGACTTGTTGAACAGACAGACAGACACATGGACAGACAGACAAACTATGTCAAATATATAGTAGATTTGTTCCCCTTGTAAATACTTATAATGTTAATCAATTCACCTCTTAACCTTCTCTTTGTTAAAATAAATAGACAAAGCTCCTTGAGTCTATCACTGTAAGCATTTTCTAATCCCTTAATTGGTCTCATGTCCCCCATCTCATTTTTCAACACTCTTTTTGATCTCATCAAAACATCATAGCTCACTTTCTTGAGCACATCACAAAAATCTTGCTTAATAATTTGTTGGCAATGAATCCTCTGGGACATTTTTTTTGTTTGCTTGTTTCTCTCTATTCACGAATATGTGCCTTAAAGTTAGAAATCAAATAACTCCTTATCAGCAAAATAGGCAGAGTGTGTCACCCAACAAAATGTGTCAAGACTCAACAGTTTGAGAACTAACCATGATTGGATATTGTGAAGGAAATGCTGCATTGTAAAATCACCCTATTATTATATTATTAAAAGGTATAAGACACACATACAAAGGATTCAGATACATAAGCAGAGCTCCTCATTTTGTAGGATATACACTAGTGCACAATAACTTACAAGACATAAGGAACAATGCTCTAATGCCAGAATACCTTTTGCAGGTATGACAAATGCATCTTATTTTCCTTTATCTGCTCCCTGACATTTTTTTTGAGATACTGTATATTATTCACAGTGACCACCGAAGTCTCTTCTCTGAAGGGGTTTCTTTACTGTAGCCCAACAGGGACTAATGCAAAACATACTAACCTGAATGGGAAGATTTCCCTTCATCTAGTAAAAACTGGAGAGTTAAAACTGCCTTCCAACATTATCTTTGGTCCCCCATCTGTATTGTTTCACCTTTTATTTTATTAAATTACTAGAGTTATTCATTCACCCATGAGTCTAATATAGCTAAATCTTTCTCAGCTTATGGGAATCCCTTGTTCTGTCAAGGGAAATAGCACAGCATAAAAATTGCTCAAAAATAGAGATGTAATAAACTTTCAAATATTCATGAGAGACAGTTGTTGAATTGTATATGGTAGTGATCTGAAGCCATACTTTCCTAGAGCAGCTAGACGGGAGAAACAAACCACCAAACTCTGTCTAGAAGGAAGTACAGTTTCCAAAAATACTGACTCATGATTAAGAAGGAAAAAGGAAAACATGAAGAATAAACAAGCAAAGAAGAAGGGAAAGGAGAAGGTAAGGAAAAAGAAAATGAAGGCCTGGGAGAAAGAGGCTAGAGGTGGTGAAGAGTGGAATTTGAGAGGGAACAACGTAGTTAATTGGACACAAGAGAAATAAAAGGCAACGATGTCATTAAAGGGCAAAGAAGGAGAAATTACTCACAAGGGTCTGATCCAAAACTTATTATAGCTGATGGAATGAGGGCCTTAGAATGGTCATTCTATTCAGGCTCAGTCAGTGAGCAGTCTATTTTGGACAATGAGTAGGCAGAACCAGGTCTTCGGCTTTTAATTCATAGGTCCATTATCTGATTACATTAATCATCAGTGCCAGATTAGCATGGCCCCAGACATTGTTTAAAATAATGTCCATTAGCATTGACTCCGATATCATACAGTAAGCCCAATGGGAGTTTTGTGATGGACTTCAGGGAATGTAGGCTCAAGCCCTTAAACAGAGCAGAATAAAAGAGGAGACTCGTAGAGGAAGGAAGAGAACTCACTGCTGAACACAAAGCAAAGCCTGCAATCCTCTTCCTTTGTCTTTTGTTTTCTCATACGTGTTCACTGCAGATTAGTGGAAAATCATCCATGAGGTCAATATCTTCCTGTCTCTGTGGGACCAGAGGTATGTTTGTGACTAAGCAGACCATACAGACTACTCCACAGATATTTGCAGTTCTGTTCCAGTCTCTTCATGCTGACTTGTAAACTTCTCTGTCTATAACATTAACAGTAGGTGGGGAATAAATAGTGACAGCTAAACATTATTTACAGATGTTAGGTGGGAAAATGGGAAAACCGCAGAGCAGAACAGTATATTCAACTTACCCAAAAATAAAAAAGTGTTTTGCTGTAATTAAAACAGGAAATATTTTATGAATTTTCATCAGCTTCTCTTTGTGAGAAGCAAATCTCTGCAGTTGCTGTCCAAATAGTCTGATATCCCTGACAATAACATAACTCCCAATTTACAAAAATAAAATCAAACTATCTTGGCACCAGTTCAAGTATCTACAATAGCTGAAACCACAGCACCTTCCCATCTGTATAGGTATGTCATGATAACATAATAATGATCTCAATTGCAGGATCCAGTTGTAACTTTGACAAAGGTAACTGAATGGAGCAGTTTTTAATGTCATTTTTATTATGGCCATCAAACTAAGTTTACTTTTAAGTCTACTACAGGTTGAATCTCTCTAGTCTGGCACTCTTGGGTCCAGCAACATCTGTGCTCCAGCATGCTTTTAGTTAGTTGGATGTCCCCACATAACATGGGCATAGCTAAGTTTCCCAAGGTCCCATAAGATTTGTTTACAGCCACCAGTCCTGACTCTCAGTGTTCTGTGTTGTTATTTAGTTCTAATTTACCACTGTCTTCTAAGAGCCCAGTAAGCAGTGGAAGTGTTGGTAATGCTGCCAGACAATATTGACCTCCCGTGGTTTGGCAAATTCTCTGGTTCGGCACCAGTGAGGTCCCGAGAGTGCCTGACTAAATAAGTTCAACCTGTATTAACGCAAGAACACTGACGTTCTAATGTTTGAAATCTGTGCTTCTTGTGCAAATACTCTGATGCTCCCGCTCAGGAATAATCCCTCTTGCACAAGTGTTCTTGCGCAAGAGGGCCAGTGTAGACAGGTAGCCAAGACATTTTGCGCAAAAGCAGGCTAAACGGAAAAAAGCCCTAGTGGCCGCTTGGACGCTCCGTACCTGCAGAAAGCTCCTGACTTCCTGGTAACCCGAGACCCCTTAAAGGCAGACACAGCCTGCAGAGGCCACAAGGCAGAAGCCCTTCTGTGACCTCTACCAAGAGCTGTGTCACGCGACCCCTGCCGTCCCCAAAAGCCACCCAGAGCAGGATGGCATCTCCAGGGGGGGAACAGCCACCCACACCCCCAGCGCAGGAGGCCCCAAGGGGCTGAAAACAGAGGGCCCCATCCTGGTCCCCGGGGGAGCTGGAGACCCTACTGGACCTCTGGGAGGAAGAGGAGACCCTCCATAACACCCCTCCCATCGCCGCAATGCAGATATTTTCGACCGCATGGCCCAGGGGCTTGCCCACCGTGGAAATCCAGCCCAGACCCTTGAGCAAGTCTGGGCTAAGGTAAAAGAGCTGCGCCTGGGCTATGTCCAGGCCAGTGAGGGCCAGGGGGCAGGAGCCGACACTTGCCCCCACTACCAGCGGCTCCACCGCATCCTGGGCCAGCCAGCACCCCAGCGAGCGTCCGTCCCTGTGGACACCTGCATGCGCTTCCCTCCCACCCCCCCGTCACCAGGACCGGGGTGGCCAGTTTCCACAGTGCGATGGCGACCCTCTTGTCCATGGGGATGAGTGCCCGCAGCCGGGTGGTGGTTCTCTGGAGCGCAGGAGCGAGCCAGGCACACAGCTCCAGGAACGTCTGCTTTCGCATGCGAAAGTTCCAGAGCCATTGCTGGTCGTCCCATTGCCCCAGAACCAGCTGGTCCCATCAGTCGGTACTGGTGTCCAGTCTCCACAGTGGCCTCTCCATGCTGGGGTGGGGATGCCACAGGGACACCATGGCCTCCCTGGTGAGGGAGTCCAGAGCGATCTGCACCTCGAAGTCCTGGTGGAGGAGTGCAGTAGCCTGGAGCACCAGCTGCAGGCACTCCAAAATGGCCGGAAGGAGCCAGAGCAGGCACATGGCCACCCCTGGCTCCATGGCACAAAAATCAAGCTAGATGAAAAAAAAATCAGCCAAAGGCACTAAAAAGCACAAGACAGTGGTGTTCAAAAAGGCAGAGGGCAACCACAAAAACTGCTACGGCTGTCAGTCCCTGTAAGAGGTCCTATAGAACGCAGCAGGAGAGAAATGGCTATCCAGGGAGATCCCTTTAAGTACGTGTCTCAAAGGAGCTCCAGCCCCCGCCCCCGGAAAGGGCTGGTGCCCTTTTGCCCTCTTCAGAATGGTTCCGGGCTTCTGCTTTTGTGCAAAAGCGTCCTGACAATGTAGATGCGCTTTTGCGCAAAAGCGCATCGTTCTTATGATGACTCCCGGACCAATCTAGACGCTCTCTTGTGCAAATACTTTTAACGGAAAAACTTTTCCGTTAAAAGTATTTGCGCAAAATCATGCCAGTCTAGACACAGCCATTTAGTTTAGAAAATCTAAAACAAATCATAGTCTGTTTTAGTAGTTCATCTCCTGTCCACATCTATTATGTTGATCACTGTAAATGCCCTCTCAAAACAGGTAAAACAATTCAGGTTGTTAAATGTTTTTTCTAACCATTTGATGATGTATTTCTGGTAGAGTATGATAATATAATGACAAATCATACATCTATACCAGCCACTTCTTAATAAATATGGGCGATTAGAAGATCACTTTTGACCAGAGGAAACACTAAAAATAAGAATGTAAAGAAAAATGTGAGAGAAAGTTAAAAGTCAGATTTAACATTTCATTAATATAGGCCCAGATTTTCAAGATCACATACTCACAATTAAGCATGAAAAAACAAGTGTGCATAATTTGTGCATGCAATTACTGCAGCTAACTACATAATTGTAATAAAATGCATGTGCAAGTGGTCATTTAAATGTCTACCTGGCCTTTTGTACAATTACTTTGATTTTCAGACACATTTTGGGTGACTGCATGTACAGTTTCTCCATACACATTTGTGCAAACACAGCTCTGAAAACAAGGTTCACTGTGTCAGTGTTATGAGAGAACTGAATCTGCCATAATCCACAGTCATTTTGTGGACATAACCTCCTTCCCAAAATTGGAAGCAAGGATACTAGAGTCAGGAGAAAAAACTGGCCTTGCTTAGGCAGACAAAAAAAGATGTAAGATGCAGTTTTTACTGACTGGGATAGATAAAGTGAAAAGACAGTTTTGAGGGAAAGAAGGAATGAGAAAAACTAACCTTGATTCTGTTATCTCTGTTTATAAGTTTTTTTACTGAAACTGCTTTTCCAATAGTCTGTTGCTAAGAAATTGTTAGCTTATTAATCTTTAGCTATAGCCAGTGGTCCAGTGAATAGGGCAAAGACTGGGAGCTAGAGAACATGAGCTCCATTTCCAGGTCTTCCACTGGTGTTCTATATTAATTTGCACAAATCACCTTAATCACTATGCATTTGTGCAATATCTAGCACAAGACTGAGGCCTTTAGGCATTCCTATAATAATATAGATGGGTCATTGGTATGAGAAGTCCTGAAGTACCCCAGCTATAAAAAGAGGAGGGGGTCTTATGCTATGCAGCCTATTTTAAAAAAATACATCCCATACATACATCTATTCCCTTCTTCTTGTATTTCCATTTGTTGCCTCTATGTATGGAATTCTCTCTCAGTCCCAGTTCAATGAACAAACACCATCTTTGAATTCAAATCTTCCTGGAAAAACAACTCATCCCGGTTGCTTAAATAAACTGTTTACTATTTTAGCAGGGGAAGAGAAGACAAAAGAAATATTTTTGTTGTCCTGAGATCAGAATACATCTCAGATTCAATGAAGCTATGCTAATTTACACCAACCGAGGCTCTATCCCTCTGCATCCATGGAATACATTATGGGCTATTCAGGATAGGGATCAAGCTTTTGAATATTATCTGTCCAGCCTATATGAATTTATATTTGCTATTCATATGGTGAAAGAAAAGGAAAGCCACTTTACTATATTCAATCCCCCCTAGGCAAACTGTAACTCATATTTGTAACATCAACATAACCATACCATCCTAAATATGCCTCACCTCTAAAACCATAGAACACGTACACAATCTGGAGGTTCATATCCAGATTTATGTCAGATTCACCCTCTTGGCTTAGAAGCACATTTGGTTAAGTGAAAAAACAAGCAAAGATTTTGAACAATGAATTTAAATCTGATCCAAACTGTGCTCTGTGTTCTGATGCTCATTTAGCTAAAAGCGGACATTTCATTCTAGTTTCATTCAAATCAGCCTCAGTTTTATGTGTGGAAGGCTGCAGCTATTTGAATCTGTAATGCCAGAGTTCCTAGAGTACATTTGCATAATCAATCTAGGCAGACATTTACTTGATGAGGGAACAACAGAAAGGGTGGGACTGGTTTATTGGTAGCAAACAGAGCTGAAGAGCTGTCTTGAATGTACACTGAAAACATGATATGGGATTGGATATGTCTCAATCATCAGGGTGTCTTTATGTAGAAATTATAAGGAAATTTAAGCAGGGTTTGCAGAAAGAATGGAACAGACCAGTGGTGTCTAAAGATAAAGAAAGCAAATGGATAGATTTAGATGGGCTGTTTCAGTCACTGAACTGATGGGAACAGGAAACAAAACAGGTGTGAGAAGAAGCACAAAGATCTATTCACAGGGCTGCTAAATAGGAGAGATTGGGGAATGGGCTTGGAGCCACCTATCCCCTTTCCCAGGGGCCTGGCATTTCTGTCCTCAGCCCTGTCTGTTAGGAATCAGGTGTGGTGATAAATCAACAATAGGGATTACACAGAAACATATAGGAAGGTTCTAAGATGACAAATGTGAGTGGGAACAAGGACAAAATATGAGAAATTGTATTTTATATAGTATGTGAATCATAGAAATGAAAATGCTGAGTGTCTGAAAGAAACACAACAGCTTTATTTTCAGCCTCCACTTTTGCTCATGCACACAACCTATATTCACAGGGCCCTCTTTGGGGACTGTCACCTTGTAGTGGTGAAGAGGCTTGCAGGCTCCAATGATGCTCACATCTAAGTTGTTGGGAGCTTCAAGGGTCTCCCAAGATAAACCGGTCTAAGGGTAGGTGCAGACAACACACAGTCCAGTCCCCCAAGACCTTAACATTGAATCAGGCAGAAGAGGACCCTTGGATCTCATCAACTGTGAATGTGGATGAAAGCTCTCTAACTTGTCATGACTGTGTGGTTGCTGTAGGCACACCAGCTTCCCACGTTAAAAGAAATCATGGATTATAGGTGACAAAGACAGCATTAGTGGACCTCTCTGTCCCTAACCAGGAACCTGCATATAAGCAGTGGTAGTTAGATGGTCATCTTGCACCTAGAGCGAAACAAGAATGCAATTTGGCAGCTACTACCATGACTGAGAGTCCTCTTTAAGATCCATCCTTCTTACCCCACATGGGCAAAGGACTAGAAAAGGTGCCTTCAATTTAGGCTGTCTCATACACGCCTGGCTGGATTACCACATCCAGTGGGATGGCTCTGTGATCAAACTATAAACATTTACTTTTGCTATATGAAATGTTCACACCCTGATGGATAATAAAGGTAATGCATGGCCAGCAGGAACTGCTTTCATCACCAGAGAACTTGTGAGATACAACAACAACGTTGCTGCCCTGAGTGAGGTGCCCAGATGAAGGCTCTCTCAGAGAAGGTGGTGGAGGCCATACCTTTTCTTGGAAAGGAAAATCTGCAAAGGACAGGTGCATTCCTGGTGGCAGTTTTGCAATTAGGAATAAGTTTGTCAATCAGTTTACAGAATTTCCTATAGGAATCAATGAATGACTCTTTGTCTTGAGCTCAGTAACAGTCATCAGTGTGTATAGCCCAATGCTTGATTCTGTCGAAGATGGTAAGGAACATTTCTATACAGATTTTGACAGAGTCCTGACCAACATTCCCACAGAGGACAAGATCATTCTCCCCTGAGATTTTAACCTAGAATTAGACAGGAGTCAGATCTCTAAAATGACACTATTGCAAAAGAAGGAGTAAGAAAGACTAACTCTAATGATATCCTCCTTCAAGCAAATGCATAAAAAATGATGTGGTCATCACAAATACTCTCTTTAGACAAAGTGAGATGTATAAGAGCACCTGGAGACACCCTTGCTCCAGGGATTGGCATCTTCCTGACTGTGTTATTGTTAGCACTCAGGAGTTAAAGGATGTCCACATCACAAGGGCCACACATGGAACTCATAACTGTTGGACACACCATCACCTTGTTAAATCAATCATGAATTTCCATATCGCCTCAAGGCACTGCAAGGAGACAAAATAAGTTTGAAAGAAATTCATCATCAAAGGTCCTTGAAGACATAGTGACTTAAACATAGAGTAGTGACTCGCTCATAGTGACTTCAGCAGTGTTTCCAAAGAAGTTTGCCATTGTACCTACAGCTGATGATCGTGAAAGTTTCTGGAAAGGTTTAAAAACTGCCATTTTCTTGACATGTGCTGAGTCCATTGGCAGTTACTCAGCATCATCAACATTGGATTGATGAAAATAATGCTGAGATTTAGAGCCTGTTCAGCTAGAAAAGAAGAGTTAATTGCATGTGGCAAAATGACATATCATACCAGCAGAAGAAAGAGTCATACAAACAATTCAAGACTGAAACCCAAAAGAAAATCCATAACAGCAAAAATAAGTGGTAACAAAAAAAGACCAAGGAAATTGATATGTATGCTGATAAACATGACATGAGGAGGTTTTTTCAGTCAATAAGGGACATTTATGGTCCATGCTTTCATGGAGCCGTACTACTCCAAGGGAAAGATGAGTCAATGTATTTTAAGGATAACAAGCAATCAAAGCCAGATGGAAGGAGCATTTTGAGTTACTCCTGAACTGAGTCAACTGTTTCTGATGCCACTATAGAATCTGTACCTCAATGATATGAAAGAAAATCTCTTGCTGACCTTCCCCACCCTTGAAGAAGTAATACAAGCTATTAAGCATACCAAGAAAACAAAGCAACAGGGCATGATGGCATACCAGCTGAAGTTCTACTTTGTGGTCTACTTAGTTTTATAGTCTAGTACAAGTCTTGTATTTGTACTAGTCTATAAGTCTGGAGGTGAAGAACTGGTAAGGAACTTCCACAAACTTTTTTTTCATATCTGGTATAATAAAAAGATTCCAGAAGATTTAGGGAACACTAGTGTTACAGTCTTTAAGAAAAGAGACAACTCAGAGTGTGGAAACTATCGAGGCATTGCTTGCTATCTACAGCAGGAAAAATTCTTGCTCATATCCTCTTAAATTGATTACTTCCCTTTGCTGAGGAAATACTGCCAGACAGTGTGATTTTAGACCATTTTGTGGGACAACTGACATGATCTTCATTGCCAACCAAATCTAGGAAAAGTCTTGGGAGCAAAATAGGACTTGTGCATAGCACTCTTCAATCTGAGAAAGGCCTTTGACTCTGTCAATTTCGAAGCCCTGTGGAAAGGAGCTGGTCAGATTTGGTTGCCCTCCAAAATTTATTCAGATCCTAAGGCTTCTCCATGCTCAGATGACTGCCAGAGTTCTTTGTAATGACCTTGAGGCAGAACCTTTCATCATCTAAACTAGGGTTAAGTGAGGATGCATTCTTGTCACAACCCTGTTTTCCATCTGCTTACCAGTTTTTTGGGTCCTAACTAGAGATTTTGGGTCCTAACTAGAGATCCCCAATGGACACAACATCCAATACAGAATGGATGAACAACTCTTTAATCTTCAACATTTTTGCTCGAAGACTAAAGTCTTCAGTATGTCCATTGCTGATCTTTGGTATTCTGATGACTGTGTCATCCTCACACATGCTGAGAATGACCTTTAATCCATACTGGATTTCCTCACACAGGCATACCGAAGCTTAGGTCTCTCACTCAATTGTGAGAAGACTACAGTGCTCCATCAGCCTTGCACATGAGCCCCCACAAATCACAATCGAAGATCAGACTCTGGAGACAGTGGAGAAACTTTCTCAAAACTCAAAAATCCACAGTGAGGTATTGCACAGGGATCCAGTAATGCAAGGGCTTTCTTTGGGAAATTGCTCCAACATGATTTCATGAACTGTGACTATGGCAGGTCACCAAGGTCCAGGTCTACAGGACAATTGCTGTTCCTACACTTCTTTAAGGATGTGAAATCAGGGTGACCTATCCATTGGGGATGTAAAAAGTCAGTTAAAAAGGTAACCGTGTAAAAACCCACTGCAAATCTCAGCAGTTACGAGGTTACACACTCTGCGAGCTCTGCTTTACACTGCTTAAATAAGCTTTATACTGCGGAGCCCGCAGTGAAGCTACCAGACCTTGCTGGCTCCACTCCTAGGGAGGAGGCTTCCCTGCCACAGCGAAGCTGTTTCCCAGAGAACGGAGCCAGGAAAGATTACCAGCCCCACTCCTGGGGAGGAGATTTCTCTGCAGCTGGCTCTGCTCCCAAGGAGCTAGCATGTAATCTATGGAGGAGGGCTGGGCCAGGCTCTCCATGGACAGCGGTTGCTCCAGCTGGACCAGCCCCCGCCTGTGGTGGGTCCCTCGGGGATGGAGCAGCCCCTGCCTGTGGCGGGTGGGAAGCTGCTCCAGCCCCTACTTTTAACCACAACCGGTAAGCATTACCTATTTAGGGTGATGCTTAGCAGTTAGCCGGTTAACCTTTCACCTCCCTACTATGAACAACACCTCAAGAGTCCGGAGAGGTACCATCAGTGATGCTTCCAGAAGCTCCTTTGGCAAGATCACTGCACTAATGCCAGCATCCTCACTGAAGCCAATGTCACCAGCATGGAAGCAATGATCCCCATGCACCAACTCCGCTGGGCTGGACACTGTGTGCAGATGCCAGACTCTCAGCTCCCAGAACAAGCTGTTTACTCAGCTCCCCATGATCAGAGCGGTCAGAGGAAACACTACAAAGACACACTGAAGGTGAATCTTAAGAAAACTGATGAGGACATCACAAGCTGGGAGGAGCAAGGCACCAGCCAAACCAAGGGCACCATATCCTCCATCAGGCAGTGGCCCACTTCAAGGAGAAAAGCCTCAGGGAGGAAGGAAGCAAGGAAGGAAGGAATCCATGATACAGATAATCAATGAATGAATGAAAGAACTGTTTGGGATCTCCTTGACACCTGCTTACAAAAAGAGTCTAATGCTTGTGCCCACAAGTGATATAATCTTCAGGCAAAAAAAAAAAACCCAACCCACTGAAACTAAGGCATTGAGGGGAAGCCCTCCCTGCCTTCTGTGTGGCTAAGAAGATTCAGACCCTGGCATAGTTAATCTAAAACTGTAACCAGCATTATAGCTGTACATTTTTTAAAATTATACAACATTCAGATTGACCTATGCTCATCATTAGTGGTAATGCTTTAAAGACACTTGCTGATTTAGGTGACTGATATGTAAGATGTACAATAGCTGATTTATACTTCATGCCAAGCAAGTCTGATGCCAAGATTTTCAGATGCTTAAGGTTATAGCAACAATTTTCCACTGAATTATCTTAATTAGATGAAGCTGTTGTAGGGGGGTAGCCCCAAATCGCTTGTTATAGCTGAAGTGGGAAACAGATTCTATGCTTACTACTCTTCGGCAAGGTTTATATAGCTGCAATAGTAACAATGGTCCCTCCTTGAGTAAAAGGATGGAAGGGAAGCTGCAAAGACTAATTTAGAAAACTTCAACTGTGTAAAGATCAACCTCAAATAAATGAAAGTGTTCATCGGGGCTTGAACTGGAGAAACATATTTGGAAATAGAGAAAACTTCTGAACATTTACATGGTTTTAGAACTCAGTTATAGAATATAAAATGAAACTAGCACTAATAACAAGATATCTCACTGTATACTAGCCAATCTCACACTGGATTAAGAGGAAAGGGCTCCCCAACTCAAATTATCTTCAATTTCTGTTTTAAAGTAATCCCCCTCTTTTAGGAGATGGAGAAAAGAAAGTGACTTGAGGGCTGCTACAAAAAGATAGAGAGGAAAGAGATGTTTGCCTAGCCATTGTCTAACTATTTGGGGGGAAGATCACAGCCATCAGGGCGCAACTGAGGATAACAGAGAAGAATTTGGATATGATGAGCTACCAGCTGAAAAAGTGAATGAGAGAGAAATCCTTGGGCATCTTTCATAAGAAGGCAAAATTAAATAGGGAGCATTAAATAGGGATGATCCAAAAGTTCCCTGAAATATTCAGATCACTTAGTAGAGCTGGTAAAGAAAATATTTACCACAAGAAAGATTTTTTTTAATTGTGAAAAAAACAAACCAAAATATAATTTTTTAAACAGCATAAAAATAACACTTGAACATTTGGATGGAAATAAACATTTTCTCATACAAATTCCTATTTTTGCCAAAAAGACCTTTTTTATAAAAAAAATTAAACACTGAACAAGTTCTGCCATATAGGTTACTTTTAGACACTTATCTGAATAGTGCCTGACCTCCCTTGCAGATTCCCCCAAACTAGCCATCATCACCACCTAAGCCCTAGGGACAATTAAGCTCCTCTGGAGCAAAAAAAGAAAAAAAATAGAGAAATCATCTTTTCAAATGGAAAATGTATTTTAATCCTTACCTGTTTACTAAAACCAACCATGATTAAACACCTCATAAATACTTAATTTCTTCAAGTAGCAATAAAATGACACTTTTAATTAGAAAACTACATTAAAATGATCAAATCTGAAAACATATATTATTCTAATTTTTAAATAGGAAATTCAGTGTCAGCTTCATTCAGCCATTCCAAATGCCACCATTTCTTCAAGCCAATAATGTCAAAAAGCAAAGCACCTAAAAATGTACTATACAGATTCTTAAGTGATTTCTTTAAGCTGCACTTCTCAGGGAAATGAAAGGGAATTGCTGGTTTCATTCCAAATGCATACAACACAATTTTTGCAACCCTAATTTCTCAAACTACAAAATTAAAGGATGGTTTGCAAACTAGGGAGTGTTGCAGTGCTCATGTATTTCACCAATACTGCAGCATTCACAAACTACTTCCTCTTCCAGTTCCAAAGAGACTCCCAAGTAAAACAAACTCTTTATATAAACAGTTAAGTAATTGTGCCTGCATAGTTCAGAATGCTCCAAAAAAGGATACCAAACACACAGGATACATCTAGACTACATGGCTCCATTAATGGAGCCATGTAAACTAGTTGACCCGACATAGGCAAAGAAGCGGGGATTTAAATAATCCCCGCTTCATTAAAATAAACGTGGCCGCCGCGCTGTGCCAACGATCAGCTGATCCGGAACAGCACAGCAGTCTAGATGCGGATCTGTCGGCTGAGGAAGCCTTTGCCGACCAATCCCTTATGCCTCGTGAAACGAGGTTTACAGGAGTCTAGACATACCCACAAAGTCGTATATGGAGTGACATTTTCTTAACCCACCAATTACAACTAAATCAAACAATTTTACAGTTCACAAAGTGACAGGTGCATTAAGTGGATATGGATGCTATATTAAATCATAGCACTGATCTACCAATGCAGAGCAACTCATAAACCAACTCTCCTTTACTATATAACATTTGAAGATGACACTAAGCTATGGGGAGAGGTAGATACATTGGAGGGCAGAGATAGGGTCCAGAGTGATCTAGAGAGATTAGAAGATTGGGCCAAAAGAAATCTGATGAGGTTCAACAAGGACAAGTGCCGAGTCCTGCACTTGGGACAGAAGAATCCTAAGCACTGTTACAGACTGGGGACCGACTCGCTAGGTAGCAGTTCAGCAGAAAAGGACGTGGGGATTACAGTGGATGAGAAGCTGTATATTAGTCGACAGTGTGCCTTAGTAGCCAAGAAGGATAATGGCATATTAGGGTGCATTAGGAGGAGCACTGCCAGCTGATCTAGAGAAGTGATTATTCTTCTTTATTCGGCAAGGAGTCCTGTGGCACCTTATAGACTAACCAAAGTGTTGGAGCATAAGC
>JANRFK010001785.1:30723283-30738511 GCA_030068395.1 Apalone spinifera
GTAGTGACAGATGGCAGAACAAGGAGCAATGGTCTCAAGTTACAGTGGGAGAGGCCTAGGTTGTATATTAGGGGAAACTATTTCACTGGGAGGGTGGTGAAGTCCTGAATGGGTTCCCTAGGGAGGGGGTGGAATCTCCATCCCTAGAGGTTTCTAAGTCTTGGCTTGACAAAGCCCTGGCTGGGATGATTTAGTTGGGGTTGATCCTGCTTTGGGCAGGGGGCTGGACTCGATGACCTCCTGAGGTCTCTTCCAGCCCTAGGATTCTATGATTCTAAGGGAAGTCGAAGGAAGAGTGTTCTTCCTTCGACTTCCTGCTGCGTAGACAGCGCCAAAAGCCAAATTAAGCTATTTCAACTTAAGCTACATAATTGATGCAGCTGAAGTTGCGTAGCTTAATTTGAGTTTAGCCCTGCTGTGTAGATGTACCCTTAATGAAAACTTGTCTCTCTCATAAACAGAAATTGGTCCAATAAAAGATATTACTTCAGCCTCCTTATTTCTCTCACATCTTGGACCCAACACAGCTGCAACCACTCAGTTTATCATAGTTATTTTAAATTCTGATTCTTCCACCTTTATTCATGCTGAGTAATACAGTACCTAACTATCTGAGTAGTGCCATTGAAATCATAACATTTGGCACTGCTCATGGAGTGACTCATTCTGAGGAAGTGTGGTGGAACAGGGCCCTGAAATTACCATGGTGCATTTTTGACTGAATGATAAATTAGAGCTAGGCAAATATTCCAAAACAAATCCCTACAAATATGCCACTCAATTTTTAAACAAATCTGCTCTGACAGAGTTTGCAGCTTTCTGTAATTACTTTCCATGATTTTGTATCAGACAAAGAATGTTCACTGGAACACTGAGTTTTAAAGGAATGTTACAGAATATCTGAGGAAACTATACTGAGAAACTATAATTTCAAGTATCCATACTTAGAAAACTGACTGCAAAAGTTGCTCTCTTCCAAGCAGAGAAACATACCATGTGATCTGCAAGTCCCATTAAAACAAACTGAGTTTTGAGTGCTAAATACTAATAATGAACTACTTGTGAACAAACAATTGACCAGAATATTAGAAGTTTAAGTTTTACATTTTCTGGCATTCAAGTATTTATAATTGTAACTTGAATAGGAAGTTATTTTATTATTTAGAGTCATTTTCCTTGTTTGATTTTTTTTTTTTAAATGTAAAGGAAAATTCAAACTCTATTCTCTACTGATTTCACTGTAGAACAGAAGTATCCCCAGTAAAAATTCATGCATCTAAAACCTAGTCCATGTATTCCACAGATTTCAGCAGGTGTTGGTTCTAGTCTATATAAAACTTCCAAGTGAAATGAAAGAACAGCAACACTATAACTAACATCAATAATATGTGTTTATATTATTCGATACATTTTATATGGTATTCACGGTCCTACAAATGGTATAACTTCACTGGCTCAGAGCTTTTCCCACAATGAGCCCTAATTAACTACAATATTTCATTCTATGAAACGCAGTTATTTTTCCAGTTTTTAGTTTTGTAAATCTTTTTTTAAAATAGGAAAGTGTTGTTCTTCAACTTCAACTATCCCTCAAAATGTCTATGGCAGATTTTGCTCATAGTTTCCAAAACAATTTACTTTGGGGCTGGTACCCGACCTATGAAATTTTCAGTTGAAGAAGGGTTTTTTTTTTAAGTGACAAGCTTGTGAAAATAGGGAGTTATTGCAAAAATGATATCAATGTAGTCTTGATTACAGCTTTCACTGATAAATAAAGATAATGTGCAGAGCATGGAGATATTTCTCTGGGTTGTATGTCTGGACCAAATCTACTCATTATATTTTGTTGATGTGAGTTATTAAAAGCTTGATAGTTCTCTGGTTTGATGGCATGAAGTCATTCTCCCCCAAAAATGGTTACTGTAACATCAATGCTGCAGTTTCTTTCACATGGACTTCTACTTAACAATTTCAGAGGTAACCTTCATAATTAGTAGTAATCTCAATAACCTAGTTCTAATGTTTACCTGACATTCAGCCAAGCAAAACTTTCCATTCACAACATTGCCTAAGTCCTCTTAATTTTCCATTTACTGCCCCCTAAAGGGACAGTCTCCAACATGAAAAATTATTTGATTATTTATTTGAATGAGGGGGAACGGAGGTAGAGAGTGAAGATACATAGAAATTCCTTTTCTCCCTATTTTGCTCTATTTTCTGGTTTTAAATCAGTAGTTTCCCAACTTAAAACTGTGGGTGAAATCCCAGCTCCACTGAAGTAAGTGCCATTGAACTCAATTGGATCAGGATTTCATCCTGTATTCGGACCATTAGCAGCTACCATAAATTAGAGCAGTGTGACGATTTCTCTAACTTACACTGGGAGGCAGAGCAGGGGCAGCCCAGCACACAACCAGCTCAGGTTGGAGGAAAAACACAAAGACGAGATTTACACCACTTTTGTACCCACCCCGACTTGCACTGCTTGCTCCTCACATCTGCGCCATTATGTGCTACATTTTGAGCATTTAAACAAGTAATAGTAGTTGGGAAAGATAATTCCTGTCTACGCTGACATGTTTAGGGAGGCAATACAACAAGTGCAGTAATCAGGTATACTTGCAGAGAAGGGAATTGACCTCCTTTGAGAAAGATTGCTGGCTATTGCTGGAAAATAAGGAGGCCAAACATAAAACAGAGAGACAAAGCATTTCCTGCACAGGGCTAATACCAAAAAAGAAGAGATCAAAAAAAGATTAAATGAGAGTCTATCACCCTATAATGATTAATTGCCCCAAATGATAGAAATTTACACCTTATTTCCCATCTGAATTTGTCTCACTTCATCTTCCATTGGATCTTGTTATAACTTTGTCTGCCAGATAAACTCATCTATGTGTGTCCTAAAGCCTCTGACTGCCCGAAGCTGGGACTGGAAGACAGAGGATGGTCACTGGGTTGCCTTGCTGTGCTTATTCCCTTTTGAAGCTTCTGGCATTGGCCACTGTCTGATAGTAGGAAATGGGGCTAGATCAGGAGTGGGCAATAATTTTTAATGGGGGGGTATTCCAAGATTTTAGAAAAAGATCAAGGGCTGGGGAAGGGTCCAGGAGGGGGTATGGGTGCAGAAGAAGATTCTGGTCTGGGGGGGAGGTATAAAAGAGGGTGCAGGGTCTGGGAGAGAGTTGTGACCTGGAGGAGATAGGGAGAGGGGGGAACCCAAGGGCTTGGTTAGTGACCTGGGGCAGGGAGTTGGCGAGAGAGAAAGGCTAGGGTACCAGAGGCAGACTCTGGCGGGGGGGCACTTACCTAGGCAGTTCCCAGCCAGCAGCCCTGCAGGAATCTGAGGCAGGCTCCATGCCTATCTGCTGGGTTGGCTGTGACATGTGGCTCTGCTCCAGCTTGGGAAGGGGGAGCAACAGAAGGAGGAGGCTTTGCTCACTGGCCCTACCTCCAGAAAAATTTCTCAGCTCCTATTGGCCAGAAACTCTTAAAGTGGCATATTCTGCATTTGTCCTTATTGAATTTCGCGCTGTTTACTTCAGACCAGAATAATGCATTTATCCTCACAAGACCCTTGTGAGGTTGGGAAATATTTTACAGACAAGGAACATAGAAGCTAGATGACTTATTCAATGTCACATAAATAGTATGTGGGAAGCAGTTTCCCAAAATTCCAGTATCCTTCACTTGATGGCTCACGCTCTGTCCTACACCATTCTTTTCACCTTTTCAAGTGCAATGCCCAAGCAGATGCAACAGATGTCATCTCATTCCCGGTACCATTTATTACCTTGCTCTTAAACCAAGTTTTAGTACACTTAAAATAAATCTCCTGCCCCTATCAGAGCACCACTTCTGCATTCAGATCTTTGTCAAACCTTTTATGAAGATTTACCTATTAGCTCCTCTTTTGATAAACATTATGGGCTTGACTTGCTGCTGTCACCTATCCTGTGCAATTATCTACAACAGTGTAAAGTGAGTCTAAAAAGCTACCGAATCAGAATGGTAGCATTTCATACCAACTTTGCGCACAATTTCGCTGCTGTCAATGGCTGCAGAGGGCCAAAGGCATTAGTGAAACAAGCCACACATATCCTGATGGAAATAGTCCCGCCAGCTTTCATAACGATTTCCTTTAGCAAGTTCTTTGGATTTATGTCATACAACCCTGAACCTTCTTAATTTAAGATCCCCTGGCCTTTGAATAAACCTTTTCTTCCATTATTCATGAAGTGACCCAAGAAAATACTAAATGCCCTTCTTTTGTTAACAAAATTGCATGTATAATACCTGTTTAACATCTATGTCATTCCCTTATCTTTCCTCACTGGTTCCCCACTGTCATTCTCAAACAAATAAATTAATCCTTTTTTCTTCTTCATTTCCCTATTGTGTATATCCTGAAAAAAAGGTTTACTAATTGTTATTATATTCCCAGTCACCTCATGCTAATATCTGATGCTCAAAAACCCTGAGCAATGACACTATTTACCAGATCATTTATGTGCTTTACAACTGTCTGTTTGTTCTTGATACAGTTTTTTATTTCTTTGGTTGGTCACATTTTCTTCCGGCACCACATCTGTCATTTACATCTCATTAATGTCAATTGTACCCTGAGGGTCAGATCATATAACCAAAAAATAGCACATAGGGCCTGAATATTGCAGAAATATCAATAAACTGGGGTAGGTGGGGAATTGTCAGAAACGGAATGCTACTTCCCTCATCCTCCAGTAGCATAGAAGCTTCTATGTGTAAGCACTGAGGGTACATCTAGACTACATGTCTCTTTCGAAAGAGGCTTTTTCGAAAGAGCTCTTTTGAAAAAGCCTCTTTTGAAAGAGATCATCTAGACAGCCCCAAGTCTTATGAAAAAGAGAGCTGCTTTTTTGAAAGAGAGCACCCAGGCAATCTGGACGCTGTCTTTCGAAAAAGCCCTGTTTGTGGTCAAGAATGCCTTTTTACGAAAGAGTTCTTTCGAAAAAAGGTGTTCTTTGTCATAAAAGTAGGTTTACCGCTGTCAAAAAAATTGCTGCGTTCTTTCAATTTAATTTCAAAAGAACATGACAGCAGTCTAGGTGCAGGTGAAGTTTTTTTGAAAAAAGGCCACTTTTTTCGGAAAAACTCAGTAGTCTAGACATACCCTCAATGTTTATGTTTTTCCCCTTATGGAGGCATGAAGACTTTGTATTTCAGTACATTATTTTTATTTAAACATTACATATCAGTCACAGCCACCATCACAGCCTGGTAATGACTGCAGCCTGTAGCTCCCATCAGCATCCCAAAATGGAGGAAGACAGTACACCGTCATCCCCCAGCAGGATATTCACATAGTGTCAGAACACTGGATCATGCAGGTTAATTCTGCCAGAGCCAACATTCACTCACAAAGATCTCCAGCAATACTATGTTTGTGAGTGTCTTGTAGCCAGTTCTGTGACTCCAAGAGCCATGAAGATCCCTGCAGCCTTCCATCCCACAGCTGCCTTTGGAAAGAAACAGAAAGTTCCCTTTGGATAGAGCTCTCACAACAGTATTGCCAAACCAAGCATTCAAAAACCATAGGTCATGTCCCACAAAATCTTGAAGATTAAAAATAACAAACAATATCATTATTTTTTTTATCCAAACAAAACAAAACCCCATCATCCATGCAGGGCTCCTATTTGCCTTCTGGCTTTTGAGCCTTTACGATGCATTTGGAATAAAATAGAAAGCATTTGGATCACATTTTCAAAGTTTTCCTCTGGAACCTCGAGAGACAGAAATTTACTTTTTTCACATATTTAGCCTGTGATATACAGGTCAGAATAGAAAATCTGATAGTCCCTTCTGGCCTTAATTCCATGATTATGTTCACATGGTTTCAGGATCTGGGGCTTTAAGAAAAACATTTAGTACAATTAAATATGATAAAATTGGAATAGTTGACAATCCTGTCACAGTGCCTCTTCCACCATTGTGTAGCTGATCCATAAGGCTGACATTTTCAGTACCTTCTCTCTACCCATGCTTCTAGGGGACATGCTCTTCTCCTCCCTCAAAGTTTTACTGTGTATGTTTGCTGCTTCTCTTCAGCTCACACCAAAAGAAGGTTTCATTCATCCTCTTATCCATTCTCTTCTGCCTCTGATCCACATTCATAATTCTTAATGCAGACAATTAATTAGGTGTTGTACACCCAGATCAGATAGTTGATTTAAGGCTTTGAAAAGTCCCATACTTTTTTCTACACAGGGAAGCTCAGTGAATGTGAGTACCCAACTTCCATTCAATTTACCTGGAACCTGAGCATGCTCTGGCTCCTTTAAAAATCTCAACCCTCAAATTTCATCATAGGTACTTCTGTCTCACAGGTGTTTCAAACTTAGCAGGGATGAGCTCAGCACAGCCAAGATATCAATCAGTTTTAAATTGTTTACATGCTCAGGTCATTTGTTTAGGAATGTGTTTAGGAAAATTTCTACTCCTCTTGAGTGTTCCATCAGTTGGATGTTGCCTCCAAAAATACACATATTGAGTCTTAGCAGTGAAAGATTTCACTCTCAGCAGCCCAATATATTTTTGGGTAACTGAAATACACTGTGGTCTTACCTATGGTCTCTTATTCATGTTCCCTGCTTGTTTCTTCTTATTCCTACCAGCAGTGCTAATAGGTTGAAAGTTCAAAGCAATGCAAGGAAAATTAGCCATTAGTTACCAGATTGCAGTACTCATGAAAGATGTATGACTTATCTGCAGAAAAAAGCACTTGCTTTCTATTTTATTCCTAAGAACCTCTGCTGGATTGGTCAAGTGTATATTTCATACATCCTCTATTGTGCTCAACATCAACATCCCAAAACTCTTTATCCTAAAACCCCTACTCAGTTTCTGATGTCTTTATATATTACATTAGCATCCAGTTTATCCCATCATTTCCACATCAGAGGCAGTCCATCTCTCTGTGCTATTCTAGTTTATTCACAAAGCCTACACCTTCCATATTGCAACATCAAGATGACCATTCATCCACATAATCCTGGTCAGCACTGTCACAGCTTTGACAACAGATGACTGTACCTGTCACATTAGATAAACTATTCCCTTTGATTCAGATTAAATGGCAGGTTGATACATAGATATAATCTGTCACATGTGCAGCCTTGGTGAAAAGACAAATCTATCAAACACAAAGTGCATGAAGAGAAGGAAAGAGCACATGAAATGTAATAAAATATGTTTAAATATTTGAAAGATCCTCCTTTCCAAAGGAAAGCTTAATAGAGGGGAAGCTATTAAGCTTCTTACCAGTGAGAACAAAATCTCTCTTTCTCTCTCTCTCACACACACACATGCCCTTAATACATTATGGTCTTCCCTATGATCTCTTATACATACTCCCTGCTTATTTTTTCCAACCATCTCATTCCCATTCGCAATGCTAATAGGTTGAAATGTTCAAAGCAATGCAAGGTAATTAGACATTAGTTAACAGATTGTCTTCCTGCTATTAATCAGAAGATACATGACTAAATCCCCAGCAATACTCTGAAAATCCCAACCTCAATCTCTAAGGCAGGGGTCAGCAACCGTTAAGAAATGATGTGCCAAGATTTAACTTGTTCACTTCTATTTATGGATTTGAGTGCCCCACACAGGTGCAAAGGGCCCTGAGCCCCCACTTGCATCCTCAACCCCAGCACCACCTCATCCCACCACCACTGGGTATTATGCAGCCTAACCTGCTGCTGGGGAAGGGAGAGGGTGCCGGCCACTCTCGCACCATGATAGCCCATCCCACCCAGCCAGGCCCCATACAGCCCAATCTGCAACCTGTCCTGTGGGAGCAATAGAGTGGATGCCCAGCTGCAGGTGGTACTTTTCCATGGAGGGGGGCAGGGCAGCACTCCTCCACATGTAGCTCTGCAGCCCGTGCTGGGGTGAAGGGGAGTTTTCTTTCTTCACCTCTCCACCTGCCCCCCAGAGCTGGTGCTGCAGCCTCACGGGTGTGCGCCAACCACGAGGCTCCAGCGGCGGTATAGGCTCCCCGTGTGCCACTCAAAATCATCTTGCGTGCCTCTTATGGTACGCATGACATACATTGCCGACTCTTGCTCTAAGCACAGTCCAGGGAACAGAAGCACAGTCAGATACAAACATGTTTTATGTCCATTTATTCAACCTTGCTGTATGCCCCCTTAGTAAGCTTCATATGGCCAGGATAGTGTAAAGGGGCCTAAATGTAAATGACAATCAGCCCCTATGTTTCTCTCAACAAAAGCAAAGAGGCTCCTACTTCCCTAGTCACAGAAATGGCAGTAATTCCTCAAGAAAGAGTCCTCACAAAAAATGCCAAATATGTAAGTCCAAAGACACCCTTATATCATCATAACAGCCATCTACCATGCACTATAAATATTTGCAGTAATAATAAATAATTCATCCTTGGTGTAACTTAATTTACATAAATAGAATTACACTGGGGATTAATTTGGCCCCTAATATTTTAACTCTCTTGAGCTATTTTGAGGAAACACACTGGAAATTACTCTAATTCCAAGATATGTATTGAAATCATCCTTTGTATACAGATGTGAGTGAGCATGTGTGATAGGAAGAGTGCTGGCCTTTTCTGAACATTCCAGCATTCGGTGAGTAAAGGGTTAAACTCAGGTAGGTAGGGGGTGTTGGCAGGGAGCCAGGAGAGCCAATAGGATAAGGTGTTGAGATTTAAATTGAAAGATATACCTGCCTGCTGTTTTTCTTTGTGAAAGTGTTAAGCTAGTAGCTGGGGGAACAAGATGAATTAAACCAGGCAGTACTACAATGCCTACAAAGAATACTGGCCATGGGACTGGACTGGACCTTGAAGCATGAATGCATGAGTAGATAGGAATGTCCAGGGCTTGATGAACTGCGGCGAAAGCCGCTCGCCAGTCCCACACTGAGCAAGTGCAAAAGCCACATTGCGCATGTGTGCGCTTGTGGTAAACAGGGCACCAGGCTGAAATCTACTTGCCACGGGCGAGTAGGTTCAATAGATTGTTGAGCCCTGGGAATGTCTATTTAGATGCGATCCAGTTATTTTCTTTGTTTTGTTGTTTGGTTAAACTTCTCTGTGCTGAGTCCATGTGCCCCACCTCTACACTGTGGGGCTGTCTACACTGCATGCTTCTTGCGCAAGAAGTCTTTTGCACATAAGTTTTTGCGCAAAAACTTCTTGAGCAAGAGCACGTCCACACCTCACAGTGCATTGGAACAGTGATGTGCTTTTGTGCAAGAGAGCGTCTACACTGCATGGACACTCTTGCACAAGAAAGCTCTGATGGCCATTCAGAGAATGGCCATCAGAGCACCTGTGCTTTTTCCCCTCTGGAGTGTCTGCACTTACCTTTTTGTGCAATAGCTGTAGCACAAAAGGGAGTTATGCCTCACAGAAGAAGGTTTACCTACACTGGCAAAAGCCAGTTGTGCCATTTTACTGCTGATTTACTTGCACAAAAGCGCATCTGAGGTGTGGATGCTCTGCAGGTTTTTATGCAAAAATGGCCATTTTTGCACAAAAACCTTGCAGGATAGATGTAGCCGAATTGAGCTAAATCCCAGAGATACTATTCTCTGTGTTTTAATCTGGTCTTTCTCAGTTGCTTTATAACACCTAGCAACCTAGTATACTTTACCAAGCATATATCTTTTTGTTTTGTTAATAAAATTTCCTTTTTTAAGGCAATGATTTGATTCTCGTGTCTTGGAAGGTAACAGGAGATCTGTGTGTGTATGCCTAAGACTGAGAGGTCAGCTATCAGAGACTGCAGTTTGTTTTCTCTTTTTATTTGAGCTCTCTTATGTTAAAAGAGCTTGGGGGTTCTCCTTTGGAAGAAGTCCAAGTGATTTCTTCCTGGGTTCAAGAAGAAAGGGTCCACTCCTCAAGCACATTTTTGTGAAAGTAAAATGAAAAAACAGAGGGTTTTTTCCAGTGTAGGAATTCCTCTTTCTACGAGGAATAACTCCTTTTTGCGTAAGAGCTCTTGCACAAAAAGGTGTGTGTGGGCGGGAACAGGGATTTTTGCACAAAAAGAGGCAATCGAAAAAAGCCCAGGTGCCCTGGTGGCCATTCTGTAAATAGCAACCACAGTTTCCTTTTGAGAGAGAGTCCATGCAGTCTCGATGCTCTTTTGCAAAAGCACATGGCTTTTTCGATACGCTTTTGTAGTGTGGACACTCTCTTGCACAAGAAATTTGAGATCTTCCATAAAAAGCTTTTTGCACAAGAAGCCTGTAGTGTAGACATAGCCTCAGAGTGCCAGAGTGGGGAACAGGCTTGACAGCATGTGACTCTCATTCTAACTTTAGAAGGCCTTGTTCCATAGGCTAAGAAGTCACACTCCACACCAAGGGGCATGGAAGAATGCCAACAAGCAAAATACCCATAAAATGTGACTATAAAGCATACATGAAGCAACATGTTCTCTTTCCTTCAAAACTGAGCTGGACAAAATGCAATCTCACTAGGATTTAGGCTCCTAAATCACTTAGGCACTTGCACAAAGTATATTATTACAAGCCCAAAGATTTTCAAGAATATTCTAATCTTAGGCTTATAAATTCCCCCAGTTTTCAAACTGAGGCATCTACGATTCATGACTAAAATCTATATTCCAGTATATAGGATTTTCATAAGTCCTCAGTAAGATCCAGGAGTTAGACCAGTATTTTTGAAAACCCCACACATAAGCTATTTATAATAATGTTAGGTATCCAAGTTTGAAAACTGAGCATAATATTCATAGTAATAAACTATATAAAGGGCTTGATTTTCATATTAGCAGGGGGAAAATAAATCAAAAGCCATAAAATGACAACAAACTTATCATTCAAATAATTTTCAATTCGCTGTTTCTATAGTAGCGAATACAGAAAAGTTCAGACTGATACTGACTAGCAAGATGGCCAGTTGTGATGACTGTTCCTGACTGGCTATGAATTGTACACATTTTTTGTAATCCTATGATCCTTACCTGACCAACTTTGTCCATTTGTCTGTCACATCTCACCATTTAGATCACAAATCTCTGGAAGAGGAACTGCTAATCCACAATTGCAATTACACAAACTGTGTGTGCAACCTTCATATTTTTATGTGCAAACAGCCAGTTATCTCCAAAATCCACTGTGATGGACCCTCCCTTCCCCCATGCTTTATGAAATTGTCTTATGGATACAAATATGCATAACTCAAGGATGCTTTGGATAAAACACCTCGTGTAACCTATCAGTTTTAAAGTCATAGTCTGCTGGATCTGTATATCTTTTTAGTGTATGTATCACTTTTGCATGTAAAGTTAGAGATATGAGGTAAGGAATGGTTTAGGCTGTTAAATGTGCAAATGAAAGCCATCAAGGGTATTTCCCGTGCTCTGACACCTCAATGTCTACACAGCAGGGCTATTTCGGGATACTGGAAGTATCCCAAAATAGCTACCCTGCATCTTTTGAATGCACCTGCTATTTCGAGATAGGTCTCGAAATAGCAGACGCGCTATTTCAGCATTCCTGTAACTCTTGTTCTACAAGATTTAAGAGATGTCTTGAAATAGTGAATTATTTAAAATTTGTCACTGTGTAGACATGCCAAATTTTGAAATACACTATTTCGAAATTCAGTCAAAATAAGATATGCAATTTGCGCTACGCAAATTATTTTGAGGATAAGGTGCTGTGCAGACACACCCTGAGTGATCAACGTGATGACCTGTAAACAGCTACCTTTGCCCTTTAAGTCTAAGCAGTGGTTGTTCTTAGGAAGACATGTGATCATCCCAATTGGTAGGATCTGACCAAATAATTTTCCATGGAAGGGGAAATATAGAAACAAAGAATTCCCGCCCAGAAAGAAATCTATTTAAGAAGCAGAGTTTTCAGGCTCTCTTTTTGGCTGGCATGACACACCATAAGGAGGCCAGAGACCTCAGGGAGAAAAAGATATTCCCTGGCTTGGATGGTTTTGCCCAAAATAAGATCAGTTTTAGGGTAAGTTCGTAATAAGCTTTGGTGTGTTAGAACTAACTATGCATTTTCTTTTATTTTAAATTTGTAATTTACTTTGCTCTCTCTGTTTACACTTGCAACCACTTATATCCTACTGTTTGTACTTAATACAATTACTTTTATGTACTATCAAGCCCAGTGTAAATAATTGTTACCTGAGGAGCCATCAGTGTGTAGATCCTCCCTTCATTGTTAAAGTGGGCTTGCCTGAATGGTTTATTTGGGGTTCTGATCCCAGATGGGGGGTTGGTTACCTGGATGCTTTGCTTGACACTGCATTCCTCTCAGAGTTGAAGTAATTCAGTGTCTGTATTAATCTTTGGGGGAGGGCGAGAGGGCAATCTCAGCTCTTTGCCTTGCCTGGAGGAGATCAGAAGATCTAGCCCAGCAAGACAGAGTGGTGAGAAGCCCCAGAGAGCAAGGAGGCGAGTGTCAGTGGTTTTATCAGCACAGTGGTAAGCAGCCCCAACATATCTTTTGTGACCACAGCCCTTCACATGTACAATTACACATTCAACTTTGCAAAGAGCAATCTTGGCTTCTACTGATGTAAAAATTATTTATTTTGACTGAGGGTTTTTTGGCCTTGAGAAAGTCATTTACGTACCCTCTCTATATTAACATTCCCATCTGTAAAACTGGGATATTATTTCCTTATTTAGTTCACGGGAAATGTCAGAATTAAATGAATTCATAATTGCTAAGTGCTTTAGATATGGGAAGTGCTATGGCAGATAAAAGAAATCACGTCCAGAGTGATGAGAAAATAGACATTGTACTGAAGAAAAACAAATAAAAATAAAATGATGTGTTAGCACTTTGTTAATAAGTTATTTTCTTTTAAATGTTTTCAAAAAGTTAATTCTCATTGGCTGTAACTGCTTAATTACTCAGCTCTTTCTCCCTCCCTTTTTTTTATCCTTTTTTCAATGCAATATGCAGTTGCTTTTAAAAAAATAATTTTGTGTTTGAATGCGACTCATACAAGAAAAAGAATCAGTCATGAAGACAATTGTATAATTAAACAAAGAATTCCTAGAACAGCAGGGCAAGAGAAAGAGCTACTATAGCTATTTTAATCAGCAAAAGTAGTATCATAGTGAAGAAAGCCAAGCCAGCTTCATAGCCAGCAGAGGGAGCCAGGAAAAGTGCTTACTATGCAAAGTTAAAGTATAAAGAGAAACTAAAACTTTTTTTTCACCTCTTTAAGGGTTTCACAAGCATTTATACATTATCTGGAGTTTTAATACATCTGTTTGTAACATGACATTTACAAGTTCAAAAAATCATTAAGTAACTGGCTGATTTTCTGCAGCAGAGTAATATTTGATTTCTACAGTTTACAGAGATGTGGCAGAACATTTGATGAGTTTTTATTTAGTTGCCAGGGAATCTAATCTTCGTTCAAGAAATAGAAGTTCTCCTAAAGCGCTCTGAAGGACACAGGTACAAGGAATACACACAAAATATGCTAGATGTTTCGATTTCCCCTACTACTCTGTACTGTATAATACTTTAAGAATAATAATACCTAGCTCTTACTAGCACTTTTCATCGGTAGATCCCAAAGTGCTTTACAACAAGGCCTTTATTATTACCATCATTTTATATATTGGGAAAGTCAGGCCTGGCTGAAAACTATCAGATGAATAATGTACTTGCTCATTTTTGCTGTTATTCATCGAATAAGATATTGGTCAAATATTTTTCCATTCATTCATTAGCTCTACATAAGTGAACAATTTTTATGCACTGATTAATAACACCTCCCTGCTCAATTAATCTTAAAAATGAAAGGGCCAGATCATCAGTTAGCATAAATGGGTATGGCTCCACTGACGTCCATGTAGCCATGCTCATTTACACCAGACCTACAGCTCGGAGCTGGGCAAATACTGCCAAAAAAAACCTTCCAGAGATATTCAGAGGTTTCTGTTTCTTTACAAATCTGCTTTAGCGTTCAGCCTTTTTTTGTGCTTGGTTTGGGGCTAATCCTCCAACCACATAAGTGCAGGAGTAATTTTACTTACGTGAGTAGGCCCAGGGGCATTCCAAAGGTTTTCCACATTGTAAGTACAACTGAACCACTCTCATTTTAATTAGCATGGCACAACTCAAGTTTGGCCCGTCCACCAGTTCCATAATGATGGAAGGAACAATAGGCCAAACATCAGTGAGACTTGATGCATATCAGTGCACCAGGTGGCAATACCACTCAGCGTGGAAGCCATCTCCAGTGGGGTGTCAGGGCAAACTGTCCTTTTTGCTTCCCAGGTAGCCCTAACCCTGCTAATGGCACATGTGCATATACCTCGGGGTGCTGCTGCGTAGTCCCACTGACTTCAGTAGTACTAATTACTTGAGTAAAGCTGGTTATGCAGGTAACTAACTTCCTGTAGGGTGGAATCAATACTGCAAACAAGCAAGTCAATGGATTTCCAGGTTAAAAGCTTATGAAAATAGTATATTTTAAGCAAAAGTTGCAGAATGCTAAATGGAAAGGAAATTTCAAACTTGTATGATATATGCTGTCTTTGCTACAAGTCCAAGATACATTCCAAAGAACTTGGACCTATAGCAAAACAACTTAAAACGGGGAATTTTTCTCATAGCTGACTTCCGTTTGCACAAATTGGGTTTTTTGGGGGGGTTTTTGCGCATTTTAAGAGCGAGGAATGGCAGGACTTATAACACATCAGTTCCTACAAGTGTCAACTACTTTAGTGAGGAACAGATATATACTGGGGCAACTTATAGTGGGGATGTCCTGTAATTAAATTTACACAAGAAACCTGATTGTAAGTATTACATTCCTCCAATCAAGGAAGAAAATAGTATCAGTTTGTGTATATGTCCAATCAAAACCAACTCAGATTGACTGTGAACATTCATGACAGACTAACACTTACCATAAGTTACAGACCAAGATATTTTCACAAACTATGTCTTGAATCATATGACAAGGAGTCCAGTAACACCTTAATGTCTAACAATTTTATAGACTAATGTATATATCGTGAGCTTATGAGATTTCTGGGCAAACCCCACTTCTTCAGATGAGATGATCTCATCCCATCTGAAGAAGTGGGGTTTGCCCAGAAAGCTCATGATACTATATATATATTTTAGTTAGTCTCTAAGGGTATGTCTAGACTACATGGCTCCATCGACAGAGCCATGTAGATG
>JANRFK010001785.1:30746733-30757678 GCA_030068395.1 Apalone spinifera
AAAAATGAAACACAATCACAGCAGAAACATAAATCACTAGCGCAAAGTAGGAAATGAAGCCCAGCCATAGCGGTATGCGACGCAAGGACGTGTAAAGAGCACGTCGAATGGCTATGTCGGATAAACCGGAATGTCGGATGAGTGAAGGTCAGATAACCCGGACTTCACTGTATTTCAAAATAACTTTCGAAATAAGCTATTTCAAAATAATACTGTAGTGTAGACATACCCTTAATTATTATCTACAGTATATACATTTAGACCCTGAAAGAAAAGGGATACATTTATATGAGATGCTGGAGATTCCTGTTCTGCAGAAGTCTGAAGGGGTCAGCCCTCCATCAGGCAGCTAGCTACACTCAACTGTGCTGTCAAACAAGAAAGAATTAAGGCTTTGGAAATGCCAAATCATCAGTGAGGGATACATTTTCTGCTCACATAAATGGCAAGTCTCCAGTCACATCACAGGAATTCCTCTCTTTTATATTCAATCAAAAATTGTTTTCTTCTAAAGGACATTGCCTTTATTGTTGTATCTTCTAGCCTTCCCAATCAAGGTTAATATATCATGCTACAGTTTTTAAAATACATTTACCAGGAGGAATCTATAATAATGAATACAAGAGGAAGCTAATTTTAATGATGTTAAAGAAAACAACGATGTCCAAGAAAACAATGATAAGCAACTTACGTTATTCCAGTTGAAGAACATTTGTTTAAGTTTAATAGCTGAAAAAGAATAAAGACTCTTTGGCTCCACCACATTCTAAATATATAATTGAAATGGAAGCCCCCTGTTTTACATACCTCTAAATGAACCTTAGTAAGACCTTATTATGCAGGTTGGACCTATCTGGTCCAGCACCTTCAATACCTGACCAGTCCCAGTGGAGGGGATTTGCCAGACTAGGGGTGGTCCATCCTCTCCTGGCCCATGCTAAAACTTTGCCTCTCTTCCCCTCCCACCACCCTGGCTAGGGGTCCAGCCTGCCCCACTGCTGCTTGGCCAGTCATCAGTCCCTGGGCCAGAGCTCACCAGCCCCACTGGCCCTGCTGCTGCCAGCTGTGTGGCTGGGGCTGGAGCTCCCTTGCTGCTGCATGGACCGGAGCTGCGCAGTTGGGACCAGAGCTCCCTGGCTGCTGCCTGGGCCTGGGCTGCACAGCCAATGGGGCCAGAGTTCCTCAGCCAGAACCAGAGCTGCAGAGATGGCGTTGGAGCTCCCTGACTGCCACCAGGGCCAACCCTCTACCCACCTGCTAGGGCCAGATCTCTCTGCTCCTGCATCGCTCCTTCCCTTCCCCTTCCCCTGCCCCCCGCCCGGGACAGGATTCCTGGTTGAGTTGCTAGACCCTGCAGTGCTCCTACACTTTGGCCAGACCTTCCTACACCTGGACTCTATAGTCCAGGATCATCTGTGATCCTGACGGACCATGGATGTTGCTGGACCAGAGAGTTCTGGTTAAGGGAAGTACAACCTGTAGTTAGTATGAATGCAGAAAAATTCTCAATAACATTACAGTTCTTCAGTATGCTCAGAAGAAGCATGATGGGAAAACTAGACATCATAATGAGTCTTCAGCGTACAATGCAATCTGATTATCAATAGCTCTAATTTTTATACCATCACTACAACTTCTAAAGTTAATTATTTGAACTAGAGTTATCATAGTCAGAATAAACATAGAGGAGATATGGGATAGTTTTGCTTACCTTCGGGTTTCAAGCCAAAACTTCTGGATTAATAACCCTTAATAAGGACCTTGGTTATTCAGAATCTTGTCTAAGTAAGGAATTTTGGTCCAAAACCCTTGACTTTGTTTAAAAAAAAGAAAAAGACAAAAAAAGAAGATGTGTAATGCCTACTCAACACAATCAAAAGCCTTTTTGGACTGTAGGAAAAGGATCACTCACTCTAGTGCAGTGAACTGCACTTAATACACTTCTAACATTCTCATCAAATCCATATCACTCCTATATGACCCTACAGGATCATAATGGACAGTCCTGAGAGAATTTCTTCTAATGTACATGTTAAAATTTAGGATAATACTTTTGTATTTTTGTTGAATAGATAGAGACCTATTTAAGTCACATACTTTAGATTCTTTTATCCTTTTTTCTATATTAGTAATCATGTTGGAGACATGGAGACATGGTTGAAGGGAAACTATTAGACAAACTGGAGAAGATTCTCTTCTGCATCAGAGCACCGCATACTACAGAATAGGGGGGCAGGAAGAAGATGCAAAGAAGATTCCAGTCCCTACTCCAATGTGATTAAAACTACTTTCAGTCTGTTCTAAATTCTGGCATTGATAGAGATCTAATGGGGAACAAGTGTCTGAGAGGTCTTTTATCCCCCCTTTCCTTCTCCCCACATATCCCCTGTGAAAACATAAGGGAAAGCAGAGGTATGGGGCCTAGGTCCAGTTCAGATGCTTCAGCAAAGTGAATTATCTGCTGGAAATATCTGTGCAGAATCCCAGGCCTTTGAGTGGTGCACAGGGACAGAATCTCAGGATATAATCCACACAGAAGAACTGACTCAGAGATCAACTAACATGGAAACTAAATTTTTAAATAGTTTATAAAATTCAGTAGGGGTCAGGCTTTGCCAAAGGGTAATTTTCAAATAGACTACTCTTCCTTTCTAACAGGTGACCTTTTACAATTACAACAGGCAAAATCAAAGACTATTAAGTTAGCTCTAATCATTATTTCCCTCATGTATTAAGAGATGTAAATGATGTAAAATGGAGTATAATACAAATTAAGTGCCTTTGAGAGCCACTGTATTAGCACTAATACTATTCTCAGCATTTCTGATAATAGTGTAGGGTGTTTCACTCTGTAAGTAAGTGTCTGTAGTGGTATTCAGCAAATTTTATCTGCATAAATATATTTGCCATAACATTCTGGTTTCATTTATTTACAGTTGCCTTTTTTCACTTAACAGATTATTCAATGTAGATATATATTTTAACTGATAATCCCTAAATCACTTCCTCACAGATCTAGTCTAACATTAAAGATAATTTAACTGCTGCCTGCATTTTCATTTACTAGATAGTAAATGTAAGGATAGAATTTTATAATGCAGTCAGCATTGGCTTAACTCCACTTACATTGAAGCCAGTGGCTGATTTATCATGGACTTGACAATATTTCTACTAGTAGGTACCATGGATTTGTGTCTGTGCTGTACACCAGCTCATGCTACAGAGTGAGGCTATATAGAGAAGAGAAGACCCCACCAGACCAGTTCCTTCTCAACCTTTGAGAACATAAAATTCCAAAGCAAAGGGGGAAAGAGAGTAGGTAGTGGAGCTCCCACAGGGACCAAGCATCTGAAAGAACTCCAGTTACAGAGTAAAGTAACCGCTCTTGACAAGATATGTCACAATGGATACTCCACATGAGGAGACTGCCAAGCAATGCCTTAATAGAGAGGAAGATGCTGAGTTGGATACAGTACAGAGTGTAGAACAGCTTCACCAAAAGCCACATCATTCTGAAGACATGGAGTAGGGCACAATACTGTGACAGCATGTATACACAGGACTAGGTGACAACTGGCAAATGTCATTGATAAGTGTCTTCTTAAGGATGGCAACAGAAACAGGTTGCCCTTGTAGAGTGAGCTGTGGCTCTTGGAGGAAGGTGCATCCCAGAGAACTCATAGCATGCCAAAATGCATTCCAGTAACCTTTGAGAAAGGTTCATCTGGTGAAGATAGAAAGCCAGGTCTTGTCCTGAATCCAGTGTATGAAGACAGGTATCTTTGGATGAGTGTGACTTGGGCTAAAATACCAGCAACTGAATGTCCTGACTGATGATGTGCAACTGTGATTACACTTTAGGAAGGAATTTTGGGTGAGTTTGCAATAAAACTGCTTGGATAAAATAATGTATATAGTGAGTTAGCCACGAGGGCTCCTAGTTCCTCTATCCTTCCAGCTAAGGTAATTGCCACTCAGAACAAAAGGGGGAAGTTCTTTTAAAGCATTAAGTATGATATTTATATTCCAGGGTCCTGCACAGAAGATTAAGATTAAGGAGGTCCTTAAAATATTTTGCTGTCATAAGATGTGCAAAACCTAAGAAACCCTTAATTAGCAAGTGGGAAGCCAAGATGGTGCCTTAATGAACCTTAATAGAGCTCAGGGACAGTCCTAGCAATTTCAGGCTTACTAGATAATCCAGAATGGACACTAAAAGAAAAGCAACCAGAGACATGGAGTGTTAAGTTCACCAAATCTAAAAGCACTTCCATTTCTGCATGTAAGTTCTATATGCGGCAATTTTCACTCTATTTCATAGAACTGACTGAATTTCGGGCAAACATTTCTGCTCTGCACTGAGAACCATTGAGCAACCAGGCTTACAGGTGGAGAGGTGATAGGTGGAGGGGGGATATGGAGTCCAACTTCTGGACCAGAGATTCCATCATTAGAAGGTGTAGAGATGAGTCACCAACTAAGTCAAGGTCAGGAATTACATCTGCCTCAGCGAAGCTGGGACTATAAAATACTAATTGCTTTTTCCTGTTTCAATTTGAGCAGGGCTTCCTGAAAACAGTGGTCATAGAGGAAAACCTATAAAAAGACTCTATGGCCAAGAGGCAAGGAGCTGCTATCCAAGGAGTTGTGACCATGTGCCCTTTAAGAAAAAGTTGCAGTATTTTGAATTGGAAGGTATGGCAAAGAGGTCTGCCTATGGCAAATCTCTTGAAAGACAACATCAGTCAGCTTCCACTCAGGTCTTGATGGAAAATTCTGATCAGTGAATGATGTTCTGTAATTCCACCAGATAAACTGGGCTATGCATTAGTTCCACAACCTTTATGTAATAATCAGGATTTTGCTCCTCCTTGGCAGTTTATATAGAACATGGCTGCTTAGTTGTCCAGCCTCATGCTGATCATTTGGCCCCAGATGGAGAGGTAGGAACTGAAGGCGGCCAAAACCATCGGCATAAACTTCAAGGATGTTTATGTGTAACAACAACCCTTAAGGAATCCATCTGCCTCAGGCTCTATGAATGTGTAGCTTAGAAGGGAGCCATCCATGGTGATGATTTTGTGGGAAGTTGATGTGCGAAGGGGGCTCCCACACAAAGTTTTCGTGGGTCCATGTCGCAGGGTAATTCCATTGTCCCTTGCCCAGAGGCACTGTTCAGCCCCTGGGCCTCCTGGCACCACACCCTGCATCTTTGGCAACACAGATACGGTTATACCCCGGAGCCTCTCTTCCCTGGAGCAATGCAACCTAGTGGCCGGAGTCTCTAGGGAATGCCCCCTTCATCAGGGCAGTGTGGCCTAGGAGCCGGAGTCTCTAGCAATGCCCCTTCAGGGTAGTGCGGCCTAGTGCCCAAATCAGTAGTCCAGGGATAGTGTCCTCCTTGGGGATTAAGGTAGTGGGGTAGGAGGATCCAGGCCCTCCTTCTCTACCGGGTCCCAGCTCAGGGCCCTGTCAGTGGTGGGCATGTCCCACCACTAGCTCAGTGGGGAGTCTGCCTGAAACATGCTAAGCTCTTGGGGACTCCAGTCTCCCACCCTGGGCTACTTCCTACCCTGTCCAGGATTGCTGGTATCTTCCCCACCTGCATCCTCCAAGTCAGGTTCTTCCATGTCTGGTCTCTGCTGGCTGGCCTCTGCTGCAGCATCAGTCTGCTGTTCCTCCTGCAGGCTGGAAGCCTCTCTGGCCGATCCCTGCTGGCTGGCCTTCTGGTCCGGTCTCTCAGGTGGCTCCCCTGCAGGAACTCAGGCAGTACGTCCTTAGTCCTCAACAGCTACCCCAGACTGGGCCTCCCTCCAGGCTTTTATATCTGGGCTGTACTCTGAGCATGCCCAGCAGAGATGCCAGAGCAGCGCTTCTTCAGCCAGGTAGCCTGGTTAGGCTCACCTTTCACAGTGCGGGGCTGGTACACCCCGTCACAGTCCGTCTATCAGTTGAAGGAGTCACACACCATCTGAGGAACTTACATGTTTTTGAACATCCTGTTATGAATTAAAGCTATCTTGAACCAGGCTTAAAGATGCCACAAATGCAACCTTGCTTCGGGGAGGCGGGGTCATAAACGTCACCATGTGTTCTTGAAGCCGAGGACAAGGCCTTGTCATGACTCATGGGCTCTCCTGTAATGTGGAGATTGGATCAGACATTGTGACAAACTGATCTGCAAGTAGATATGCTTTGGGTGTCACCGAGTCTAGGGTGGCCTTAATAAAGTCAATACATTGCACAAGTGTCAGGGTTGATGTCACTGTGTTGAAGGCCTCAGGAGTGGAATAGAGTGAAGTCCTTTTGGGTGGCAGACTGGACTTCCAGGAAAGAATAACCCCTTGAGTACTTGGTCATTCAGATTAGGGGGAAATGGTCATACCCATCCCATAGAAGTGGGCTGAAGTGGCTGAGAGGACCTTGACAAAGGCTCTCAGCACAGTGGATAGTCTGCAAGGCAGAACCCAGTGGCTGGCAATGATCAGTGCCCCCTCTATATCTGACAAAGCACTAATATGGTGGGTATATGGCTACATGAAAGTCAAAATCCTGGAAGTTCAGAGTGATGAACCAGGCCTAACCACAGAATGTTCGTTGCTAGGGTGACCATCCTATAACTTCCTCGTCTGAGGTAAGTCTGGCCCAGTGGCCAAGTCTATAATGCACAAGGATGGCTCCCCTCTCTGGGGTACAAGGGTAGGGGGAATCTAGAAGTACCCTCAGTCTCCATTTATAGGGACTCTGTTACCTTATGTAGTTTAAAATACTGTGCATAATTTAGAGTTCATTCTATCATTTGGAGAGCAAGTACAAATGAATCCCTCCAAGTAAATGTTTGGACCTTTCCCACTTTTCACCCCTCTACCTCTCTACACACACTTTGGTCTGTAATAAGGCACAGCACCTGGCATATACTTTTGTCACAGAGGAAATCCATGGTGGCAATAATACATGGGTTGTGAAATACAAAGTCCCACCCAGAACTACTAGGGTACTACCCAGCAACACTATTTCCAAATAACTAGCACTATGCCAAAATAACTTAGTCTGCATCTACACAGCAGGCAGTTATTTCAAAATAGTGTTCAAATACTGTCAAGCTGGAGGACATCTAACTCCAACTCCTGTAAACTTCATTGTATGAGGAATAAGAGAAGTTGGAAGAAGCATGCTCTATTTTGAAATAAGTGCTGTGTGGACGCTCCCTATTTCGAAAGAAGCTATTTCAAAACAAGATACACAATTGATGTAGCCCTGCAGTGTAGCTATACCCCTACTGATAGTGACTTTCTTACAAACAATTCACAGAGCAACGGAAAACTATTACTTGCCTTCATTTGTTATGTTTAAGTCTTTTTCTCCAGCATTGGATATGAATCACATAGGTATAGTACTAACTAGGGGGCTGCGCCCCATGTTCGCTATGCCCACCAACCTCATCTCTCTGTTAATCTTCCACTGATTATATAGAAAAGTGAATAAATGAAGCTGTATAGAAAAAAAACTGTTAATGGGTCTATTGCTCAAGTACTACATGTTATAGACAGTTCTACAGAAATACCTCAGTTCCACAATTGGTTCTGTTTGAAGCGCAAGTAAGTGAGACGCTGAGACTCCACTTTCAAAGAAGGCTGATGATGTCATTCATGGCAGAAAAAACTTTTTTATACATAGAGAGAGATCTGTGTTTCCCGTCTATATGCACACCTGTTCTGTTGTTCTATAGATTATACACAACTCCAGATTGGACTTTGTGTAATTTATCTGAAGTTATATGTGAAGCAAATTAATCTAAAATACTTTCTTGTCAATCTATCATAATGCTTATGAGGGGAGTAAACACTGCAGTGTAGTTGGTACTCAAAATAGTGTGACAAAATATTAAGCTCCTGGTATGATAACATAGAATATTTAACAACCTCCTACTTAGTGGGTCACTATGATTCAAATGGCTTTTTGGCCTGGCACCAAATGAAGCTGAAGGGTTTTGAGGTTTTTCTGCATTCCTGTCAAGGTTCTAAAAGCTTGTTTGTTTCCTGCCCATATTCTTTGTTTTTATGCTTTTCACTTGGACACCCTATGTATCTGTGTAGGGGCAAGTTTGCTCCCCAAACACAGGAATGTCAGGTAGATTTTAGCACTAAGACATTTGCTTGATGAATTTAATTCTAGACCATTTTGCAAGGCCAACTCTGAATGTCAAAACATGTCCAATTATATTGACTAATATAATACAAAAGTAAAAAAATACCACAATTTTTGTTTCAGAACAAAACATTGAAGCATTTATTACAAAAATGTCATAATGGGATGTTTCAGTGTTTTTAGATTTTTTTTCCAATTTCAAAACAAATTTCTGGGGAAAACAGAAGACGTAGTCCAGCCAAGAAGCCAAGCTAATTGGACAGAATGAGGCAAACTATGACCACCACAAGGCACTCTGGCAACAATTCCAAATCAAAATATTCAGTATTAAACCACACATTTTGGACAAAAGTTTTCATTTTATCACTGAAAAGCAGTCTCTCTTTTTTGGCCAATGCCCACCCCTGAAAATATTTTGGGACAGCTTGAAAGCAAATCCTTTCATCATGTCTTCAATACCTGTAGAAAATATCTCCAAATTAAATAATTCAATCAACTAAAAATATTTATTTAACTCAAATGTAAATTCCATTTACTATGGTATTTCTTTAAGAAAAACAGGTGGGTCAGATTATATTCTTCATTCCAAAGACTCCATCTTGATTCAAAGATATTCAGAAGTTAAACCTGATGACCCTTATCAACCCAATATACAAAAATGATAAGACATGAAAACTAAAAAGAGCAAGTTCTGGGAAAGCAGATTTCTTGTCACTAACATGAGGAGTCAATAACTATAGAGCTAGCTGAAAAGACTGAATAGTCTTAGTGTGATCTGACTGTAGAAATAGTTAATAAAATTTTTTCTCTTTGCTCCTGACAAAACCTGCCTCCTGAATGCTCATTAAATATTTCAGTTTCTGCCTTTAGTCACACCTTTGCACCTCCATCAATATCAGGTAGAATTTATCATTTAGACATTTGCTTGATGACTTTCATTCTGCACTACTTTGCAAGGCCAACTCAGAATGCCAAAGTATGTCCATTTTTATTTTGACTTATATAATACAAAAAATACAAAATTTAAATTAAAAGTTGCTTCAAAACAAAAAATTTCAAACATGTGTTTAAAAAATATCATAATGGAATGTTTCAATTTTTTTCAGATTTTTTTTCTAATTTTTTTTCAAAACACATTTCTGGGGAAAATAACTTTATTTCAGAACCAAATAATCCAATCTGCCCTTGGTGCATGCGCCTTGTCGGGGCAGGCAGCTTGTGTGTTCTTATCATCCCAGGAGCTATGCCGACGGGAGCTTAGTGCTCCTGGTAGATTCAACCAAGCTGGAAAGGTCAAGGGGAGAGGAGCCAGACTAAGCATACACACCGGTCATCCAGGATTGGGGGTTTGGCTCAGAACTAACAACCCTGACCTAGAAAAAGCTTTTGTTATGGAAACAGCAACAAAGAATTCCTTCTCAACTGTGTGTGACGGCCTTCCAGAGTCACTTACAGTGACTTGTATGACTGCCAGTGGTGAAAGCATGAAGATGGAAGTCCTGAGAGCCAAGATTAAGACCAGAATTGGGTTCTGGAATGTACATAGGAAATGAGGATGACCCAAAACATCATGGCGTCGGACCACTGCATGAATTACAGTTGGGGCACTATTGAAAGGCTGGCCAGACACAGACAAAAATGATAACCTTTGTTGCTGCCCTATACGCTCGTGGGCGTGAAGGACGATAATGATGATGATGAAATAATCCAATAGAATAACTTCAAAATTTTTCTGACCAGTGGTATCTAAAAAGCTATATATAGTTTAAAATTATTACAAATAAAAGATGGAATTTCCCACCGGTTTGGGATTGAACCTAACGAGAGAGAAGGCTTCAAGACACTTGAGGAAGATCCGAATTGGTATCTGCATTGAAAAAGAAGGACCAACTGTAAGATATTTAGCTCTTGGGAAAAGCAAATAAGGATTAAGAAACTACATTTCCTAAATCTAACTTGGGAGCTGTATTAATGGCAGGTATTTTTCCTTTAGCTCAAATAAAGTCTCCTATGAACTAGAAAGAACAACAAATTGCTTGTCCATCAGCTTAGACAAAATAAGGCAATGCTCAAAATTTCATCTATTTTACAGTAAAGACAGGAACCAGTACCATCAAAGCAAAATAAGGCTTCTAAATATGGTTTTGAGAATCTGATATCCTTTGTGCATCTCTCTCATCAGGTCTGTGGTGCTTCTAAGCTACACAGGTTCAGAGATGACATCTGGAAATTGCTCATCAACCCATGCGTAAAACGAAGCTGGCAGACCCAGCACCTGAATTGGATGTAGTGGTTGAACAGGAGGCAGATTTCAGATATTTGTATGCTAATTATTGCCATATATTGATCCTAAACGTGTTACACAGAGAAAGCACTGAAGATGACTATCAATAAAAGTGCAACATTTGAATTGTTAGTTTTTGTGATAATTGATCATGTGACACTTGTGCACCTCCCTGGTCTGGCACCCTCTGGACCTGACCAATCCTGGATGAGAGATTTTGCTGGACCAAGGGAGGCAATTTTTGGACCCCTGCCACCGGCCCCTCTGGCCTGACCGCTGGCCTCCCAGCTGGCTCCCACTTCCTGCTGTCCCCGCTGCCCCGCTGGGCAGCCATCACTGCCATAGCTCTGCTGGACAGCCCAGCACTGGGGCTCCAGGCAGCCACACACGCTGCGCACCGGGGCTCCCTGGGCAGCCCTGCATGCCCTGCTAGGCAGCCCCACCATCAGTTCCTCTGGACAGCCCACTGCCCTGCCAGCCCTTCAGGGATCCTTCTTGCTGGCCAATCCCCTG
>JANRFK010001785.1:30764983-30795820 GCA_030068395.1 Apalone spinifera
ACCAAGGACCCGGGAATGGGCTGAGAGTACAGGTGCTCATGCCCCAACTGGGGGATGTAATAGGTAGGGGTCTTTAAGGTAGGGGTCAAGGTTGCCGGGGTCTGCCACAGGGCATTGGTAATCTTGGCCATGGTTTTATTAAGTGGTACACCCAGATTGGAGGCCAGATGCCTAAGCAGCTCCGGGTACGCCTGGGCATCCATAGTAGGCAACACTGGTGCAGGATCCGCCAAAGCCTCATCCGGTGACGATTATGACGATGACTCCTGGACCGGTGCTGGTCCCAGAGCAGGAACTGGTAGAGGCACCGGCTGGACAGGCGGCACCACCTGAGGAGGCGGCTACGGTATTGAAGCCTGCGGCTCAGCAGCGGTATCCGTAGCAACCGAACTCTGGGGAGAGGGAAGGGGTCTTGACAGTGACGCTGACGGTTGCGCTCAGTGCCCCGAGGCACCGGACACCACAGAGGAGAGCACAGGGCCCTGCCACTGATGGTAAGCCCATGGTGTCCAAAAGGGCCATTGTGGCTCAGGCAACCAAGTCTGCTGCACCCGCGAACGATCACGCCGGTGCCGGGAACGAGATCTGTGAGTCGAGGAAGCTGCCAAGGACTCCAACCTGAAGGATGCCACATCAGAATCTGACAAGTAATCAGACTCAGGTCAGGGAGGCACAGATGATGAATGTCCTGCTGCCGATGGGGGTGCAAACCTGGCCATAGACTCAGGTTTGCCCACGTGCGCTCGATGCAGATGTGCCAGCACCGGGAAAAACGGTGCCGGTGCCTGTCCCTGTCCCTGTGCCTGTTGCAGCACTGGAAGAACAGGTCCTGGTGCCGTGAGTGGAGCCCCCAGTGCCTGGAGTGGAGTCGGTGCCGGGAGAACAGATCATGGTGCCCGGGGTGGAGCCAGTTGTGGCACCAGGAGAACCGGTCCTGGTGCCAGTTGTGGTGCTGGCACGGAACATGTCTGCGGTGCCGTAGTCGGTATCGGTAGCGATACGAACCCTGAAGAAGCCAATGTCACTGGCGATGGCGGTACCGGCATGGCCCACACAGTCGATGCCGGTGCCTGTGACGGTGTCGAAACGTACACCGGTGCTGAAGAGGCTGATGCTGAAGGCCCCAACGACGGTGCCGAAGACGTCGCCACAAGCCCAGGGTGATACAGCACAGGCGCAGCCACGACAGGTTCTGGAAGGGGTCCCAGCACCAAGGGAGATCGAGCCCAGTTCAGCGTCGAGTGCAGCGTGGCGGCCTGCATCGCTGCCGGCACCGCTACGGTGGCAAGCGGTACTGGTCCCACAGGGGATGGTCCCGCTGCATAAGTGACCGGTGCCGTTCGGTCATGCCGGTGCGGGGGCGAAGCCGGTGCCAACACGGCCTCCGGCGTAGGTGACCTTGACCCTTCCGCCTCAACCGACGACGGAGGGGAGGTAGTGTGGCTAGTAAGGTCATGCGCCACCTCAAAGATGTCCGGCGTGGAGGGGCGGTGCAAGGGTAGCTGCCCTGGACTAGATGGACGCCCCGCTCGCTTATGCCGCACCATGGAGCATGATGATGTACGCACCGGAGAGTCGGTACCATGGTGTAGGCTCGACTTGAGCTTTCGTCTCGGAGACCTACCGCAAGATGTTCTTGACCTTTTCAGAGCTGGAGAGTGAGACTGGTGCCAGACCCTCAACACCGAGGTCCGGTCCCAAGATGGGGCATCTCGCGTGGACGCCGGTGCACTACATACCGCAGAATGCCCAGCCGGTGCCGGCTGTAAAGCCGCCTCCATGAGGAAAAGTTTTAGACGAAAGTCTCTCTCCCTCTTAGTGCAGGGCTTAAAAGACTTGCGGATCTTACAAGTGTCCATGAGATGGCCCTCACCCAAGCACTTTAGACAACTATTGTGAGGGTCTCCTTTGGGCATGAACTTTGCACAGACAACGCACGCCTTAAAGCCTTGTGGCCCTGGCATTCCTCACACCCGAAGGGCGAGAAGGAAAAAACAAAGAAATACTAACTACCTAACTAATTGAACTACTCAGAACTATTTACAACACTAACAGAAACGGGAACCATTAACTGATCTAAGAGAAAGACACGCTCCAATGACCGTCATGGGCGGAAAGAAGGAACTGAGGTGGGGAAGCGCCGGCAGGGGTACTTATGCTCTGCCATGGCGGCACCACTCCAGGGGGCGCCCTGCCGGCACTATGGGTACCGCTAGGGAAAACGCTCCGGAAGACACGGTGCACGCAGTGCCCACACCTGATTCAAATGGACATGAGCAACCACTCGAAGAAGAACAGCTATATTGGGTCAGACCAAAGGTTCATCTGGCCCAGTATCCAGTCTTCTGACAGTAGCCAATGCCAGGTATCTCAGAGGAAATGAACAGAAAAGGTAATCATCAAAAATGAGTGGTCCTGTGGCACCTTCGAGCAGGAGTGAGCAAGATACAGCCCGTAGGCCGAATCCAGCTGCCAAGCTGTTTGATCCAGCCCGCAGCTCACTCTGCCATACCAAGGGGAGGAGGTATGCGCGAAGTCACCTCCCCCTGACAGCAGCATGCGGCACCAGAGGGAACCGCCAGCTGGTCAAAGTGGCAGGCAGTTCCCTCTAGCCACCATGCACTCCTGGTAGGATGGGGTGGGGGCTGAGAGACTTGGCATACTCTCCCACCCCCAAGCCAATCAGGGCCTAAATGGAGTACATGCAAAGTCTCCTCCCCACGCCAAGGGCGTGTGGCACCTCTCTTCCCACAGGAGCACGCGGTGCCTAGAGGGTACCGTCCCTTCAGTTATAAGCCCTGCCTTTTCTGCCTGAGGCTCTGCCTTTTCTCGGCGGAACCAGCACAGGTCCACTAACCAAAATTGGTGAAGTGGCCCCCTTACAAAAATTATTGCCCACCCCTGCCAAAAAGACTAACCAAAATATATCGAATTATGAGGTTAGTCTCTAAGATGCCACAGGACCACTTGTTTTTAAAGTTATAGTCTAACACAGCTACTATCCCTCTGAGCTAATCATCAAGTGATCCATCTCCTGTCACCCAATCCTAGCTCCTAGCAAACAGAGGCTAAGGATATCTGCCACGTCCTTTAAGTACTCTAATGCAGTACTTAGCGGTTTCTTTCAATAAACGGACACACACTACATAAAGGTGATCAGCCTGCACTGCAACACTCATTTTAAGAGTTGAGTTAAAAAAGCATGTACTCAGGGAATGTGCTATGGGAATTATAGTTATTGTGCATTAAGGGCCCCATACCACCAACACTTACACAAAGTTAAACACAAGCAGTTCCACAGACTTCAACATGCATACACTTATTGTAACACTGACAATCAAACATATCAATGTAAGTGTAATCTTTTTTTTTTTTTTTAAAGCATATTTTTGTGGGAACCAAGTCACTTAAAACACAGGTCATGCACCATGCTTTTAATATATTCATTTTATCCCGGACATTACTTTGGAGAAAGCTTTTATAAAGAACTTTTCAATTATATATAGTCATATAAATACTACTTTCGACAGACAATTCAAGTTTTGGAAGTGCCTGCTCAATCTTGAGACGTTCTAAGACAAAACAGATAGTTTAAAAAAAGTTTTACCTTATAGACTTAAAAATTCCAACCAATACTTATAAAAACAAATAAACATCACACTACTGAACTGAAAATGGGTTCAGCCCACTCTCAGTTACTCAGGATACATCCTCACTGCAATAAAACGTCCATGGCATGGCCATGGGCCAGCTGACTTGAACCCTACCAGGGCTTAGGCTCCGGGGCCAAAAACTGCAGTTCATGAAATGTGCACATGCAGATATGTTTGGATAACTACTTGATGCTAAGAGCTGCCATAACTCGCACAACACAAGTAATTACACTGACATATGCAACACCCATTTGTGTGCGCAGATGCTAGTGTCCGTCAATCACATACACACACAAGTGCTAGTATTTGCAAAGGCATGCACAGGTGTTTGTAAGTAAAGAGTTTCAGGTGCAAAATGGGTTGTGCTATTTTTGGAAATTCAACCTTTACGAGTCACTGACAACGGCACAATAGGCCAGGCTCTATTCAAAGATGCATACAGTGTGGCAAGAACAACAGCCAGAAGCACCCAAAAGTAGTGCCTTTCTCCCTTCATTTTTAAAGATTCTGTGGGAGTCTGCACAATCCGTGGCTTCTGTGGCTTTTATTTTTTTGAAGTGTGCTGGCCATCCCAGAACACTGGTTGGATAACCTGCTGAATCATCCTTTCCTTTACAGAATACTGTACACTGCTCTGAAAAACTGCTGACTCATTCATTACATACTGCGTACTAACCCCCCGTTCAGCAGTACCCCTATTTCAGCAGTTCTCCAGAGAGCCCATGTCTATTTTTTTATAAGTAGCTGCAGTGAAAATAACATATTCTATCCCTGCCAGTTCAATAGGTCATACATAAAATAATAGTAAAACCTTCAGGCATAACTACCTCCTCATACCAGAATATACATTTTCTCTGACATCTCAATGAGAAACTTAATGGAGAAAAAGAAGAGGGTTCATATCTCCAAATGTTTATCAAGTTCAATTCATTAAAAAATGAAGTGTTGCGTATTTTTTTAAAGAATGATTTCCTACCAAAAAACTACTATTTTCCAGCTAAAATTGGCATTCAGTCATGATATTTTTATCCTAATCCTGAAGGATGGAGCAAGCTCATCTAACTGCTAACCATGAACATTAGGAAACACTTCCTAACTGTCAGGGTAGTTAAGCACCGGAATTCCTAGGGAGGTTGTGGAATTTTCATCACTGGAGATATTTAAGAGCAGGTTAGATAGACATCTGTCAGGGATGATCTAGATGGTGCTTGGTCCTGCCATGAGGGCAGGGGACTGGACTGGTGACGTCTAGAGGTCCCTTCCAGTTCTAGTATTCTATGGTTCTATGGTCCCTTTATTCAAAAAGTCAGATTTCCCATTACTACTATTTTCCAACAACTGTGGTTTAAAAATACCATATTGCACATTTTACTTAATTGTTCCTCTATGGAAATATTGAAAAATAGGATTGTCAGTTACAACAACAACAACAATATATGGAAAGCTGAGCTTTTCTCTAGCAGTGCCATACTATACAGTGTGCAACACTTGTGCAAACCTAATGGTAGAGCCCTGCAAATCTGCAGATATCTGGTTTATAACCATGGGTATCTGCATCTGCAGATATGAATGTGGATATCCACAGCTCATTTTTGTCGATATAGACGCAAATGTGGAAACAATTTTTGTATTCATGCAGGGCTCTCCCAATGACTTCAAGGTGTGGCTTTATGGGCAACAAAGATTGGAATTGCAGTTACAGTTTCATCACAGACAATTTTTTAATGAATAGGCAGAATTTATTGGACTATAAGCAACAGTATGCAGAACATGTAATTACATTTTAAAGCTGAGCTATGACTCAAAATACTTATTAATATAATTCTTGAATATATTAATGTCACTAAAGAGCCACTAAACCATCTTGCAAGTTGTGTTAATATAAAGATCAGTCAGTTATTAGCAGCATAAAGCACCCTATTGCACTTTGGAATACTTCAATAATGGATCCTAGAAGACAAGCCAGCTTTCTTTTAACATTTTTACCAAAGGCTAAATTAAAGTAAGCACATGTAGTTTTCTCCACTTAAGAAATGCTGGTAAAAGTGTGTAATGATTGGGAGATCTCAGTGCTATTGTCTTAAAACCTGGTTTATAATGAACCGCTGACACTAACACATTGCACTGAGTAATCATGAAAGTCTAGGCCCTAAAGATTAAAAGAATAGTTTTTATCATGCTCACAGCAGTTGTGTGTGGATTCAGGGTCAGTCTAACAAGTGGGCTCTACCTGTCTGAAAAGCTCTACATCAGAAAACAGAGCTGGTTGCAAATTATATTTTTCTCCTGTGAACAAGTATGATGAAAATGTGTCTTCAAAAACAAGAAAAAGTTATTTTCCAAAAACTTTTATTTATTTATTTATTTTGGACGAAGACCCTAAAAGTGTTGACAACAACATAATCTGTAGCCACAAAAATTTCTTTTTAGTCAAACAGCCATTTCTGTCAAATTAAATTTTTGACAGAAATTATCTGAGCAACTACATTAGAGAGTTTTACTTTTCTAATTAAAGGCCTATGAGCTAAGAACCATGATACTTTCACCAGAAGTAGTGGTGTAATGCTGCCAGGTTCCTGCTAATCTCACTCCCTTGAGAGGGCCTAGAAGAATCCCAGGCAGCCAGCCCCAAAGTGAATGCAATTGGCTCAAGAGAAGCATGATCTAGCTGTATCTTGAAAAAGCATTGTTCACATGTCTGTAATGGGGGGGAGGGGGAAGAATCACCACTGGAGCACACACACCCCAGACCATGCTAAGGAATTACAAGCATTCCATTTTATGTATGAGCCTTGTTCTGCAGCTTCTGTGTCCCAGCCCTCCAGCCAGGTCACATTCAGTCCCCTTCCAGGATAGCAGAAAATTCCAAACATAAAACCCCCAAAGTCTAATATCCTTAATGCCAGGCCTTCAGCTTCCATCTAATACTCATCTGTTTTAGCCTCTTTTAATCCTGAGGTTTGCATTTCCTCTTTGGCTGGGGGGTACGGGAGGAGAACCCTGGTCTGCCCTCTCCTCTCCTCTAGATACTAGTCCAGGGTCCATGTCTTAGGAAGCTAAGGTTTGTTCCTTATAATTCTTTACCACTTCCCTGGACTGCTCCTACCTTTTTCCATTTATTAGCATGTCTCAGAGGGACTGCAAACACCACTACACCTACTGTTCCTGTGCAGTTTCTTTCCAACTCTCTATTGAAGAGCTTCCTTAAGGCTACTCCCAGCCTCTCTAACAGTCCCTTCTGCTAGTTCACTTCAGATTTGCCTGTATGTCTCCCTCTCTTTTTCAACTGGGCCTGGTTCTAAAATGGGCTTGCCCTTCTTCCCTCCCCCAACCGCAGCCTAATGGGCTATCTAGTCACTAAGACTCCTACTAACCCTTTATTTGCCAGTATGGGACCCAAAGTCTCTCAGGCACTCTTCACTGAAGGGTTTCTAAGAAACCTTGCCAGACTTCAATACTGTCCATTCCCTCAGTATTACCACCTGCACTAGGGGAATTTCTCATCCAGTACACTTGCCATCACAGGAACAAGAAGATGCAATTTGTATTCTCTTGTGTCTCCAGGAAAAAACAACCCAAAGCAATAAATAGGAAAGTTCCCAGAGAGAGTTGGGGGTGGGGAGAGAGAGGAGCGAAAAGGTTTTGCATGCAAAAGTGACAACAGTTGAAAGTATACCGTACCTTTTCCCAGGTTTGGTATCCTTTTTCCAGGAGAATTCTGCAAGTATTTGCATCAACAAAAGATTCCATGTGTCAGTAGAAACCTCTGTGCAGTACAACAGGAAAAGTCATCATTCTAGATCTGAAAACAATCATAAAATGTGCCTTTTATATACTGCACCCTTTATCTGAAAGACTCATAAAGCACTCTTCAAATAAATTGATGGACAAACACATCTCCAATTTCTTGGGAGTTAAACAACTACTCTCTGCTTGTGATCTGTGAATTTAATTGCTACAGGAAAGACTTGGATCAACAATCATTCACATTAGCCAACTTATGATTCATTTTCATGTATGTGGCTGACCCAAATCTTTGCTCAGCAGAGACCTCTGAAAGTCAGAACATAAATCTTTCCCCTTGTTTATTCCTTCAAATTCAGAAATTATTTTAAAAACTTTTACTATTATTGGCATTAGTAACCCCATATTTACAAGTATTGGGGGTAGCCATGTTAATCTGTATTTGCAAAAACAACAACGAGTCCTGTGGCATCTAGTCTTCACGATGCCACAGAACCCTATATTTACATTGCCCACCATTTTCCATTACAAAAGAGTCTGGACATTAGTTTGTTATAAACCTCACAAATCTCCATAGTCTGCAGCAGGCCCTTGAAATTCAGTAGGGTGAAAGCATTCTGGCTAGAGAAATACCTTTTCTTTTGCATTCAGGTTTCCATGAGTTATAAACTGTTAAAATGACCTCTCTTGCTTGCATTGCTCAAGAAAAAAATTAGGATCATGCCAAAATAAAATTTGAACTCTCTAAAGAGCCAGATGCATAGTGCTGCCCAAACAGCAGCAGTAGCGTATGCTATACTGGAAAGGCCTACAAGTTGAAGCAGTGGTGGGTATGCAGCTTAGCTGAGCCAAGCCAGGTTCTTCCACTCTAAATGATATCCCCCAGATGTGGCACATAGCTTCAGAATTTCTTCCCCTATCACAAGGAGTTCCTTCCACTCCTGGATGAGTGGGAGAGAGAGAGGTGAGGAAGAATAGTGAGAGGCATTGTATGAGGAAAAATAGTAATACAGAGATTTGAAAGAGGGGAGGACTTCCGCACAATGAGAAAGAAGACATGTTGCAGATACATATCTATGGAATGACAAGAAACTTGAAACCAGCACTGTTAGGGTACAGTTCAAAACCCCGTATCTTTTTATAGACATTCAAAGCAGATAGGCCCCAAGATATTTGGTTTAGGAGTAAAACCAGTGATCTGATCATTAGGGGGTTTTTTTGGCCTATCTCCTAGAACTGGAAGGGACCTTGAAAGGTCATCAAGTCAAGTCCCCTGCCTTCACAACAGGACCACATACCATCCCTGACAAATTTTTGCCCCAAATGGCATCTACAAGGATTGAACAAGGGGGGAGGGATGGCTCAGTGGTTTGAGCATTGGCCTGCTAAACCCAGGGTTGTGAGTTCAATCCTTGTGGAGGCCGTTTAGGGATGTGGGGCAAAAATTTGTAAGGGATGGTACTTGGTCCTGCTGTGAAGGCAGGGGACTGGATTTGATGACCTTTCAAGGTCCCTTCCAGTTCTAGGAGATAGGCAATCTCCATTATTTATTTAAAAAGAACTTCCCACCTTAGGTTTAGCAGGCCAATGCTCAAACCACTAAGCTATTTGCATGATCTTAAACCTACTGAATTTAATAGGAGCTTTCCTATTGACCTCAAAGGTCTTTAGCTCCTAAAGGGGAAAAGAATGGAGAGTTTAGTACTGACTTCTGGCAAAATATTACATATCTCTTAATTATGTATGGTTCTGGAACACTGTCCCTAGATAACACAGCAGTGAACATAATATAAATGCTTATAGGAAGAGAAATTGGGAAAAAAGAAGGAATCAGTCAAAGAAGAGAAAATGTCTTGAAGGGGATGTCATCACTTTGAGTGGAAAAACCACATGTAAATAAGGATAATGGCATGAAATGGGATCATTTGCTGGACATCAGGAAAGGCTTCTTAATGGTGAGATCTACTAGAGTGTGGAACTGGTGAACTTATTCTTGAGACATCTGAAAGTAGATGGACCAAGTATTGGATGAGCAATCTCATACTGGCTAGGGAGAAAGATCTACAGTAATAAATGTTTTCCATCTCTTATTTCTTGGATTATTTTTATATCTTCATCCCAATAAAGCCCTTGAACTTTCCTGAAAGAGATTCAGAGCAAGACACCTGACAGCAATAGCATCTCTGCTTCCTGATTTTATTCCTTGGGGGCATTGAGGAGATGTCCAGTACTGACTCTCCTCTTCTCTTCCAATTCCTCTGCTGAAAAGTGTGTGTGGAAAAAAGCAAAGGTTTAAAAAAAAGTGCACCAGTGTTTCCTCCTTCGAAGGTGAACCCTGAACAGTGACATTTATAAATGATGTAATATTCAGGATGCATTTAAGACTATTCTTACATCATCATCTATCACAGACACACTCAAAGACATGGAAGTTAGAAAATTAGTACCTTACAAATAAATGTATAAATTGTAATGTTGGCGTTCTTGTTCAGCTTGGCTTCAAGAACTATATCACTCAAATACCACTACACTATATAGGAGCAGAAGCTTATTATTGTAAAGGTTGTTCAGCCCTCAGGCTGGAAAAGTGCCTTTTCTTTATCCTGTGAAACCACATTGAGGCATAGCTGAATTACAACTGTTAAAAATTACCTTTTCCCCTGTACACTGGTATTTTACAACCACTAAGGACATACCCAAGCAAAATTAGCCTCAGCATTGAAGTGACGCTGCCCCCTTCACATGCATAGTCTGTCCCTTCATGTCTTAACAAAGTCAGGCTCTTCTCTAGATGGCTGAATAAAAGTTATCTTAGGAAAGATTTGAACATAGCCAGAGCCAGACATTTGGAGCTCCCCCATGCTAGTAGCTCCCTGCCTGTAATCAGTAACAAAAAAAGAAGGAAGAGAGTAGCTTTGTGGCCTATAAAGGAGCAGAGGTAGGAAGTCCCTCAGAATTCTCCTAAATTAGGCAAAGATCCCCAAACACAACAATTAGGGGAAGTGAGTAGTGAGGCTGGACTTGTTTATCATTGATGAAACAGAATTCATTAGAAAGAGGGAGCCTTCAGAAGCCTCATCTCACTCCCAGTGGATGTTTTTGTTATTGTTTACATTCAGCATGTATACTGGACCGACCACCTGTTGTCCCTAAAATGAAGCTAGGCAGAAACATCAATCCCCAAGGATGGCAAGCGGGCAAAAGAACTATGCTAAGGTCTGGGAGTGTGTGTTAGTTTACCACTCATTGGTACAATCTCTCTTCCGCTGTAATTTGTCACTGAGACACTGGCTTATTATGTGGACAAATATGTGAGACATGTACGGCAGAATAAATTGTGCCCAGATAGAGTGACCTGTGCAGCTTTGGGGGCTTACACAGATCAGGAGTAGTAAAGGACTTCTGTTTCTATGTCCATTCAAGCTTTAGCCTGTCTTCTAACATTGCCCAAAAAGATTTACTGGTCTTTGTGAACTGGAAAACATCGAGCTCACAAAGACCAATAAACATAAACTGGACTGAGGCCCCAAATTCACTTCTCGTAGGTTCACTAAACAGCTATCGGATGATTGCATCTTTGGTTCACTATTGACCTGAAATGAAATTGAAATGCTGATCTTTCAAAACATTTCAATAAGTAGATATAGGAATAGATTTACACCTAAAGATTATGGCAGGGGTGGGTAATAATTTTTGAAGGGGGGGCCACTTCAAAAATGTCCAGAGTGGTCACGGGCTTCCTGGAAGGGGCAGAGCCTCAGGTGGGAGGGGCGGAGCCTTTAAGTATCAGGAGATAAAGGTCTTGCGCCTACCTTGCAGTTCCTAGACAACGTGTTAGAGGCGGGGCCGGGAGATGCAAGCCCTTTCAGCTCCTGCTATTTAAAGGGCTTGTGCCTTCGCAGCTGCCCAGAAGGTGTGAGCCCTTTAAGTAGAAGCAACTGAAAGCGCTCGCAGCTCCCAGCCCTGCCACTAACACATTGCCTGGCAGCCTACTGGCAGGTGCAACCTCTTTAAATAGAAGCCAGTGAAAGGGCTCGTGCCTCCCTGGTGCCTCTCATGCACCATATTAGCAGCAGGACCAGGAGCTGCGAGCCCTTTTGACCTCTTCTATTTAAAGGGCTTGCACCTTAGCAGCCACGGGGTGGGTGCGAGCCATTTAAACAGAAGCAGTTAAAAGGGCTCACAGCTCCCGGCCTGCTAACGCATTGCCTGGCAGCCACCAGGAAGGCATGAGCCCTTTAAATAGCAGGAGTTGAAGGGCTCGTGCCTCCCTGGCAGCTCCCAGGCAATGCTTTAGGGGGTGGATCCAGGAGCTGTCACAGGCCAGATGAAAGGGCTAGGCGGGCCGGATCTTGCCCAGCCATGGGATTAAGGTATAGGTGTGAACATCACTTTGATAGATGGATCCATCAGCCCTTACAGAGAGAGGAGGCACCTCTCACAACATGTCGTTCGTGTTGTTCTAGCCAGTCCTTCAACCACCCACTAATCAGGCTGTCAGTGGCTCCAGACACCCGACTGGCATAGCACTCCACAGATCAGAAACCTGATCTCTAACAAACTGCCAGCTATAGCCTCCCAAATAGCTGGATTTACAGGCATGCACGACTGCAGATGTGAACAGCTGCACAATTCAGAGACTGGCCACTTACAAATTCTGAATGCCCAATTATAGGTTTACTTTATTAGCAGAGGATCTGCAGTCATACATTTTATTAGTCTGAAAGCAACACAGTCATATCATAATAATCACAGGCAATTCGTACACAACACTCTCATAATTATTTGGCAGCTTTACCTTTCTCTTTTCTTTTAAGTTGCTCTTGTACCTTGTACAAAATGCAGTGAAGGAACACATTAGAACAATGTGGATAACAGGTGTTCTAGTAAAGGGTATATTTTGCCACCACACCATTTAAGTACTATTTGCTGTTCAAGGCTGTGTAGATTATCTCCACCCACATAAGCTAATTTGATTGCTTTTGTTTCATATACCCATGAACAAACATGTCATTAAAAATTAAAACTTTCAAAAAATAAAAGGTTTATGACTATATTTAAGCGGTGAGAAGTCCTGTGGCACCTTATAGTGTATAAGGTGCCACAGGACTCCTCGCCGCTTTTGCAGATTCAGACTAACACGGCTACTCCTCTGATACTTGACTATATTTAAGGTTCCTGCAAAAAAAAATCATGGAGTCTTTCCTTTGAATTCTAACTAGTTTATCAGTATATCCCTGTACATAGTATGTAGACCTAAAAGTGTCTTGCAGTGTTTCCAGACAGTAGGATTAAACCTTGTCTCTAAGAAGCATATCAACAACTGGGATGAAATTCTGGCCCCATTGAAGTCAATTAGAAAACTCCCATTGACTTCAATGGCAGAGAGAGCAAGGGCAAGATTTCACCTCAGGCATTCACCTTCATTACGGAAGTCAAAGGTGAAATCTGACAAAGAAACAGAGGAGACAGGGGTGTTTGAGTCAAAGGCTGTTCCATCAAGGAGTAAGAAATAGTATTAACACCACCAGCATTTTTGTTTGTTTTTTGCTTGACAGTTTTTCCACCTTTTTTTTGGTCGACCCCAGTTTCCCCTGGTGGGTTTTTTTTAAGGGTTCCATGACCAAATAAAATTGGGAAACACTGGCTTAGAGATTTGGACCTCGTTCTCTTCTTATTCTGGTTTTAAACCAATATACATTCATTGACTTCTACAGAGTTACTCCTGGTGTACACTAGTGGAAATGTAAGGAGATTCAAACTCTCACATTTCAGTTAGGCTTATTAGTTAGTTTATGCTTTTTAACTCAGACTCCAATAAGTCATTTCATCTTTGCCCCAGAAAGCCACTTTATTAAATGTGTGGGCTAGCCAATACACATCACAGCCAGAGATAGTTAGCCACAGCCTTATATAATGTCCCTTAGAACAAGGTAAGTTAGATTGGGTACTATTTGTTAATCACTTTTGACATGGAATGTGTCAAGTTGTATGGATGAATTTCAAATTTTTACTGAATTTAAAATCATTCGGTGGGGGAGAAAATTATAAAAATGAAGGCTTGGAATGGGATGGGATGTAGGCAATGCTGAATGTCAAGGCACCTAGTTTTTAAGCATCTAGAAAATCACAGAAAACAACTCTGCCATCCATAAAGCCTGAGTTAGGTGCCCCCACCCCCAGATTCCTATTCAATGAAGAGGGAGCAATCAGCACCTTAAAATGTGTTCCACAAGGACAACATGATAGGTGAAGAGAAACTTAAACTAGCCACAGGGAGATAAAGAAGAGAGGGGTCGGGCTTAAGCCCCACCCATCTCACAAAGATGGGCACTTAAATCTGCTCTTCCATCTCTGCTTGCAATCAATGATCCAGAGGAAGACAGGTGATCATATTCCTAAGGTACATGTGGGCCCCAAAACAAAATAATGAGGGGGAAGAAGCGGACACTCTCCCTTCTAACCTTTAGCTGAGCAGACAGGCTGCTGTGACAGGATGGCAATCTGCCCCCTGCTCAGATCCTGCTGGTTAGATATTCACACACTGTGCTGTTCATTTCAGGTCCCTCCACCAACATCTTTAGAGTGTAATTCAGCAGCTGTATGTGCCATGTCTCTTGTATTCCCAGACCTTTTCCCAGTGCCCAAGAAAAGACAATGTCTGCTCTCCTAGAAATCTCTCTGACTCCAAGCTCAGCTTTGCCATGCTCCTCCCTCTTTCACTTTCTTCCTGTGCCTTTTTATCAGTCCTCTGCTGATCAGCTAATTAATCCTTTAATTCACCTAGATATTCTGATTAGCTAATTATCCCCCTAACCAGCCCATTGGGGCAGCCAATTAGTGTCAGAGTGATCAGAGTGCATGCTCACCTGTTAATTCTTCCGCACTCTGTCACAGGTGTTCACCCAGGATGTGAAAGATCCCAGTCCAAGGCTCTGCTCCTCTTGAGCATGATCACGATCCGACTGGCCCACGAACAGCCACTTCTCTGGTGAATGACCTAATAATCATTAGGCTATGAAATATTCCAGTGTGGTTCTCCCTCAATCTCTGCCGCTGTTGTTCCATTTTAATTAAATAATTGAATGATTAAATATTAAACTAGGCCATAGAAAGCATTGAATAATTCTACAGCATAGCACTCACCTGAGAGATCACTTATCCCTGTTCAAATCCGCAAAAGGGGTAGGAACATGAACCAGGGATTTCCAACATCCTGGATGAATACTCTAGACACTGGGCTAGAAGCAAGAAGGAAGTTCCACCTCTTCCTCCCTACAGTTTCTGTCTTGTTACACAGCCTCTAAGCACAGCTACTGGATTGTGCCTTCTAAAGCAACTTGGGGCTCTGAGTGCCTATCTTTCCCAATTTGTAACTTTCACAGGGGCTTAGGTGGGAGATAGGTGTCCAGGTGTCCAGTGCTAGAGTTGCCAACTCTCCCAGACCGGATGCCATTTGTCACAGTGGCATCCAATATGTCTGGCTGAGCAAGTTGGCAACCTTAACCAGTGCACATGCTCAGTCAGAAACACACGTTCCTAGGGAGATTTTAATACAAAAGCTTAAGCACTGAGTGAATATAGGTAGTGTGAATACAGGTTTAGATGACAGCCACGCAGGAGTTTTGTGCTTTGCAGTGGTGCCTAATGATGGGCCTTCTGCACCTAAGTACCTTTGTGGAGCCCACCTGAAAATCTCAATATTTTGAAATGTACAGCTGAATTTAATTTCCCAGGCCTGGTCTATACTAGGAGTTTAGGCTGAACTTAACCACATTAGAAACATGAGTAGTCCTACTTTTAGCCACATTAGGTCAATTTTCTAAACAATGAGTCCACATTACCAACCCCATTCCATTGACTTAAAAGGCTGTTAAAATTACTTTTAGTACTCCTGATTTTCACGAAGGGTAATGGTAAATTCGACCTTGTATGCTCGAATTTAGGGGAATACAAACACAATGTTCTTGTCCTTCCATTTGCTCATTCCCAACAAAACCTGGTTTGAGCCCCTGCTTTGCCACCACTCTTAGGCCCCTCTCACCTCATGCTCTTCAGTGTCCGTGTAAGTCCCTACTCTATCATCACTGCTGGTTCCCCTTCCCACACGCAGACTCCTGTGGGAAGGGAAAGTTGCACTCTCCTGGCAAATGGGGGTGCTGAACACACAGTCACCATAGTAGCCCCTGCCCTGTCACCACACCAAGCAGACACTTGCCTAGCTGCGGGAGCTGCTATTTGCAGGCAATGTCTCACACATGCTTTCAAAGTGGAAGCAGAAGAGCGAGCCCATACCTGTCCTTTACCTTGCCTGCCACTAAACAAGTCCAGCTACTCCCTTAAGATCTCTGTGGTGTCTTTGCTGCATAGTGGGCACTTAAAAGCATAATTTTGGCCTGGTACATAACATATGGCTATTGTCTTGGACAGACATTCTGTTATGCTAAGAGATTAGGTTCAACATTCCACAATGTACCTCCTGTAAAGTCTGCCATTCACTTTTTTCATTAGAGTGGTTGCAACAGCAAATTTGTTGCCCACTGCCCCAGCTCCTGCATCTGTTTGCCTAGTACACATCCGAAAGCAAAAACATAATCGGGATGACATGTTCAATGATCAAATGCAATCCAACCGCATGGACAGGGCACAATTCAGTAAGTGGAGGAGAATACAGCTGCAAGAGAGGAGAGCAGAACATGTGGAGAAGAGGCCATGCAGAGAATGAGAAGTGCAGACACAGGAGAATTTTTTTGAGGCTCCTGGGGGAGCTAATGACACACAGGAGAATCAGATGCACAGAGAACGTCTCTGGCCCATGCTGAACCACATTCCCTCTTCACCATGTTCTATAGCCTCCTCTCCCAAGCACCCTAGAACGTTGGAGGTAGAAGGGCAGCCCTACACTCAACCCCCAGAGGTGTCCCAGAACAAAAGGCTGTCATTCTCACATATGTGTGATTGCTGAACAGAGGGAATGGAATACACCATTTTCCCTTCTCCCCGCTCCAGAGCTCCTGTCCTGAACTCTTCTTCTGTCCCTGCTTCCTTGTGTTCCCTAAATAAAAATGCATGATTTCAAAACAAAAGTATCTTTATTTTTTATCTTGCATTGAGGAAGGGAGAAGCTTAAAGGGTTTACAGGCAAGCACACTTAATGTAGAGGGGTGATCCTATTAAGAGCAACATGCCTGGCTGTTGTATCACTGTCTGGCCATTCACAAAGCTATTTTTCAAAGTCTCTCTAATTTGTAGTGCCCTTTGATGTGCTTTCTTTATTGCCCTGGTGTCTGACTGTTCATAGTGGTTAAATGCTCTGCCTTAGCCCCCCAACCTGGCATAAAATTTTCCCCATTACTTTTACAGATATTATGGAGGACACAGCAGGATGCCACTACAGTGGGAATGTTGTTTTTGCTGAGGTCTAAAATAGTCAGTAGACTCCAAAAACTTCTCTTTCAATGCCCAAAAGCACATTCTGTACTTGTTTAGCTTGTAATTGAACTGCTCTTTACTGTGGTCCAGGCTGCCTTACTCCTGTGCCCATGAGTCATGGAAGCAAGGGTTTGGCTGGGTCTCCCAAGATTGCTATTGGCATTTCAATGCCTCCAATGTTAATTTTCCAGTTTGGGAAGAAAGTTCCAGCTTGCAGCTTTTTGAAAAGACAGGAGTTCCTAAAGATGTGGGTGTCATGCACATTTCCCCACCATTGCAGGTGGATGTCAGTGAAACAGTCTCTGTGATTCACCAGCACCTGCAGCACTATCGAGAAGTACCCCTTGTTGTTTATGTACTCTTTGGCAAGGTGGTCAGTGCCAAGATGGGGATGTGCATTCCATTTCACCTTACCACAGTTAGGGAACCCCATCGCAGCAAAGCCCTCCACTATGTCCTCCATGTTTCCCAGAGTCATCACCCTCCGTAGCAGAAGGGTGTTGATTTCATTCACTACTTGGATCACAACAGCCCCTATTGTAGATTTTCCCCCTTCCAAATTCATTCCTCGCTGACCGGAAACTGTCTGGCATTGCAAGCTTCCAGAGGGCAAGTGCCACTTGCATCTCCACTTGAAGAGCATGTCTCATTCTTGTGCTTCAGGGCAGGAGAAAGCAATTTGCAAACTTCCATGAAAGTGGCCTTATGCATACAGAAGTTTTGCAGCCACTGCTGATTGTCCCATAGCTGCATAACTATGCAGCCCCACCAGTCTGTGCTCGTCTCATGGCACCAGAACTGGTGTTCCACTGTCAAGTGGACCGACTTATGCCAGCATCTGCCAAATTGCTCCACTCAAGGGTTTCACGCAAGTGTCTGTTCATGGTCTCCTCACATTCTTCCTCGCTCCTGGCTAGACTCTGCAGATGCTGTAGATACTGCAACATAAGGCACAGGATATTTGCTATGATTGCCTTAGCACTTTGCTGCTGAAAGGGGTCCATACTTGCCCTGTTGTGGCATCTGCATGGAAAACCAGGGGGAAAAGGCTGCGAAGCTTGTCTGGCATTTTTTTCAAGCAGGGGCATGGGAGGAGATGAGTACATTATGGGATGTTGACAACATGGACCTAGAACCATCTGCTGTACTGCCTTTGTTCCATCAGGCTTTGTTCCATCAGGCATTGAGCTAAGCCAGAATGCAAAGGGGTGGCAGGAACTGTGGAATAGTCACCCACAGTGCATCATTGTCAAAGCTGATGGTAGCTACAGTACTGGGAATGCACTACATCCAACTCTTGCGCACAGAGGGGACATGCACATTCGACTTTAAAAAAACTGGGTGCTAAAAAATTGAGCTTAATATATTCGACCTTATCTTGTATTGCAGACAAGGTCACAGACTAAGCATCCCAGCATATAAATAAAGCAGTATCTACCTAATATCTGAGAACCTGACCAACTGGATATCTGCTTTTTGGCAGATTATCGTAAAACCTGTACAAGAATGATTTTTAGGCATTTTACTCCATTTTCAACACCGAGGGTACACCTACACTGGTTTGGTTTTTTTGAAGTAGGTATTCAAATTGTGCTTGCATTTGCATATCTTCTTTCTTTTTTATTTAGAAGAGGATTTTCCGATATTTGGCCCATCTCCACGGGGCCAAAAGTCGGAAAAAAAACCCTCATTCAGAAGCCCCCTGTACACCCCATTTTATGAGGAATAGGGGGGCTTCTGAAAGAGGGTTTTTCTTCCGACATCTGGCCCCGTGTATGTGGGCTAATATTGGAAAATCCTCTTCCAGAAAAAAATGGAAGATATGCAAATGCGAGAGCAATGTGCATAGCTTCTTCAAAAAAAACCCCAGTGTAGCCGTACCCCCAGTCTTTTAGTCCTTATTCTCAATAATGGTCCTGAGGATTGGTCCTATGAACAGGCATACTTAAGTATGCACCAAAACACTGAGGTCACACTTAAAAATATAATTCCAGTTGTATAGCTACTATCAATTCTAGCAATGTTCCCCATGCATAAATGGAGAATTCCACTAACTGGTAATGTGTCTTGTATTCTCAGACCTTGGGTCTGATTAAAATATAAAGCACCATACATAGTCTACTATCTAAAAGCAGACAATATATTCAATAAATTAAATCAACAGGGACAAGTATTTACTCCAGCCTTTGTTAATTGACAGTCTCCCAAAATACATGCAAGGCCAACAAGATACCTCCATCTACATAACTAATCAAAGAATAAATCTAGGAATAGACTTAATATATACTCATAACTCTCCATTTCCTCTTGCTTAAGCTAAAAAGTCTTTTCTTGTGTGGCAACATCCTACAGACTTTTGCTTTAAGAGTAGATTATTAATGTCCAGTTCAGAAGTAATAGTAATATTTTTGCCACTATTGCAATCCATATGCACCACTCTTTTTTTCCCATTTATTTTGAGGATCTATGCATGTGTCTGTCCTAAAAGCAATCAAAGTGAAATCCATGCTCAGTAATTCTCCAATGTCTGGAATCTCTTTAACTGCAAAGGAGGTTTCTTCAAAATCAAATCAAATTAATCAATCAGCTTCAATAGTAATACAGGAAGGGCAATTAATACAGAGTTAGGAGACATGGGTTTCATCCCTCTCTTTGAAATTCTTCATGAGCTTGGGAAAATCATTTAGCTTTGCTATGTTTAAAATGTCTCATCATTAAGTTGGGGATAATAATACACCCGCACATTTGGAAAGTACATCAAGATTCTCAGATGAAAGAAATTGCACATGTGCAAATAATTAATATTAACATAGTAATAAACACAAAAAGTAATGCAAAAATCAAAATGTTGCTGTATGTCTTGTGTCTTTCACTTGTCTCCCATTATAAAGAAATTGCCTCAATATGTCTTTAGCTGTTCTTTTTTCTGAAATGACATGTGTGGTTGCATGGCTTCAGTGCCCCTGGCATATATAAACACAGATTTCTTACTACAGTGTATTGTGCCACTGTAATAAATACTATGTGTGCAGTGGTATTTTGTGGGTTGCAATTAAAACACAAAGCCCTAATTTGAATCCATGACTGAAAAATGAACAAAAGAGAAACATATTCTGGGTTAGCATACAAAATGTTAAAATCCCTGAAATATGAACAAAATCTGAAATATCTACAGATTAGTAGATATTGATATGTTGGTATTATAGGGTACATCCACACTACAATGTTATTTCAAAATATCTTATTTTGAAATAGTTAATTCGAAATAAGATATTTCAAAATTACGTGTCTACACACAAATTGCATTTCGAAATAGCGTTTTTCTATTTCAAAATAGCACGTCCACACTGATTGGACACTGAATCGCATTTAAGGCCATCTGAAACCAGTTCCAGAAGGACATAAGGTCAATAGTTACTTTGTGTGGCTGCTGCCTGAGGCTATCTGAGGCTTGTGCTTAAAGGGACCCCCCCTGGACAGCCAGTTCTCAGATTTCCCTACTTGCTTGCCTATCTTGCTGAGGGACAGCAAAGCATTTTTTTCTCTGCCTGCTTTGGTTGCCCTGACTCGGGACACCACAGCATTCGGCACCATGGAGCAGAGCTGCCCCTGGGCACTCTGGTGCTCATTTTGGATGTCTTGCTGCAAGCCTGGCAGCAATTGTTGGAGACTGCCTCACAGCATGTGCTGCAGCCCAATCCCCAGGACCTCTTCCGGACCCTCCTGAGGAATGAGGAGGAGCAGCAGCAGCACCCAGATGCCAGCATGCCCCGCCACATTTGGTGTCTGGACACCAGCAGCGACTGGTGGGACCACATCATCCTGGAGTGCAGGGGAGACCAACAATGGACCCAGAACTTCAGAATGAAGGATACCTTCCTTGAGCTCTGTGAGTGGCTCGCCCCTGCTCTGCAGTGACGGGACATGCACATGAGGCCCACCATTCTCCTCCAGAAGCATGTGGCCATCACCCTCTGGAAGCTCTCCACGCTGGATAGCTACTGATCCGTGGGGAACCAGTTTGGCGTGGGGAGATCCACCGTTGGAGCAGTGCTCAGGCAGGTATGGCAGTCTCCAGCCACTGCGCCTGGGGAGGGGGCAAAGAGGGGATGGGCTGCCTCAAGGAAAAGGGAGGGAGGTGGTGCAAGTCCCCTTCCCAGGAGGGTTTGTTCTGTCCCAGCCACACTATGGACTGCCCGCGGTGGCCAGGATTGTAGAGGGGGTTGCTCCCAGGGAGGTGGTGTGGGGCAGTGGCAGGGAAGGCACTGTCAGCCACCCTGGCATCCCAGTGACTCTCGATTTTGTGTGTCCCTCTGTAGGTGGTCAAGGCCATCAATAGAGTGCTGCTCCGCAGAATCATCCACCTCACTGATGTGGACGCGGTCATCGAGGGCTTTGGCGCCCTGGGCTTCCCCAACTCCGGGGGGAGAAATCAACGGGATGCACATCTCCATCCGTGCCCCAGACCACCAGGCCTCCCTGTACATAAACTGCCAGGACTACTTCTCGGTCATCCTGCAGGCTGTGTCTGAACACTGGGGCCGCTTACTGGACATTAACGTGGGCTGGTCCGGCAAAGCACACAACGCACGGGTATAGCGCAACTCCTCCGTGTGCCAGAGGCTGCACGCTGGGACCTTCTTCCCGGATCGCCCCATCGGGGCGGGGACATGGACATGCCTATGTGCCTGGTGGGGGATGCGGCCTACCCACTACAGCCCTGGCTCATGAATCCCTACACGGGACACCTAAAACCCACCCAGAAAGCCTTTAATGGCAGGCTCAGCAGGGCCTGCATCATGGTGGAGGGTTCCTTCGGCTGGCTGAAGGCCCAATTTAGATGCCTCCTCACCCGCCTGGAACTCTCTAAGAGGAATATTCCGCACATGGTGGCAGGGTGCTGTGTGCTGCACAATGTGTGCAAAAGGAAGGGGGAGGCTTTCTTGCCAGGCTGGATGGCAGAGGCCGACCACATGGCTGGCCTCTATGCGCAGCCCTGCATGGCTGCCAGCCGGGAGGCCCATCAGGGGGCTGTCAATATCCGGGAGGCCCTGCGGGAGAGCTTCCAGACGGAGGAAAAGTGAAGTCTCCCTGGCATGCCCCACTGGGGTCTTGTGCCTTATTCCATCCACACGTCCTTCCACTTTCCCCTCCCTGATGTCAAATAAAAACACGTGTGTTGCCAAAAACAAACTCTCTTTTTATTGAACATAACTGGGGTGAGGGGGAATGAGGGCGGGAGAGAGGTGGGAGAGGGGAGGGGTAAATCTGGGAGGAGGAAGCTAGAAGGGGGAGGCAAGGGGAAGAAGAGGGAGGAGAAGCTCAGGGTTGGGGGTCTTGCTGGTCCACCTGTCTCCCAGCACTGCAGGTGCAGGGGCCTTGGCATCCCCAGGGGGGAGCAGGTATGGAGGGGGAGAGGAAGAAGCAGGAGTGGGAGGAGGATGATAGCTGGGGCGGCAGCAGGGGCTGGAACGGGAGGAGGCACCAATCTCTGCACCAGGGTCTGCAGGTGGTTGCAAATGGCACGGCCTTGGGCAAGAAGCTCCCACCAGCTCTCCCGCCGCAGCTGCAGGTCTTCATGCACCCAATGCTCCAGGATGTGGACCTGCCTTCGCAGGATCCCCAGGTGCTGCCACTGTTACTCCTCCTGGTTACAGGTCAGCCTGCTGGTCCGGGTGCGGGAGGATGTCCTGGCCAGGGTGGTGCGCCCTGCACTCGCAGCTGCTGCGGCTGTGGAGAAACAAGAGAAGAGGTCAGTTATCCCTGGGGACACAGTATGTGAAGCCCAGCCCCTCTCTCTGCAAGGCAAAGACGGCAGGTCTCCGCACCATCAGAGCCGATGTGCTTGCACACAGGCCATGTTTGGCATGTCCTGCTATCCCCGGGAGTGTGAGCTGGCCCAGGACTGCACCCATGTCCCTGTGCTGTATATAGTGTGCATGTGGGTGTGTGTGGGGGAGGGGGGAAGGGAGATGTGCATAGAGGGGGCTTGTGGAGGGAGGGCATTGTGCAGTGTCCCTCCCTAGGGTCAGGAGCATGTCATGTGCCTTCATATATACACGCGTGTGGGTAAGAGGCCAGGGCCCCTGTGTGGCAGCCAGCCAGGGCCACATGCCCAGGGTGGCACGGCACATGCACAGGTTTCTGTGTGCTCCGTGGTCAGCAAGGCCCACACACGCAGTCCCTGGTCTCCCTCTCCCCCTCTCACCCCACCCCGCATAAAGGGACAGTGATGGCACTCACATGTTGAGGCCTCCCCAGCCTTGGACAACACTGGTGACATGGCTGCTGTGATGCCTGGGGGGTCGTGGGTGAGTGCCACACTCCCTCCAGGCTCCTACGACTCCTGGCCACCGTCCTCCTCCTCCTCCATGCCCTGGTCAGGGCCCTCTGCCCCAGAGTCAATGACCACCTGGGGGGCACAGACCATCTGACCCCCCACTATGCAGTCCAGGGCATCATAATAGGGGTAGGGGTCTGGGTCATCCCCTGTATGGAGCTGCCCCCTGTGGCCCTGGTATAGGCCTGCTGCAGCTTCTTTATTTTCATGCGGACCTGCTCCTGGGTGCGCATGTGGCCTTTGGTGGCCAGGTAGTCAGCCATCCGCCCGTAGATGGCCGTGTTCCTCCGTCTAGTGCAGAAATCATGGACATTGGAGTCCTCCCCTCAAACCTGAATGATCTCCGCACTGGACCAGGAAGGTGCCCGCTTTTTGCGGCCCCTGGCAGTCTCCTGGGAGCTGCCAGACTGCTCCTGGGGAGCGGTAGAGGTCTGAGTGCCAGTGGGTTGCTGGCTCATGCTGGGCCAGGGGCAACGACTGCTGGCTCTGTGCTGGCAGGGTTGGAACTGGCACAGGCAATGTGGCCAGAGTCTACCCCTTTAAGGGCTCCGGGGTTGAGGGGGAGGAGAAGAGTTTTCCTGGTTTGGTCCAGAGTGGCCAGCAGGGCCCCCTCAGAAGGGATGGAGGCCCCCTATTTCGAAATAAGTATCTACACAGCGCTTATTTCAAATTAGCTATTTCGAGTTTGGCGTTATTCCTCGCGGAATGAAGTTTACCAAATTTTAAATAAGCACTCCGCTACTTCGAATTAATTTCGAAATAGCAGTTTGGCTGTGTAGACGCTAGTAAAGTTATTTCGAAATAACAGCTGTTATTTCGAAATAACTTTGCTGTGTAGACATACTGTGGTAACCTGAGGGTAGGGGGCTGCCGAAGACTAGTGGAAGGCAGATACATGGGGAGCTGGGTATTCAGGTTTATGTTCCCATTATAGGCTGCCAGAAACTGTGGCCCAGCAGTTCAATACCTGAGGCCAGTTAAGGCTGATGAGTGCACCATAAATAACCTTCCCTCAGGCAAGGTGTGGGGAAGGAGTGGAGGGATGGACCAGAGGAGAAGGGAAGGAGAAGAGAGCACCCCAGCACAAGAGACTGACCCTAGACAGCCTGCAACCTAAGCCTGACCCAAGGCATTGGGAGGAGGTACTTAAGGAGAATAGCCCAGGGAAGAGCCAGGCCTCACAACGCACTTCGGTCTACCCATAGGGCCCTGGGCTGGAACCCGGAGCAAGTGAGTGGGACTGGGTTCCCCCCAACTCCCCTCCTGGCTGGTGGGCTGCCTCCAAGGAACAGGAGAGGCCCTGTGGTCTAACATAGGGGCTGACCTCCAATACCCTGTACTTGCCTATGATGAAAAGGACTCGGAAAGCAGGATACCCTTGCCTTTGTGGCAGTGTTAGGGACACCGCAAGCCTCCGAGGTACACGAAGAAAACCCTGCCAAGAAGCGCAGAACCTAGGGACTTAGCCCCAACTGGCCACAATACCCATATTGTTTTAGAACTAGTTATTGGGGGGAGCTATCAACCTATTTCTATGCTTTATTATATCAAGTCCTATTAGTATGAAGAGTGAAGATGGCACAGGTTCTCTCAGGATGAGACTTTTATTTAGTTCAAGTAGTTCTATTGGTGTTTTCCAACTTGTCTGTCTTCTGATCGCTCTTTACTCAAATGACACTAATATGTCTTGCTGTGGGTGACCCTAAATCTGACTGCCAAAAGCTGGGTGTGGGCAATGAGGGATGAATAGGTCACTCAAGGTATGTCTACACTACAGAGAAGATCGAAGCTGCCACTGTCAATCTTCCAGAGTTTGAATTAGCAGATCTAGTGAAGAAATGCTAATTTGAACTGAGAGGGGCACTCCAGTTGATGCCGGTAGTCCAGAAGTAAGGGAAGTTGAAAGGAGAGTGTTCTCCCTTTGACTTCCTGCAGTGTGGACAGTGCCAAAAGTCGAGTTAAGACACTTCGACTACAGCTATGCAATTAACATAGCTGAAATTGCGAATCTTAAATTACACCTTATCTTGCAGTATAGACATACCCTCAGTAAATTGCCATGTTCTGTTCTTTGCCACTGAAGCATCTGGCACTGGCCATTGTTGGAAGACAGGACACAGTGCTAGATGAACCACTAGTCTGACCCAGTAATGCTTTCTTCCTCCAGACAGAATGTTAACTCTTAATATTTTCTGTTTGGCATGGCACAATTTTCATGCCCTTATTCTATTATAACTTCTGCAGATCCTAAGCTGTTTATATTATTTCATGCACCGCTTGACAGCAAACATAATCAATGCCTGCCAAGGTGCTGAGTGAGGGCAGCCAACTTTAGCAGTGTTACTCAGTCCATATAAGCCTGCTCAATACAAGAGATGAGACTAATATGAGGGGGCACAAAACTCCACATGCCCCCTCCCTCAGTGTGCATTGTCCCTGCAAGATAGAATAGACCACTAGAGCCATCCATTTCAGACTTGCAAATTTCTACTCCTATAAAAGTTAGACAGTGAATGATGTCTCTGACCATGTTCTCCCATTTCATGTTTAGGACATACTGGAGAATTAAAAAAGAATGTCTCATTTGCCTCTTCTTTGTGTCATCTGAGCATTTCCTTAGTTTTGCAAAAATTCAGCCATTGAACTGTCATTTTAAAAGCTTTTTGTAGACTAGTACAGTAATTTTCCACATGACACTGACATCCCCCCATTCTACGTGTTCTACTGTTTTTCCTATTTATTAGGTATTTTGCCTACAGAGCAAGCCTCCTGTCCACTTAAATAAGAATGCTTTGTCATCTATATATTATATCTCATGACATCTTCACTAGAAACAACTGCACTTTCAAACAAGATGGAGCAGAATCTGAAAAGATGTATCCTTGGTGTCACAGGGAGCAACCTGAAAAAGAATGTGTGTGTTCCAGTAGAAAGCAAGATAAAAGATATCTCAATAGTGGAGACAAAACTAACATGCTTCTTTTCTGGCATTAGTGCAAGAAGGTGGCTTATACTTTTAAAATAAGATTGTAGGGGGTACAATGAATGGGAAGCAAAGGGAGAGATTAACTAGTAACCCCAGTAGAATCCAGGTTCCTAATTCAAAGCCCATAGAACTCAGAGGAAAAAAGTCCCATTCGTTTCAATGGGGTTTGGATAGGTTCTTCACAATCATACTTTTCCTAGAACATGAATACCTGCTGGTAATGCATCTTCTGCAGTGACTACAATGTGGTTGAGATGATAATGAATCAGCCATATATTTTCCACTGACTCACATCAGAAACCAATCATGACTTGTCTATCCTGGCAACAAGTCCTAACCGCCATCATATTCTTGTCTTGTTCTTTTCAGTGACTGTCATTACGCAATGGTACTTTCATTTGTTCCAGAAAACACTGTTTTGATAGTGATATCTCCTCTACTATGGTAATTACTGTCCCTTCTTTTTCTATACAGCATAGATATTGCACATAGTATATTTGCTTTATTTTCTTATGGTCTATTAGTCCATGCCCTGTTTTTTTCAATTACTGCAGCCTTCTCTTTACCTGATTTTTTTTTATACTGCTCATATCCAACAAATTGATCCATATAGCAATACTAGAGAAACTCCATGTTGTGTTCTTGGCTTCCATTTTAAATTAGCAAGTTTCACTCCACCATTAAATGGAGGCCAAAGGTCACAACATTTTAAAAACTAAATTGGTGATAAAAGTTGATAATCAAATCATAACACTGTAAGATATTTAGAATATAAGCAAAAGGACACATAATAGAAATGAAAAAGGAAAGAAGGTGGTAAACAATGATTGTGATAATTGAAATAATCAAACGGAATGATGTCATGTGTCTAAAAGAAGAACTGAAAATAGTATGAAGGTCAGTGCGTCATTTGACCTCTGACAGGCTGAGAAGAAGTTGAGAAGGCAAATGAACAGAGCTAAGAAGGCAGAGAAAGAAGTGAAGAAGGTGAGTACAAGAAAAAGGTGAAGCAGCACCAAGAAGGATGACAAGAGAAGGATGCAGTAGAGGAGTGAAAGAAAAAAACAGGAGAAGACACTGTGCAGTCAGATGAGTAAGTAATAGTTATAGTATGCTAGTGTATATAAATAGTGATGTTAATAAAAATGTATGCCTGTGTGTTGTTTGTGAAAGGGATTTATATATGTATATTTTTATATATTTATATATGTATACCTAATGAATATCTAAAAATTGCTGTCAGCTACCTGGAAATGAGTGATCACTGTAAGCAGGGACCAGCCACTTAGTATCATTTGAAGCTATAAACTAATGTGGTCTGAAGTGCCTTCAGTTGTTTGAAGAGATTTGTGTTTAGATTGTTATTGTGTCAAAGAATGTTACTGTATCAATAAAATGTGCCTTGTTTTAGAAAGAATACTGTCTGTGTCAATCATTTATCAGAAGGTTGTATATGCCACCTCCAAGAATTTCCTTAGCTACCTTGGAGATCCATACCTAATGAAAACAAATTGGTTATAACAAGTAAACAGATTATCCATTTTGGGAGGTATGCAAATTATCTTTTTAAAGTCACGAGGCATGGATTCTTATTCTATACAGGGATTCATTAAAGTCAATAGGTCAACTGGATTAATTTGCACTATTAGAGCTATGGACTGTCTCTGACCTGACACATTCTCCAAAGTAGATAACTGTCCAATCGGGTTTGTCTTTCTCTATGATTCTTTTTATTTTTCATTTCTATCTTTAACTCCTAAATCAAATACCAAGTTAAGTGAAAATATTAGAAAAAAATACATTCAGTGTTTCCTTTTCATATATTTATTATTATAAGCACACAGCTTTCTAGTCTTTGGTAGTCAGGCCTCCTCCTTCTTAATTCCTAAGGCCATATGGATAGCAATAAGAATACATAACATTGACTTATTAGATTCTGATTCAGGGTATGGCTTGTTATTTCAGACATCTCAGGATGGTTTACTAGATATTTTTCTTGGGATTCATTTTCTCACACATGTTAGGTTAAAACATTTAATTATTCCCATAAAACAGAAAAGTCAAAATAGTATAAAACCATATCATAATTTTTGTGAAAAGTAACAAACATACAATAATGGAACAGATTAGGGTGCTCTTAACAACAATTGCAATTCAAGTATACTTTTAATGCTGGAAGCACTCCATTCAGTCACATATGATGATCACTGGATTCACTCAGTCCTTAAGTTCTATACAAAGTTGTTAGAGTATTACTGCTTAAAGATCAATGGATACCCATCCATTTTCTAAAACACTATTTGTATTACCTATTCTTACCATATATTTGCTTTAAATACATTGTGATGTGTTGGTCAGCCTTTCTAAATGTTTCCTTAAATTGTATAAAGACCATATACAATTTAGTGACCATCTTTTGAACTTAGAATCAGAAACAAGCGATCAATCATTTGTTTACCTTTGAAATGAAGACTGTTCAGCATTTTCATGAGTACAAAGATTACTCCTTTTTTAAATCCACTTTCTCCCCCTACAAAATGTACAAATTAGTGACCTGAAATTTGATTCCTCCTATTTTTCCTTCATGATCACCGACTCATACACGTTTAACTACCTTTTCTAAGTTGACGATTTCCCATATTTTGCTGGCCAGCATCTATTTGGTCTCATGCCTTTCACCGTGTTTCTGACATCTTTACTTATCAGTTCACAATCAAGATTTGAATACCAACTGCATTTTTCCAGCTCTGTCAAAACTTCCATTTTCCTACTTATCATCAAGTGCAAAACAGTGGTGTCACAATAAATATTCCTTTCTGTTACTCTAGACCAGGGCTGGGCAAAATACAGCCCAGGGAACAGATCTGGCCCGCCAGCCACTGGATCTGGCCCGCCAGCCACTGGATCCGGCCCGTGGACCACCCTGCTGGAATCCTCAGGCACACACAGCTGCTGCGTTTAACACAGAGGCTGCATTGCTCTGCTCTGCGGGGAGGGGGAGGCTTAGTGCGATTTCCCTGTCCCCAGCCCAATCCTCAGGTCCTATTGGCCAGAAACAACCAGCCAATACAAACTGACCTCAGCCAATCTCTCAGCTCTTATTGGCAGCTGGAGTTGAGAGCCACGTGGATGGAGCAGCCTGTATTTTCAAGCAGGCTAGGGCTGCCAGCCAGGAGACACTTAGGTAAACTCCTCCCAGCCAGCGCCTGCCTCTGGCACCCCAACTCCAACCCCAGATCACCATCCAAACTCTCTGCATCCCCTTTCCCAGGTGACAACTCCCTCCCAGACCCTGTACCCCCTCCCATTCCCTTCCCCCAGGCCAGAATCCTCTCCTGCACCTACACCTCCTCCCTGACCCTATACCACAATCCCCTGACCCAGGTCACAACCCCCTCCTTCACCCAAACACCCTCTGAGACCTTATGCCATCTCCTGTACCCCAGTCCCTTACCCCGTGAGCCCTTCTGCACCCAACCTCCAACCTAGACCCTCTACAGAAAAGTGAGGCCCTAGACCACTTACCAAAATCTTGGAGTGGCCTCCCACCAAAAATTATTGCCCACCCCTGCTCTAGACAATTGCCATATCCTGTTAATTCTTCCTTTACCAGACCTCTAAAACCTAGTCCTTCCTCTTCACTCCGACTGCTAAGATACCCTTTCATGCTTTGGTTACCTCTCACTTTTCATCCTGAAAGGTACATGTTTATGAACTCCTGTTCTTCACATCATTTCTCTACTGTATTTCCAAACTACTGCTGCAGCTAAAACATTCCCACCTTCCACTTTGATTATGTCAATCCCTTTTTCAGATCCTTTCAAGGGGTTCCCTCTGCTTTCAGCATCATATTCAAATTTCTCATCTTCAGGGTTTAGTACAGCTCTGTCCTTGCCTGCATGTTTGGTCTCTTATCTCCTTAGACCTATTCCCATTACTTCTGCTCATTCCAACCCGCCTTCCTGAATGTCCTCTTTTGTATCTTTCTTCCATCTCATCTTCCCCCTTCCCAGCCAGATTATAACTCCCTCTCTCCCTCTTTTCTTCACCCAATGCCTTTCCTCTTTTCATTCTAATTTCTCTTTAAAACCCAATTTAGGTGTTCATGGTGCTTTTCCATGATAACCTAAAAAATGTCCACCATTATATCCTATATGTTAAGATGGTATTATCTGTATCTAATCTAAGATAGAGACCCTGCTAAATTTACTACTGTCAGTTGCAAACACACTGAAATCTATGGGACTAATCACAGCAGAAAGTATTTTTCTCATTAGTGATTAAATGTCTGGCGTAGTCCTTATGCCTTGATCTTGCACTGGACTCCATCTTACAGTGTCTCACACATCCACAGCTCATTGCAAGATTGGACACTGAGGCTGTAAGATCCTGGGGGCTGAAACTATGTTGGCTATATAGCACTGAGCGTACTATAACCAGTCAATAAAAAATAAATCAAGATCACAGACATGCTACTATCTTTATTTTTTAACTAAAAATGGTACAATTATTTCACTTAAGTTTCTTCCATTTTGAAAGATTCTGCCAGTTTGAGAGATATTGAAATGGAGAGTACTGCTGGAACCCAAAATACCTTTTCAAACCAGAAACACTGTGGCTACGTCTAAATTGGCCCCCTTTGCCGGAAAAGGCATGCAAAGGAGGCCAGTCGGAATTGCAAA
>JANRFK010001785.1:30830021-30893942 GCA_030068395.1 Apalone spinifera
GATCCAAGAATAAATAAGGGGGGGGGGGAGAAAAAGGAGAAAAAAGACAGCGAATAGATTGTTCAAGTTACAAGAGGCTAATAAGAACAATTAGCACTTTCGCCCCCCACCCCAACATGGCTGGGCTGCTTGCCCAGATACTGCTGGCTCCCTGGGTGGCACAGGCCCCTGCTCCTGCTGTGGGCTCCATTGCTGTGCAGTCAGGAACAGCTGTGGGGCTGGGACTCTGACCCTGGCCCCATGCAGCCCCAGCCCTGGTCCTGTGCTGCCGGAGAAAAACATGGGGCTCTGACCCCAGCCCCACGCAGCCTCAGGCCTGGTTCTGTGCAATGGGAGAAAACCGCAGGGCTCTGATCCTGGCCCCACGCATTCCCAGGCCTGATCTGGCGCTGCTGGGGAAAAACGCAGGGCTCTGACCCCAGCTCCACGGATCCCCAGCCCTGGCCCCGCGCAGCTGGAGAAAGCCACCGGGCTCCAATCCTGGCCCCACGCAGTCCCAGGCCTGGCCCCGCACAGCCAGAGAAAGTGGCAGGGCTCTGGCCCCATCCCTGAACTGCCCCAGCCTGGCCCCATACAGCCAGGAAAAGCTCCTGGGCTCCAACCTCAGCCCCATACTCCTGGGAGCTGCTAGAGGGCTCCTGCTTCGGCCCTGGTACTGTGCTGCCCCCAACTGGGCTGCTGATTCTGATGTCCCACCTGACTGACCCTCCTGTCCTTAGGCTCCCGAACTCTCTGCTTCAGGAGCATCCGAGTTCCTGCCAGACCACAGATGTTGCCAGACCAGAGAGTCCAGGATTTTGGAGGTGCAACCTGTGCCTGGTTGTACTGGTAAGGGACATTCTTAGATTCCAAAACCCAAATCTTGTGGTTGGAACCACAAGAGACAGGAAAATATTTTAAAGTTTTTATCCTTGTCAGTCATTGGTCCCCAATCACCTATCATCACATGCAGCAGAAAACCATAGTAAATGGGTGAAAGTTATTCAGATTGTCCTGTTGAAGAAAAACTGAAATGATACTCCTCTAGCAAAATTTAAGTGTCTTATTGATTAACTTGTACCTGACTTTCCACTGTGCTGCACTTATGCAGTCTCTGATTTCAGTGCAAAGTGGATGTAAAACACTGCTAAAACAGAATGTACAGTGTGTACATCAGAATGTACATCAGAAAACAGTATCCAGTTGAATAATGTAAGCCACTCGGATTGTCATGTTAAATTAAAAATGGAACAATGACATATGGCTAACAGTGTAGGTTATTACATATCTAAGGATGCTTTAATCAAATCATCAAACAAAATGTAAGAAGTTTATTGATGATTTTGTATGCCACATATTCCTTAGCATCCTCATCTTCAGAGCATTCTTTCTAAAGAGGTAAATTGCCGTTTTTCCTGTGGCTATCAGCTAACTATTTATGTATCTTTGAAAAACTAATTACTTTTGTTTCAAAGAATTGCAAACTTCCCTTTAAAAGTAACTCATAGCTCCCAACTACTATTCTTTTAAAATCTGTGCTAGTCTCTCACAATTGGTTGTATTAGCAGAATCAACAAGACAGAAATCAATAAGATAATGTAGCACACTGAATTGCATGCCTTGATTTGCCCCTACATTGCATATTGTATATTTTTAATATCTTATGTGATATTTGACAGTTCAGAGGGAGATCTTTGTCAGAGTAATAGAAAATGTGACATCTTTTGTGTTCACCAATACTACTGCAATCCAAAAGCCTGTTTCCTATTTAATTTTGTCATCAGTGTGTCCTGACCATTTAACCATGATGGATCATTGCAGCACACAATATATTACATCATGAAGTGCTCATTGACCTAAGTTATATCTCTATTATTATTAATAGCTATTAATATTATTCATAGCATACCAGAGGCGTATATAATGCTTTACAAGCACTAAAGATAAAGTGTCAGAGTTCAATAATTTGGAAACACAAGTTTTGTGATGAAGTTCTCTATTAAAAGACAGTTGTTCAGATGGTCAGCTTCATTTTCTTGTGATATCCTTCAAATATAAAATAGATTCAGCTCAAAAATAATATTATTAGACATGTGCACGTACCCTTAAAATCCTTAGTAAATCCATGTAAAATATGTTGCCTTATTCTTATCTGAAAGGTTAGCTAATATTTCTATAAATATTCTAACTTGATTGAGGTTTAAGTTCTTCATAGTAGTCTGCACCTGACAATCATAATATGGGAAATGCTTTCCCCAATATTTACTTTGCTTATTGTAGTAGTTCTGCAGTAATAAGTATATGATATCCCTTCACCTTATACATTATTGCTTATATCTGCATTATTTTTCCTATATGTGCTTTTGTAATTCATGTACTGTTTGGAGGAGAGGACAAGCTGATATAGGAGCATAAATTCCATACATAATTGCATAGTCATTTAATCTTGTATGGTACATTTTTGCTTTCAGCAAAAAAAAAAATTGCATTCATTATATGAACCTGCTGTTCCCTCTTCATATTCTTGGATCTTCCTGGTCCTTTCATAATCTACTCACATAATTTAGCATAATCTGTTCACATACAAGCTAAATACAGGTATCAGATGGCATAAATGTTAAATACAGAAAAACACCATAAATTGATTATCTTTCTTTTCTTCTATTTTACATGTTCCCTAGGCTTCTAAAGCAATACCTTCATATTTTCACTTCATCATAAACTTTCAATTTGCAAACAGTTTAGATAGACATCTAACAACACGTTCCCAACATCTGGTAATAACACTTAACTGTCAGTAATTTTAATCTCTAAATCTCAAATCACTTTTCAAAGAAAGCAAATATTTTACAGATGAGGATCTGAGGCACAGACAGGTGACATGACTTGTCTAAGGTCACCAGCAAAGTTGGGAGTAGAACGTTCATGTTCCAAGCTCCACTCTAATGGTCTGTCTACTGGACAAAACTGTTTCTAGGCTAAACATCCAAGTAAACACTAAAAATACAGACTACTCCTTCTGTATCTTTTAATGAGGAGACTAGCACCAATAGCTAGCTACTTTACAGTGTAGCTCATTTGAAATAACAAATTGCCAATTTAGTAATTACCCTATATAAGACCTTGTAACAAGCCAGTCCATGTTAGAGAGAATAGATAACTCTCACAATGTGACCTGAAGGTCAAGAAATCCTGGCTCAAGGATGAAGGAAGGAAGGAAGGAAGGAAGGAGTTTCCAGAATTGCTCATGGAAAATCCCCTGCCAACAGCTTCCTAAACCTGACATCTGTTAGCTCATTCATATTAAGTAATCACAACTACCATAGACAACTTGGCCAAACTTTATATTAAAGTCCCCTATACAGAGTCAGTAAATGATTAATAGATGTTATAAACATGTTAAGAACATTAGTAACATGTTATAAAAGACTATAAGCACATCAACAGAAAGAAGTATATTTATAAGCACTCTAATTAGCTGCTAGACTCTTTAATCATGTCTAACAATTTATTTTAAAAACTCTTAATAAATCATTTATAAATGAAATCTTAACACAAAGTGTGACCAAAAACTTTGGAAGTAAAAAACAACATCTGAAATTCCACCCAGAAACTAACCGGAAGGCAATGCATTTCTTGGAGCACCAATATTTAGTGTTCTCTTCATGAACTTTCACTTAATGACTAACCAGCTGCAAACTTTATGAACTTAAGTTGGTGAATAGTATAGTGCCATGCAGAGCACACTGCAGTAGCCTAATCCCAATTTGACGAAGGCAAGGAGAACAGTCCCACGTCACAAAATCTAAATCAATCCTCATCCGGCAAAGGAATGCAAAAAAGCTTCCTCAGTTAAGGGGACTGACATAAATCACCATTTCTTCTAGTTGCTTTCCCCAGCAGCACAATCATATCCCAGTCATCCCTAGATGGAACCGGAACTTCATCTGAGCTCCAGGTTCACTCTGATACTGGATAAGCCTCTGTTCACCAAAAGGGTCAGGAGACACAGAGATTGGTGTCATCAGCATAAAGATGAACCTGACTAGAAGCCTCATATGCATCTTAAACAGGATGGACAACATATGACCCTGCATTGGAGAGCTCTCAGGATGGATGAGCAGATACCCCCAGTCAGACCTCTCAAAAAAGAAAAAATGGATCCACTCCACAACAATACCAACTATACTGGGGAAGTCCTACAGACTTGTCACTGAAACCTCCTGATCAAGAATAGTGAAGGAGGCTGACAGCCTGGTCTACAGGAACTAGCAAGCAGCAGCTCGTGGTACTTATGTAGAACACAGAGGCTAAAACCAGATTGAGTGAGGTCAAAGAAAGCAGAAGATTTTGGATATTGCCAAAATGGCCTCATATGAGGCTGTTTGCCTGTCCCTGGAGAGAACAGAAGGGAATGTGCGATTGTCTCGCTATGCTGTGTAACAGTCTCATTCTGTCCTCCTTGTGGTGTTAGTACTTCACTTTCTACTGACATAAGAGTTCTGTGACTATATTATAACTTCTTCAGTCAACACTAGCTATGGTTAATGGGTGGTGATGGGAAGAACTGACTTCACTGCCTGGTTTGGGTCACACAACATAGCAGAGAGTTCAGACTGTAAATTCAGAATGGAGTTCTCTGCCTTAATCAAAGTGTTACTTTCTGTCTGATGACATAAGCGCTGCCGTTTGCCATGCAGCATGGTGCAGTGTCAGTCATTTCACACACATCCAGATTGTACAAGGACAGTAACATTAAGGCTTCTCCGTAGTAAGTGCTCGTTCATTCATGTTGTGAGGAAATCTTCTCATACACACATTGCCTCTGATAACCCCAGAACATGCACTTACATCAAATCAGTTAAATATGCTCCTGTTCCATTACTTCATAGCCTCTGCAGACTACCTTGTCTCTGAATGTAGTCTGCTAGTCTTCAGGTTCTTGAAAACACATCAACTTGATATCTGTGGACAACTTTCATGACTGTCTTGAGTATTATCACTAAAGTAGTAATTTGTTCTTTCCAGGTGTCCACAGTGTATTGATTTTACATTGAGGTGGGTTCTGATCTTAATTACACCAGTGTACACTACTCGAGTGACTCCAGAGAAGCCAATGTGATAACTGAAGTTTAAATTTTGCCCAGCAATCCTTCTCACCTGAACCTGTTTCTGAGAGGGTAGTAGTGTATCATTCTTCCTCCTTGGTAGTTATTCCTATGCTGATCAATATCATCTTGTTACCTTGCACTTCTCTTCATCTATTTGTTGTACCCACCTGTCATTTCATCTTACACCTAGAGCACAAACTCCCCACAGACCAGAAACTGCCCTGAAGAATAGCTACTCGTATGTCTCAGGGCAAGAAGCTGGAAGAAAAGTCTCCGAAAAGATTAAAATCCTATTTACTTCTCTGGAGTTATGGGTGCTTAGTACCTCTGAACATTAGATCCATAGGCCTACCCATGATGAGCAGACACTTCTGAGAAGTTGAGCCCTACCCTCTTTTGCATGTGTAAAAAAAGCTATAAACATATTTACCTGTCATAAAAGTGAGGAGGCTTATTTTATTACTGATACTGAAAGAGGGGCACTGCAGAATAGAAATTCAAATAATTATTAATATGGCTTTGAAAGTGCATTTTCATTATTATCTTTATTCACTAATCATCGCTTTTGGCTGATCTGTGGAGCAGAGACAATAGGCTTCAACTGAAGTGACTGGTAGTATTTCCACTGGGTTCAGTGGGCATTAATCAGATCCACAGGGAAAAGGAAAAGACAAAAAGAAATTTACAAGAACAAGAGACCTAAATAACCTGCAATTGAATGTGGAAATAGAAACACATAAAAGACAACAGACGGAGCTAATTAACACTAATGGCTTCAGGTACAGCATTTACGTAAACTAGTAATTGCTTCCTGCATTTCTGGACATTGTAAAATAACCCCGTAGCATTTAGTTTGATGCTAGTGAACACCATTCTTAATGGCACTCAAGTTAAAAATATAACTTCTTCTAATATGTTCCTGTACTTGTTTAAAAACATGAGTAATGTTAACATCTTTCCAGCATATTTCATGGGTAGAGTTGTGCTACAGACACATAAATACCAGCCCTCTTAGGGTCTTCACATCCTGTCTGTGCCTAACTAATCTCTTCTTACTCTATGATCATTGCCATGAGTAGTATTTCTTAAGTTGGGCCAAATCCTGCTTTTTTGGAGGTAGCAATTGCCAAAGTTTGGCACCCTTAGCAGAAAAGAAATACAGCCCAATCCTATAAAAGCAGTTTGTGTAATCAGTCAAGTCCAGTGGCATTTTTAGGTTATACTGAGTTTGAAATTACCTCTTTAAGTTTCAGATTCTTCTTTTGGTACAGATTTTCTATTCAGGAAAATTGGCCTTAACAGATAAAACTAAGATTCTCAAACAAAATACAGTGGGCCAGAGCCTCAGTTTGTTGATCTCAATATAGCTTCATTGATTTCAATAAGACTCTGCCTGGGGTGGACCACAAGCCAGAGGTGGTTCACCAGGGTTTGTCCCTGGCAGGCTGATGCCATTTTATGTACCTGCATGTCAGCAGATACAGCTGCTTGAAACTCTTATTGGCCATGGATCACCATTCCCAGCCAACCGAAGTGATGTCCCAGTCCATGCTGCTTTCCACCATTCTGATTGTCTGGAAACGGCGATCCACAGCCAGCGGGGGATGCAAACAGCCATAAACGTGGACATGCAAATAAAAGAATTGGCAGCCTGCCAGGGCTAACCCTGGTGAACTGCATCCAGCTGACAGGTTACTTATTGCCCCTTGCTGGTTTATGCCAAATTACACCACCTGAAGGTCTGTCCTTAATTGTTTTCTCAGTCAGGAGGAGAGCAGTGAAGAGAACAGTGTAGTATGTCGAACTGTGCAGTAGAGTGGTAGAATTTATAGATATCTAATTTTTTGCAGACTTTTTCACTTTATTGATTAAACAAATTTTCTCAATTAAAGAAAAAAATGTTTACTTTTTCAGTGAAATACTCCAGTTATAACAGTTTTGTGTTCTTACTGTCAAGGTATTTCAGCAGAAAACCAGTGACGGTTTTGCACAAGACCTTCAGTTTTGAAGTTAAACAAACAAACAAACACACACTCAAGTTACATACATTTAAAACCAAGAGAAATAAAAAATAATCCAGATCTTTCACCTGTGTAAATTAGCAGTGACTCCATTGAAACTAATGGAGTTATGGCATTAGAAAGCCAATGTAAGTATGTTCAGAATCAGACCTTTACTTCTTAATGTTTATCGGAGTTTTAATTAATTCTTGCATCCCTATGCACCAGTCCTGTCACATGTTTCACTCTATCAGTGCACGTGACCAAGCTCAGATGGCTGGATTATCAACTAGTCCAACACTTCATAGCTTTATTGAACTTGAGGAGAGCTCTAAGCCAGTTTATACCACTTGAGAATATTGCCCATAAATGCTAAAAGCCAAACTTACATCTCCTGTGATGGGTAAGTGCTATAGCACTTTACAAAATAAAATCTCATTCCACATTGAACATTTTGATACTTCATTCTCTTTGTATTCATTAATATTAATCACAAAACTAGATAAACTTTAAGTGTGACTATATTTATATTATCCACTTTTTAAATCTTTTGCATTAAAACAATATACAGCCTTTATTTTTTCTTTTAGGAAGTAGTCATGTTAATCTGTATCTTTAAAAACAATGAGTAGTCCTTTGGTACCTTGGAGACTAACAAATATAATACCCATGAAAGCTCATGATATAATATATTTGTTAGTCTCTACGGCCACGTTTACACTAGGAAACTATTTCAAATTTAGTAAATTTGACTTAACTCCTGATTTAACAAATTTGAACTAGCGTGTCCATGCTACAGGGAAGCCTCGAAATTAGTCTGAAGAAGGCTGCATTAACATGGATACGATATTTCGGCCTTACAGCCCCAGGAAGCACTGGAGAGTAATTAGTTCGAAATACTCTGGGGAGTAATTATTTCAAAATAGCGGCACTGTAGCATCCACATACTGTTGTTTCGAAATAACTATTTTGGAATTAGCATTACTCCTGATGAAAAGCAAGAGTACAGATTTCAAGTTTTATGACCCATTATTTTGAAGTAACGAGCTTGGTAGTGTGAACTCTTCACTTATAAATTCGACCTGGGAGGGCGGTATTTCAAAATAATACCCTAGGGCTAAGGTGCCACGGGACTGCTTGTTATTTTTTTTCTTTGTTAGCATTGTGACAGGTTGGATCATAGGGGTCCCATTAGGGTTGTCACCCAGTGTGCTGGTCACTCAACTGAGCCTGCCTATCTGCCCTGTGAGGCACCCCACCACCTTGCCCTGCAGAGCCAGAAGACCTGGTCTCCACCAGCCAAGGCATGGTTAGGGTAACAGCCCCCCAGCAGAGCAACACAGATGCTGAACTAGCTCAGTTCTGGAAGGGCTCAGCTATGAGGCCATTGACAGCACCTAGGAACACAGTCCCAAAACCCTCCAAAATGTGTCTTACTCTGTATAAAAGTTTTACCCAGAAAAAGTTTGAAAAGCTTCTCACTTTTATCAACTTTTATCAACAAAAGTGAGATACGCACAGATATCACTTCCCACCTCCCCCACCGCATCAGTTATTTACACTGGGCTTGATAGTGTTTGATTAAGTATAATAAGTAGGATTTAAGTGATTGCAACTGAAAACAGATAGACAAAGTAACTACCTAAACCAAAATAAACCAAACATGCCAGCTAATCTTAACTCTAAGAAACGTGTTACATGCAACTTCTCCTAAAACAGGAGTGGGGAGCCTTTTTGGGGTCAGGTGCTCCTGACGCAAAGAAAAATCTGTTGGAGGCTGTACACAGATGAGAAGAAAAAAAAAACCCCTCTCACTGACCCTGACAGAGAAGCAGAAAAACATTCCCCACTTTTCCCTCACACACCAGTCTAAGGGGCCTAGGCTAGTAGATTTCCCAGGCTAGTAGATTTTGTCTGCTCCAGCCCAGCGCGGGGAGGAGGAGCGGAACGCCAGTGCAGGCTCTCTAACGCTGTAAAGAGCCCTAAGCCTCAAGGCCGGATCTGGCCCCCAGGTTTGATGTATCCCACCCCTGCCCTAACAGTTGTAATCATCTCTTTCACAAGTTAGGCAGCCTCCTAACTTGGGCCCAATTCTTCCCCCATTCAGTCTTAGATGTTTCCAGCAGACATCTTGGCTGGTAAGTGGGGGGGTCTCCTAGAATCTGGCCACACCTAGCATTGTTCAGTTTCTCCCTTTTATATGCCTTTTGCCCAAGACAGGAATTCTTTGTGCTCAGTTCAATTTTTTCTCACCTCAAGTGGAAAAATGCCAGACTCAAAATGGGTTCTAGCATTGGGTGGCCTGGCCACATGTCTTGACATGACTAACCACTATCCAAGCTTACAAGAAAAACAAAACTATTCAGAGATTGTTACGCCATGAGCGCTGGGCCATTAAGTTTCTGGAGTATCAGCAATGTCCCTCATTAGCATATTTTAAATTAGAAACAGAGTCACACTTCATACTTCTAACTTCACATACAAAAATGATACATGTATAAAAACAGAATATACATATTTAGCAGATTGTAACTTTAGGCAAAATGTTTCATGTAACATCATTTTTAAAAAGTGTTTTTGAATTATTTATATTTATAAGCCAGCTTTCATAAAGCATGGCAAACATGTACACTGAAAACACATCTATTGTTTTGATAGTTAAAAATTCACTACACCATTACAAAACACATTTAGTTGCATACTAAAAACTACTAATTGTTGTTTAGTAGTGAAATAAAAACAAGTATGTCATCAAATGTCTTAGTCATCAAATCTAACAGTTTAATTTTGAAATAGGTTACAGCCACTCCACCGAGTTATGAACAAGTTACGGACCAACACTTGGTCCGTAACTCGAAGTGTTCGTAACTTGGATCCCATAGAGTTACATGGCGACCGCGCTGTTCGTAAGCACGGATCGCCGTTCGTAACTCGAATCCGCATTTATAACCACTTTGGTCATAAGTGCGGATGGTCGTAAGTGGAGGTGGTCGTAACTTGGGGAGCGGCTGTATACTCGCAGGATTGTAGCCAACGTCTAATTTTTAACTCAACAAAAGCTGAAACATTGAGAAGCTGTGTTTTGTGCTTTTTTTTCCTGTACAAAGGAACAGTTTCTCTCTTCCTTAGAAAACAGTGATTTGGCAGAGTAATTGCATCATTATTCTTAAAATCTTTAAAATAAGTGAAAAACCCATCTTCCTTTTCTTTCCACATGTTGAGCTCTGTGCTTTGTTGCTTTGTCAGAGTTTAAGCTATCTAGACAGACATTTACACTTTTTATTATGAAAGAAGGGAATTATTTTGATGAGAACTTACTGCATTCAATATTATTTTAGAAAAATCTAGATTACTTCACAGAACTAGTTAGCAGCTACTTTAAAAATTTTAATCAACTACTCTTTGATTAACCTAAAGAACCTTGTTCACTGTCATGAGTCCTAGTCCTTTTGATGTAACAGTTCAAAGGTGTGGTCTACATTTCCATTTTTTTATGAATAAGGAATGTTGTCTGTGTAAATTAAATCTATCCAAAACCAAAGAATTTTCCTAATGACCTAGGCTCTTAATACACCAAAATGAAATTCTCGGTTTTACTTAAAAATAATATCTGTAAGAGTTACCAACTGCTCTGTTAAGCAACTTATCAACCAAAAACCTCAGTCAGAGAGAGAGAATGTGTGTTTGCGTGTCTGCCAGAAACATGAACATATCCAGTCATCCCTTTACTCTCCTTTTTTGTCTCTGTTCTTGAGAGTAGTCACAATATCAAAGTATATATTCAATTATATTCCCTTCTTCCACACTAAGATTCCTGTATACAAGAGACGGACGCAATTCATGGAATCGGGATTCATGGTTCCATATATTTGTAGGAGTCTCCTAACCTGGCCTAGAAGGCTATGGGAACCAGGAGCCAAGGGGTACTCACTGCAGCTGCCAGGAGCCGCAGTGTTCCCTGTGTCTCCTGGCAGCTGTGGTGAGTTCCCCGCAGCTGCCTGAAACTGTGGTGAGTTCCCCACAGCTGCCTGAAACTGTGATGAGTTCCCTGCAGCTGCCTGAAACTGTGGTGAGTTCCCCGCAGCTGCCTGGCCCTCACAGTGATTTTGGGAACCGTGGCTCCCAGTATTTATAAAATTCGCCATTTGCAGTGGATGTGGGAACACATCCACCATGAATGGCAAAGAATTCCTATATTTCATTACCCTGACTGCTCACAAGAAGGGTCAGCAAACAAAGCACTTTCACCATGGGTGGTGTTATAGTATATATACCCACAAGTACAATCTTCATAGATCTCTTTTTCCTGCCTGCAGCCCTGGAAGTGTTCTGTTAATAATTTAAATATTAATTCTTACAATGCAATGGTAGGTGGAACTTCAAAATCCAACACATTGCATTAAGAATCTGCTTTTCATTGGATTATACATTGGAACCTTCTATGCAGGCTTTTAGATGAGAGCCTAGCTAGCAAGACACCCGCAAAAGCTATGCATTGATGACAAAATCCACAGAAGATAGGAAGGGGGAGGGGAAAGGCTTTTATCTGCATTTGAAATTAAATGGATCTTGTCCAATAGGAAAGGCACCCTGGCACTACAGACTTCCCTGAAGGATGCTAATGCAGTCAAGTGATTTAGAAAATCCTCTTGAGATTATGTTAGGAGAGGAATAGGGTTTAAACACATTACTGAGACAAATTGAAATAGGAAGAAGGGGAAAGACAGTTAGATCAGACAAGGAGAAAGTTGTAGTAATCATGGTGAGAGAAGACATGAAAATGAAAATAGGTATTAGTAGGAGAGACAGCAAGGGAAAATATTAAAGAGGAAGAAAGAAGAAGCATTGGACCTTGTAAGAAACTGGAAATAGTTTGAAAGGAGAGAAAAAAGAGAAGATTACAGGAATATAGGAATGGGAGTATAGGAATGAAAATAGGAAACATAATGGCAGTTGTCAGAAACTAGTAGTGAAGAGAGATAGAGGAGAACAATTGGAAGGCAAGATGAAAAGTTCAGTTTAAAGAGATTGAATTGCTGGTGGTAGGACTTCTAAGAAAAGATGCAGAAGGTGGCTAGAGATGTAAGAGAAAAGAGAAGTGGTAGGACTTCTAAGAAAAGATACAGAAGGTGGCTAGAGATGTAAGCATGGATGGAAGAAGAGCCATAGTTCTGGTCTGTTTATTTTTTTCAAACACAGAGGCTATGGGCCGTAGTTTCCTTTGGTGTAAACTGGTATAAAGATGAGCTGGCCAGCACTTACCATGTTTCAACCTTAGAAAACCAGACAATTCCTGACACAAAGAAAGGGAGAAAACTGTTCTACCTAGTTTGACACAGCATCAGGTTTATGCTTCATTTTCTTTAGTGGTGTTAGACACTGCACTCATGTAAGAAAGAGAATAGAGTGTACTTCAGTAGGGAAAACATGAGGCCCTGATAATACAGATGTATGTTTGTACTGTAACAGTACATACCTCTAATGTTTATACTCCTTATCAGAACCACAGGTCCAGGTATATGATTAGAGTGTAGACTGCCTCTGAAAAAACGCCTCCTGGCCCCTCTGTGTCAACCTCCAGTCCTGATGCAGTTATTAAAATGGCAGACCTCTCCTGTAGGGATGTTAGATAGTGTAGTTGAATAGTCGTGTAACCACATGAAATGTTAGCAGTTACACAACTATTCAGTAGTCCCCAGGGATGGGGTGGGGTGGGCAGCCAGTGTGTTCCTGACCCCACTCCTGGGGAGTCCCCTGCCTCCCCACGCTGCTGTCTCTCATACAGAGGCAGCAGCACAGGGTGGCAGCAGTCCCTGTCCATGTGGGTCTGAGCTTCCCACAGACAGAGGCTGGTCCAAGGCAGCAGCCTCTGTCCGCAGGGGGTCCAAGCTCCCTGTAGACCAGCCTCCGTTCGCGGAGAGCTCTTGCTGCTGTAGGAGGCGGGGGGGGAGGGGAGAGAAGGGCGGCAAGAAGGTCTGCTTAAAAGCAAACTTCCCGTTCATATCGGCTCCAGACTGCCCCCCTTCCTCTCCGCACTGCTGCATCTCTAGCAGAAACAGCAGCACAGGGGTGAAGGAGAAGGAGGATCTAGTGCTCGTGGGGAGCCTGCTTAAAGCCAGCTCCTTACAGGCACCGGTGCCGCTCCCTGCCCCTTGCTACAGAGGCAGCAAGGTAGGGGGAATGCGTATATTTGACAAGATTAATCATGAGCCAAGGCTTATTGGTTAATCATATAGTCAACTACATGTTGACATCCCTACTCTCCTGTGCTCACATCGACTCTCCTCTCAGGCAAATTTGATATTTCCACTTTTATATTTTGAGAATTCTTTGTAGCTTTTGTGGCAGGCAAAGAGCAGGTAAACCAGTGAACATTTAATGGGCATTTTTAACAGTTTACTTACTTCAGGAGAGATTCCGGAGGATAAGAAATTGGTTAATCTCGAAACAGAAGCTAGGAAGAGGAAGAAGTAGAGCCTTATTAGCACCAAGGCTTTCTCTGCTGAACCTCTTCCCTGAAGATGTCTGTTGGAGTGCTGTCTGTGGGTGATTTAGAACAAGTACATTTTCCTTTTTTAAATTCATAGCCTATTTAACTTTTCTTCTTTCCTTCACTATGTGGGTTCGATAGGGAAGATTTTTGCACATGGATCATTGGCTCTCTTTTAGTTTTTCAACTTAGTGTTGGGTTTTCAAAAGAGGCCCAGCACTGAGATGTTCCCATTACTTTCAATGTGGGGCTTTATTTATCCATTGCCCCTGTGTTTTGACAATTAGCTTTCTGTAAATTAAATAAAAAAGGTCAGAAATATGGGAGTAAGTTACAAAGGAAGGTGATGGAAGCAAAATTCATGACACACCTAAGATTATCATAGAATACTAGAACTGGAAGGGACCTCAAGAGATCATCAAGTCCTGCCCCTGCCTTCACAGTAGGACCAAGCACCATCTAAGATCATCCCTGATAGATGTCTGTCCAAACTGTTCTTAAATATCTCCAGTGATGGAGATTCCACAATCTCCCTAGGCAACTTATTCCAGTGTTTAACCACCCCGACAGGAAGTTTTTCCTAATGTCCAACCTAAACCTCACTTGCTGCAATTTAAGCCCATTGCTTCTTGTCCTATCCTCAGAGGCCAAGAACAATTTTTCTCCCTCCTCCTTGTAACTTCCTTGTAGATACTTGAAAACTGCTATCATGTCCCCTCTCAGTCTTCTCTTTTCTAAACTAAACAAGCCAAATTCTGTCCTTCTTTTTTCATAGGTCATGTTTTCTAGGCCTTTAATCATTTTTGTTGCTATTCTCTGGACCTTCGCCAATTTTTCCACCCCGTTCTGAACAAAAGAGGACTGTCTAGCTTTGACTACACTACAGCTTTTGCCAGAAGAGGCAATGCAAATGAAGTGCTGATAAGCATTTTGTCTCACTTCATTTGGATAACCTATTCCGAGCTGTTTTTGTGCAAGGGGTTTTTGCGTAAAAACAAGCAGCGTGGCCATGTCTGTTTTGCACAAAATGGGGGTTTTGTGCAAAAACAGCTCGGAATAGAGTATGCAAATGAAGTGTGACAAAATGCTAATCAGCGCTTCATTTGCATTACCTCTTCTGGCAAAAGCCGTAGTGTAGACAAAGCCTCTGTGATTGAGTGAAAAAGCAGGAAGTTAGTCCAATAATGAATTTTTAAAAGACAAGTTGACTTAGGTAGTCTGTAAGTTTCCTTACTTTAGTACTTTCTTCACAAGCCCTCTCCATCTCTTATAACATACTGGGATGCAGTGTGGGACAAAAACTCAAAATGATGGACACGCACAAAGTAATATACATACTATAACTCACTGGGTATGGCTAGACTACAAGATTGTGTCAGAAAAAGGTATGCAAAATGCACTCCGCATTTTGCGTACCTTTTTCTGATTCTTTTGTTGGAAGAGGCTTTTCTGACATTTGGCCTGTTTAGACTGGGCCAAATGTCGGGAAAAAACCCTCTTTCGAAAGCCCCTTTCTTTCTCAGAGGACGAGGAATACAAGGGCTTCCGACAGAGCATGTTTGCTCTTCCGCAAAAAAAAAAGCGGAAGAGCAAACACGTTCCCTGGACGCAGTGGAGTTTTTTCAGGATACCTCCAGTATCCAAAAAACCCTCACAGTCTAGCCATACCCACAGTAATGAAAGGCAGTTCTCCCAGTCCATGCCAGGAAGTCAGTCTATTCTTCCACATTGCATATTGTTGCACATTGATAGAGGCTGTTTTGGTGTCACAGATTACTGTTTACATCATCTATGCACGTACATATATATGTGGTCAAAAATGAGGTGATTTCTTCAGCCCAGTCTGGAAATTGGGATTTAGATATGTAATCTTCCAACAATATCCTGTTGGAAAGGTGATTCCCACTTAAAAGTAGAAAGGTAGCATTAGAAATGCATTTCCACAGATGTCATGCTTTCATTCCATTTCTTCTCTCCATTTCATTCTCCATTTAGTAACCTCTTGGTTCTCCCAGAATTAGCTTGTATACTTATAATATAGTCAAAGGAAGTAATGAAACATGTAACATTCTGACACTCTCAACTATGAACTTCTAATATATTATGCTTATAAAAGCTAGAACTGTACTGTAATTGGGTAATGTCATTTTATTAGATTAAATATCTAGTTTCCCCACACCAAATATAATACATTCAAGGGGACCAAATACAAGACTGCCAAGACTGCTTCTTGCAGATATTATTCATTGTTCATTAAAGAATGAGCTGATGGGAAATATGGAAAATAAGTGGAAGAAACAGATCTTTCCTGAACAAGCTATTTGAATAGAAATTGTGTATTCTGGGAAAAGAACTAAAATATCATTTCCATTAACCACAAGTTGTCAAATCTATTTCTTTAGAAAAAAATCCTATGAATTTCTGGAAGCTTATAGCAAAAGCAAGATTATTATGGAGCATTTTTCAACTGACATAGTAGAAATTAAAACCAGTCATTTTGAAAATAAATATGCCCAATCCTGCTGTTGATGTTCATTGCACGTTGAAGGGAAAGGTGGAAGTTGTACCATGTGATGATGCATGTTGCATCTGATGAAGTGGATTCCAGCCCATGAAAGCAAATTTGTTAGTCTTTAAGGTGCCACAGGATTCTTCATTAGTTTTGCTGAAACACACACAACTACCTCGCCGAAACATGTGATGATGAGGAGCAAATATGAAATTCAAATCCAAACTGAAGCACTGCTGTGCTACTGTTGAATACATTTAAAGGGCACAGCAGCACTCCAAAGATGGTTAGCATAAATGCAGGACAGGAAAAAGGGGGCCATGTTGAAAGGCCCAGTAATTGCGCTTGATGCTATAGCTATGTTGAACAGTGCACAAAGGGACAGCACTGAGGGGTAGGCAAGTTTCTAATCATGTGCATCATTTTGGTATTTTTGTTCTCTCTTGTGGCACATATATTTTTGTGATACTCTTGTCTGTCTGGGTACATCACACTAGCCCCCTAGATCGATCTAGGGAGCCTAATGAGGGCGACCGGAATTGCAAATCAAGCCCGGGATTTAAATATCCCGCGCTTGATTTGCATGTTCCTGGCCGGTCGCCATTTTAGAAATTGACTAGCCCGAAGTAACTGCCCGCATCTACACGCGGCAGTGAAACGGGATTCCGGAATAAAGACCCTAAATCGAATTAGGTGGTAAACCTCATTCCACGAGGAATACCACCTAATTTGATTTAGGGCTTTATTCCGGAATCCCATTTCACTGCCGCGTGTGGACGCGGGCAGTTACTTCGGGCTAGTCAATTTCTAAAATGGCGACCGGCCAGGAACATGCAAATCAAGCGCGGGATATTTAAATCCCGGGCTTGATTTGCAATTCTGGTCGCCTTCATTAGCCTCCCTAGATCAATCTAGGGGGCAAATGTAGATGTACCCTCTGTGTCTCTGCTCCTATATTGTAAGCAATTATGGGTTTTGTGGATCAGTTCCCATATTCTCCATGCTGGTGTGCTATTTCTTAGGAATAGAATCCTTCTGTTTTCCTTTCTTGTCTATATAGACATTTACAGTGCTCCTTCACTAACGTATTTGAATGCTTACCACATGTTAAAAAGTAGTAACTAAATGACCTCTTTCCTTCTGAGATATAGAATTACACTTGAGTGGTTAGAAAATTTGTGAGAGTTTATTATGGGAAAGCTAGGGTAAAAAGATATTTGTATGTAATTGTGAAAATTGTGAGATCCTGTGTCATCTGTCTTCTATGAGAGTGAGTTCCACAGTTATATTCAAATCCTGTTAATCTGCCTTTTATAATCAATAATCTTCCCCACTGGTTAATGGTTCCATTTTTCTGGTGAAACATAGCTGCTGTGTAGGTCATGATAGCAAAGAGAGAGGTGATTTCCGAGGGCAGTAGAAGTTACCCCAATAAATATTCTGTATATCGAGACAGAAATCTTCAACTGGACTTCGTACACAATGGGAAGGTTACCTGTATGATGTGATGTATCCACAGCAACCTGTTATTTAGCAAGAGGACTTCTTAATTTTGTAGAGTTTGAAGCTTTTTTAGAACACCTGGCTTCTCTCCTTGATATAGTGTGTTGCAATAATCAAAGTCATAAACATGTAGATGACCATGGACTGCATTCCATAATGTAATATTAAATTTTCTACCCCACAAGAAAAATGGGTAGGATTTTTGAGATGATGGGTTTTGTTGGGTTTTAGGAGGGGGGTTTGCAGCTAGTGTCATGTGGACATCAGGCAACATTAAATTCAACAGGATCACAAGGCTGCAAAGCAGTTTAAAAATGTGAGGGCAGATATCCTTAAGATTAGACTTTACAGACGAGGCTAGTTCTTCTAAGTGCTTTTTCGCTCCCCAAAAATCACCTCCACCTTGCGTAGATCCAGCTGCTCTTTATCACTGTACTTGAGAAAGCTGGGAGTAGGGATGTTAAATTTAAATTAATTAACTAATTGAATAGTCGATGGGATTTCCATTAACTATTCAATTAGTCTATAAGGGCACCTCCCCCTTTGAACTATAGCAAGAGACCTGTTGGGCTCTTGCTACAGTTCAAAAGCGGAAGCCCTGCAGGGAGCGTGGGTCCAGCAGGGGCCTGGCCCCACGCTCCCTGTGGCGCCTGAGCCTTTGAAATGTACAAGAGCCCCAGTGGGCCTCTTGTATATTTCAAAAGCAGAATCGCAGCAGAAGCGGCAGGAGCTGCTTTAGTCCTCACTTGCACAGTTTCCCGCTGTGCCTCTACCTCCCCTATCCCCCGCGGAGACAGTGCTAGGGCGAACCGGCTTTTAAGCCAGCTCTTCCCAGCTCTGGCTCCTGCTCCCCCCCCCACCCTTGCTGCCTTTGATGGAGACAGCAAGGGGGGGGAAGCGACTAGTTACATCACTAGTTAACTATTTGATAAGCTTATGCTTATCGATCGTGTACTAGTCACATCCCTAGCTGGGAGATGGTACTATTATAATCAGTGTAAAGATGTTGCTTCACCTATTTCCAGTGGCTTTCTGTAGATATTTAGTAAGACAGAAGATTGGAATGAGCAGGGATGGAGTCCACAAGTGAGTGCAGTGGAGATGGAGGAACAGTTTCCCCATCCCAACTCTTTTACCCTCAAGCTATGATGAGGTGCCTCCTACAATTCTACTACCTTTTGGAGGCGGGACTGTAGTGTGTGGTGATCTATAGTACTAGATGCCTTTTGAGAGGTCCAGCTGGATGACAATGGATGTACTGTCCCACTCCGTGGCCAGGCTGAAGTCATCTGCCTCTACCATTCTCTGGCCAGAAGCCAGTGAAGTAGGGATACTGACAACTGACAGGTGGCATAGGAGACCATGTTTTTGCTAGTGCTCAGACATCATGTGGAAGGAGGAAAAAGATCTAGTGTGACTTTTAAAAAACAATTTAAACTGATCTAGACCTCAAATAATAAACTATGTTAATCCTAACGATATGCTTATTGCTTGATGTAATGCAGAGTGAAGATTATTTGTGTATCCTAACACTGCATTTCCATAACAAAATGTTTATATTCCCACCCCACTTCCAGCCCAAGTTTAACCTTACATCTGAATTGCAAAGGTTTATAATTCTTAGTTTGGGGAAACCTACAATAAACATGTAATATATTTTAACAAATTATTATATGTACTTTTGACCTTTACTACATTTCAACATAATTTTGATTTGGGAATGGATATAGTATGTGGGACTAATTTCATATAGAATCATAGAACACTAGACCTGGAAGGGATCTCGAGAGGTCGAGTCCAGTCCCTTGCGCTCACAGCAGGCCAAATGTAATCTGCAAAAGATTTTCCAGATTACCATATGTAATCTGGAAACACATTGGACACTTGCTCTGTACGTTCTAAGAAACAGAACTCAGCCACTGATGCTGTGGTTGTAATCTTTTTAACAACTCTAATGAATTATTTTCTGTTTTCCAAATGAATCTCTTTTCTTCAGTATTCTATTGATGCTACACTAAATAAATTGTGTATTTAATTTTTCTTTAGATCTATAAAATTCAGACTCAAATGTCTTAGATAGTCCTGCACTTAATCTGTATTCCCTTTCCCATAGTTACCTATTATTATTAAAATGTGTAAATACCAGCTTTCCCCTTTCTAATCATAATCTCCTCTTGATGCTCAGTTGCTTCAGTGATTTCATACACCCTCTCAGTTTAAGTAACTGTGATGTCTAATATATTAAACTGGAGCATCGTTGAAGGACACAAGTAGAAGTAGCAGGTAGTTTATAATATTTTATTATTCTTTGACAGCCATAAGTGTGCTCAGTGTGACACAAACATAAATGAAGACACAGTTCCTGCCCAGATGTAATGTAATTGTGCAAACAAGTCAGTATATGCATTGCAAAATTAATTCAGTTGGACATTTTTGTATTGTAAAAGATAGTTAAGGAGCTAATAGTAGATATGTCCACAAAGAATAGGAGATAACTATTAAGCAGGTATTTACTTTTGGTGGGGGAAAGTGAAAATAAGTTAACGAAAGTAGCACAGTGCTTGTAAACACTCTGACTTTTAATTGCAGAGGAACAATACAACTTGTTGCATTAACTACCCAATTTGTTTTTTATCCATACCAGTGCTGTTAACTTTCACTTTATACATTTGGAGACTTGAATTAAGTTTGGTGTCAGATGCAAATCAATTAGTTCAGTTTAGTGTCAGTCATCAGAAGCCAGATTTTTAAAAAATCAATGCCCTAAGTTCACATGCATTTGGGCATGTGCACAATTTTCAGTGCAAACACTGCTGCCAGAGAGAAATTTGAGTTTTGGAAGAGCTGGCAATTCTGACTGTAAACACAGTGTTGAAAATGTATTCCTCGGTATACAGGATGACCACATAATTTAGCACAATTTTTTTGCAAGACAGTTTCAGAGGTGAAGTATCAGGGGTTCCTATAGTTCAGGTAATAATAGAACTGACACTATTTGAGTATACACACGCAGAATAGAGTGTCCAATGTGCAAAGAGTGCAGGAAATGATATTTTAGCTTTTTCCAATGGGAGACAGCAGAGGAATATGACAATATGGTCTCATTTTGGAAATGCAGTTTCAATAGTAACATACAGTCTTTACTGATCTTAAGCCTCATATTTTCCCAGAGTCTCAGAGGGGCAGCCATGTTAGACTGTAACATTAGGCTGTATATATATTTGTTACTCTCTAAGGTGCCACAGGACTACTCATTATATTTTTCCAGAGTTATCCATACTCAGAAAACACAGTTGTATATTACTGCAGTTAAGATTCCTTCCCAAGGAAAAACAGGTGAGTGTCTGCAAACTGGATTGCTATTAACATACCAAATGGACCAGTTATGTCCCTTTGTATATACAGACAGGTCTGCTTGTGAGCATTCTTTGACATATGGGAACATTTAGTTGTAATACATAAATGAAATACCAATATGCAGGAACCAGGTAGGAACCACATCAATAGTCAGCCAGGGCCTATTGAGGATCTGATGGGACTACAAGTATGGGGAGAGATGGGGGAAGGTTTCTAAAAAATGAGAATATATTTGATCAGTTTCAAAAATTTTTCAGTTAGCCTGCTTAGACAGTACACAGTGGTCAGTGCCAGAATGCAATACCACCTTATATTCACATTAGGAACCTGATTCTGATACACAGCCTATGGCAATGCAAAGGGGCCTTTTGGTGTAACTAAGAATCAGGCCCTCAAATGTTTTTGACTGGATTGTTTCTCTTTCTAACAGCTAATGGTATCTCCTCTTTTTCTATTAGGTGGAGAGGATTGTTGACAAAAGGAAGAACAAAAAGGGCAAATGGGAATATCTTATCAGATGGAAAGGCTATGGAAGCAATGAGGACACCTGGGAACCTGAGCATCACCTGTTGCATTGTGAGGAATTTATTGATGAGTTCAATGGACTACATGTCACTAGAGAAAAGCGAACAAAACATGGGAAACAGACCAGTGCGCCAAAATTTTTACGAGAAAGCCGAGGGTCCTCTGTTGAGAAAATATCACACAGACCTTCTGAATCTGGGAAGGCCAAAGGGTCAACACATAAAAGAAAGCGAATTAACCCTTCTCTTCAAAAACAGAAAAGAGGGTACACAGCAAAGCCGGCACCCACTGGCGACAGAGCTGCTAAAACTGTGACTTACCGAACTACTCCCAGTGGTTTACAGATCATGCCCTTGAAAAAGCCGCACAATGGCCTACAAAATGGAGATGCCGGTCATGAGAAAGATTCTAGACATTTTGGGAATGGCTCCCAACAGCAAAACTTGGATTTAAATGGCCATGAAGGAGAACATGATTTGCCCAGCATGTTGGAAGTTAATAATGATGTGCCTGTTGTGAATGGAATCGGTATGTGATTTAAACAGCAACAGTTCTTTCTGTTGGGTTTTCATTGTGGCAATTGATAATAGTGCCCCATTCATGGAACAGCGCCCCATTCATTATTATCAGGCCGCATGAATAATAATCAGGTGAAAAAGGTCCAGACTCTTTCCATACAATTTGTATTGAATTGTATGGAATTCAATCCACTTCTTCGCCTCCCTCCCTTTTCCCACTGAGTCATGAGAGGCAATGTGGACTTTGTCACACACCTTTCTGGTGTGTTTTATTTACAGGTGTTTGTGGGAGAGGGATGCCGAGGAATGGTGTAGGGATGACAGTTGAGGTATGTACAACCCTAACATTTTGGTTATACCTCTTACCAACTCACTGATCATTTCTCAGTTCCACAAGTACTGGCCCACCAAAGGCAGAATCTTGGAAATTATCTTAGTATTAAATTTGTTGCCTAAACTTTGTGATAAATATGCCTGGATAATTTTAAGGAACTTATTATTGCCACAAGTAATAGTAATCTTTGTGAGGTAATTATTCAAAATTGTCATTCCAAATTAGCCCAGAAATCAATGTCTCCTACTGTAACTTGATTCATAGGAAGGTGCAAGGCAAAGACTTCACTGGAAGGTACTAGAAGCTCTGTAGAAGACAATTATAATAGCCTAACTCCAAGGGACATTTATTCCTTATCCCAGTAGTTAGTGGTTGGCTTATGCCCTGGAGAATAGAATTCATATCCCTTATAAAAAAAAATCATCCTGTTCAACATAATTGTGGAGTTTCTCCTTCCATACAGAACTGTCAAATCCTTTAAAACTTGTACTAAGCACTCACTGATATATTTTCTGTGGGTTAATTATGTATTGTGTATTCCTTTTTAGTAGTTTCTCCCTTTCAATTTCACGGAACATCCCCTTCTGCCTATATTTTGTGAAAAGATAAATAGGAACAACCAATTTACCAGGCATCACCTCAAAACCAAGGAGTGCCAGTCTTTGCAGTCTCTCCCCCTATGGAAGTCTTTCCATGCTTCTAATTAATGTCATTGCTTTTCTCTGGTCTCTTCTGTTTCTGCTGTATATTTCTGGAGACAGTGTGAACCGAACCTAACACACTATTCTAGGTGAGAGTGTACTGCTGACAGATACAATAGCATTATACTGTTTTCAGTATTTTCTATCCCTTTCTTTATACTTCTTAACATTGTTTGCTTTTTTCACTGCTGCTGCACACCAAGCAGCAGTTTTCACTGAGGTGTTCACAGTGACCCTGCCGTCTTTTTTTCTGAGTGGTTATAGTTAATTTAGAATCCAGCAATGTGTCTGAGTAGTTCAAATTCCTTCCATTGTGCATTTCATCTGCTAGCATTTTGACAATTCACATGTTTGTTAGGATTCTCTCTAGCTCCCTACAATCTCCTCTAGTCTTCACTAATCAAATCTTGTTCTCTGCAGATGTTTTTGTCACTTCACTTTCTTTTCAGATCATTTAGACGTATATTTAAAAAAAAACACTAGTCCTACTACAGATCCTTAGGGAAGCCCACTGTTAGTCATTTGGCATCATAGAATAAATGTTTTCTTTTCCACTCTATATTTTTATTAGCCAATTTTTAGTCCATGATAGTAGAGTTTCCTTAATAACCTTTTGTGAATGACTGTCAGAGCTTTTTGTAATTCTACATAACTTATATCATGTCATCCAGTTTTCTGCTATATTGTGGACACACATTCAAAGAACTCTAGTATGTTAGAGAAGTGTAGTATTCCTTTACAGGGGCAGACTGGGTTATCCTTATGGCCATGAAGGTGTTATTAATTTCTTAATTATCATTTTTATATTTCAGTGACATGAAAACGGCGAGGAGTCCTGTGGCACCTTATAGACTAACCGAAGTGTAGGAGAATAAGCTTTCGTGGGCAAGCATCTGACGAAGTGGGTCTTTGCCCATGAAAGCTTATGCTCCGACACTTCGGTTAGTCTATAAGGTGCCACAGGACTCCTCGCCGCTTTTGCAGATTCAAACTAACACAGCTACCCCTCTGATACAGTGACATGAAATTATGTAGTATATTCCTTTGCTAATCCCATAGTTACCCCAGCAGTTGCCACATTGTACATCCATTGCTGGTACTTGAGGATTTTATAAGAAGTTCATACCTGCACTTGATGCTCCTCATTTGTGATGCTTCAAATTCACAAACACACCCATTTATCTTGAACCCTTTCAAGTATGCACGTTAGCCAATGGAAGCTTGAAGCTGAAAATAAGGTACCTGTGTTCCAACCTTAGCATCCAAATGTCCTATCCAGTCCAGAGAGAGCACACAGAAGCATGTGCTTAACTTTACGCATACAAGTAATCCCTGTGACTTCAGTGAGGCAACTATGCTTAAAGCTAGCAGCCTGGGCTTTTATGCATTGCAGTGTTTGGTTCAAGGAGTCTGTTTGCAAACTGAGTTTCACCTATGTTGTGTGTAAAACATTCAAGTTATTTTTCTTTTGTGTACTTACAGGTTTTAATGAGTCGAGGTTTTTAATGCCTATTACTCTATTCATTTTCCAGGACACAGTGTATTGATTCAGAAAGCACATAGCTTCCGTTTATGCTTTACACATACCTTCCATTTATGCTTTAAGATCAGTTTGTAAACAAGGGGGAAATAAAATAAGGCCTACCCTAGAGAACTATAGGGGCAAATTACCCTTTCATTTATCCTCACAAGGAAAAAACACATGTACCATTTCTTGTTTGAATAATACCCTTGATAGGGCTTTCCCCCCCGCCCACCCTGACATACTTGCTTGCCCTGAGTTCCCAGCTGTGCTGACACTTATAGATAGCTTATGGCATAACAGACCATTTTTATAATGAATGATTTTTACATTGTATCTCCCCAACTCCCTCACTTCTACTTGTGCTTTTCACTCATCATGCTCCCTTCACTCTATGATGGTCTTCCTGCAGCCAGCAGCAAACTGAAGCTGGATTTTGATCGCTGCATCTTGATCTTAGAGCTTTTGGAGTAGATAGATCTGTGTCTATCTGCACTCTTGAATTCAAGACTCCATCCACTGTCATGTTGCAGTGACCAACATACACAATGGAGAAAAGAGAAAGGGGACAACATAGTCAACCAAAATAACAGGGGAATGAATAGAAACAGGGAAAAAGAGGAGTGGACAGGACAGATTAAACATTATGCTTTTAAAGTTTTTTGCTATAGGCTTGTGAAGAGTTACATTCCCTGCCAGGAAGAAATTGGAGAGTGACAAACTGCAAGTAAATCAAACAAATCTGCATTGCTATTCCTTTCCAGCCAAGACAAATCTGTTTTCCACTCAGTTTGCACACTTACGGGAAGGCTTATTAGCATTAATTCAGATGCCAGTTGTGATCTTGGCGTATGTCCACTTAGTACTGGACTGACATCACCAACTCCTTTTACATAAGACAGCTGTTAAGTCTTCAGTCACCCCAGTCTTGGCTATAGTCCAACCCAGAACCTAGCAGTGAAAGGCCTTGATCCCACGATCCTGAACCAAAAGTGCCTTTCAAACTTTAGCAATAATGAAGCAGTAATTGAATTAACCAGATCATTATAATTGGGCCATAAAATGCATAACTCTAAAATGAATTAATCTGTATTTTGTCTACAAAATACCACACACACTGATGGTGCTGTAGAACTTAAAATATTGTGACAAAGTTCCTCATTTCATACAGTGGATTCTGGGGTTCTGAGTAGGGGTATTATCTCTCTCTGTCTGGGTAAAAAATGGCAATCCCAGTCTGATTGTTCATGCCAGTGGCTCACTGCAACTCTCAGACTAACTCCTTTACTTCAGGGGCAAGCCATAATCTGATTTAGCCACTCTCATCATTGGCATAGCAAAGGGGAAAGGGAGGGGGAGAATCTAAGACCTTGTCTAAACAGGCACATTTGTCACCAAAACAGTGAGTGTGTTCACTCTACAATGTGACTTTTGTCAGGAAAAATGCCCAGTTTTGGTGACAGAAAACTTCTACTCATGAGAGTCTTTTGTCTTTTCCCCCTCCCTTTATTGTCGACAAAGGGCCAGTGTGGACTCTACTGTTTGTTTGGTCAAGAGAACTGGCTTCCACTATTATCCCATAATGCCTGCCCTGATGGCTGTGCTCAGTGTTTTGATTTCCTGCTGCCCTGCAGGCACGCACCCCTCCCCTTTCAAAGCTCTGGGGTAGTATCTGACAGCTGAGTTCCTTTTGGGGAACAAAGAACAAAATCATTGGAATGCTTCTGTTCTGCCCTGCACTAGGAACACAGTGCCAGGCAGACTGCTGCTGCAGGAGGAGGGCTGGAGAGACTGCTGTGCTGCTTTGACATTCCGTAGCACTGAGAGCTCACAGAGCTACCAGGGAATCCCAAGAAGCACAGGGATCAGCTCTGCAGTGTTGTGGGAAGACACTGTGGGGTGCTTACCCATACTGCTAGCACCCTGTCAACAGAGCAAAGCAATGTGGCCATAAAGTGGCAACAAAAGGAGGCAGAAAAACTAGTTAGACTGTTTTTCACTTTTGGTGACTTTTGCATGTCGACATTTTTGTCACCAAACCTTCCCAGTGTAGCCATCGCCTCCGCCTCTAGTGGCCTCTCTGGATGTGGAGGTAACAGGCTAGATTTCTTAAATCATTCTCTCCTTGTCTAGCAGGGGTTTATCTCCCTCTGACTTCTAGGGTCCATGGGGGCTGCTCCCCTGGCAGAGCTCACCCTGTGCCTCGCTTCTGTCTCTGCAGCTTTCCCACCTGGTACCTGACATCGTGTCTGCAATTCCTGCTCTTCTCCTCCCACCACTCCTAGCATGCCACTATTCTGACTAAAGGGGAAGCTTTTAACCAATTACAGCTGGTCCTTGACTGGCCCAATCAAACCTGTCTCAGCTGTTCTACATTGATTCCAGGTGCCTTAACCTGCGGTAGGGCTTGTTTGGTTACCAAGGAAACAGGAACTTGGTTAACCTAGGGCTAATATACCTGCTTTCTGTTACTTTCTTGTAGCCATCTGGCCTGACCCTGTCACAATGTTTGGGGACTGCATGTCAGTGGCTCCTAAAGTGAACTCCACTAATGCATGCCCAGCTTTGTACACATACTTAGATGAGCTATCACCTACACATCTCACTGACAATTTTCACCACCAAACCATAGTGTAGTTGGAGTTGCATGCGTGCACTCACCACCATGCATGCACATTACGGGAGGTTTGAACCACTGTACAACTATGTCAGACTCAGCAGAGCAATTGCAATAGCCACAAAGGCAACTTTTGCCTCTGCAGCTCATGGATCTGCTTTCTTCCCAGGATCTGCAGGATTGGGAGATCTCACTATTTGCCCACAGTGGGCACATTCCCTACTAAGGAGATAATTGCCTGGGAAAATGCTGCCTCTGCCATAGACTTCTCTGCCAAAGGGGAAAATCCAGCCCTGACCTTGAAAATCCAGATCAAGTAGTGCTTACCATCTATTAGCTTTTAAGGGAATCAGCAGCTGCTGATAAAAGATTCATGTACCTCACACTGTATATTAATATCTTTAAAAATTTAATGTTCAATCCCATCTTTTAATACATTGACCATTATTTTTAAAAAAATCTCCATTTTGCATTCCTCTACTTACTCTTAATTTTCCTCATTCACAAGAGATTACTGTATTTTATTAGCTCTGTTACCTAGAAGAGTAGAAGAGTACCCTGTAACAAATGACTACATGAGTACTTACTTCTGCCTGCATTAGGATAAAAGCTTTTTTCCTGGTGAACATTGGAGGACACCATAAATCAAAATGCCCTGTGCAGCCGTGATTCTGTCCATTAGGGGGCTGCACTTGCCAGACACACTTGCTAGTACATTTCAGCACATAGCTTTATAATTCCTGTGAAATAGCCACATCCTCCAGCTCTTTCCTGTCAGTAAGTGTAAGGATGTGATGTAGGTTAATGTATGCTACTCTCCTATTTCCTTTGCATCTGGGCAGAAACTAGAAGCAGCTATTGGCTTGATATTGCTGAGGAGATGAGTGTGTTAGCCTTGCAGGTCTGGATCTTTTGCAATTGTGAATAGCAATAATAGGCCAGCCCATGAGGACAACAAATGCTAAGTAAACTCTGGAATATCTATTGAAACTTTCTGTTGCTTGCCATCAGAATACTGCTGCATTCTCGTCTTCTGTTATCTCGTTGCGATCTGCTTCTTTTGTGATACTGCAATTCAGAGTGATTGTTTCAAATTCCTTGACAGCAACAAACTTTTCCCTTGAAATAATCTTCCTGTGCTGCTCTAGTTCGGCATGTTTATCTGCTGAAAATATCCTACTTGTTATGTGCCACTAACCACTGTCTTTCCATTATGAAAACCTTCATAGTGTCATGGTATTCTTAATTTAAATTTTTTTTTAATCAACCCAGTCTCCTCCTTCCTTTTTCCCCTCTTATTCTCTTTTATAGGAAACAGTAACATTAAATCAGTGTTGTAGTCAAGTTGATCCCAGGATATTAGAGATACAAGGTAGATGAGGTAATATCTTTTATTGGCCCAACTTCTGAAGTGTTGAAGAAGCTTTTGAGCTTACAGAGCTCTTTTCTAGGCCTGGAAAAGATACCCAGTGTCACAGCTAAATACAAGATGGAACAGATTGTTTAGCATAAGTAGTTAACACATTTTAAGGGACCATTGCAGGTGAAATGGCCTATTAACACCCCTCCGTCAATGGGGTGTCAAGGGAGAAGAGGGCAGGGGAAGTAACTGGGGAGAGAAGAGGTTATGTGGGTGAGACCAGGCAATCACTATGCTCTCAAATGGACACACACAGGAAAAATGGTAAGACAAAAACATATCGCCTGTGGGTGAACAGTTTCTACAAAGCAATCAAAACCTGCACAACACCACTTTCAAACAATGAGTTTCCCAAAGAATGTGAGCTTAAGTTCATAACTGTGCTAGATGCTAAAAAAAAAAAAAAAAAATCATGTACTGCTCTTTTAAGCCATAAATCCAACCTGTAACCCAATAACAACCCACGCATCCCGGCTGACTTCTTCACCCTTTCCTTCACCCATTTTTTAATGGAGGCCACTTCACCTTGAGTGGCCCTTTGAAATATGTTAAATGATTATGTTAAACCAGGGGGGTGTCCACAGACTAGATTCAGCCCACCGAGCTGGTTGATCCAGCCCATGGCTCACTGCCGCTCTCCCACCCCCAATCAAGACCTGGGGACAGGGGAGCGTTTGAAGTCTTCTCCTCCTGCCAGGGGCGTGTGGCACCAGAGGGAATCACTAGCTGTTCAAAACAGCTGGCAGTTCCCTGTAGGCACTGTGAGCCCTTCGTAGGGTGAGGTCAGGGGGCTAGAGACTTTGCGTGCTCCCATGCTCCCAGGTTAATCAGGCCCTGGGGATAGGGGAGCGTGTGAAGTCTTTGTCCCCCACCCTCACCCTGCAAGGGGTGCATGGCACCTGGAAAGAGTTGGCAGTTCACTCTAGGTACTGTGCACTCCTTGCAGGGTGGGGTTGGGTGGGCAAAGACTTCACACACACCCCCACCCCAAGGCCCTGATTTGCATGGGGGCGGAGGGGACTGCATGAAGTCTCCTTCCAACATCGGAGCGTGTGGCGCCTAGAGGGAGATGACAGCTGTTCAAAATAGCTGGCAGCTCTCTCTAGCCACTGGGGGGGGGAGGGGGAAGAAGAGGGCAAAGACTTCACATGCTTCCCTGCCCCCAGGCTAATGAGGCTCTATAGGCAGGGGAGCACAGGAAGTCTCCTGACCCCGCCCCTTCTGCCCAAGGTGCTGCCCCTTTTGGGGTGGCCCAGGACCACTTCAGAAATTTGTTAAGTGGCCCCACTTCAAAAATTATTGCCCACCCCTGTGCTAAACTATCTGTTCCACCTTATTTATCTGTGACACTCTGAATATGTTTCCCAGACCTGAAAAAGCTCTACTTAAGCTCCAACTCTTGTCTCTTTCTTACCAGTAGAAGTTGGTCCAATAAGAGTTATTACCTCACTCACCTTGTCTCACTGTCTCAGGTCAGCCTGGGTAGAAGAGAGTTGATTTTAGGAATCCCACAGGTGCTTAATTGATTAAATGGATCTAAAACTATTACCAAAAACAAACCTGAGAGTTTAATGCAGCAGAAGTGTCTCTGGGATATTTTATTTTGTTCTTCTGGAATATTATTGCAAGAAGTGAGTAACAAACATTGTTAAAGTGCGAGACTCACCACTTCTTAAGTCTCATGCTAGCTAGAGAGGCAATGTGCTCTCTAGCTAGCATGGGGTCTCGTAAAAGGGGTCTCGTAAAAGCTTTCTTATTCCTAGCTCAGCAACTGAACTGCTATATAACCTTAAGCATGTCACTTCTATTTCTCTTCCCACCCTTTGTGGGTCTCTTTTTAGACATTGTCTATTAGGAGGAGTTTTGTACAGCATCTAGCATTAGGGTGCCCTCAAGTCAGCTGGAACCTCTAGATACCAATATAATTTTTCCTCTTGATGACTTTTACTGACTCTTTCTCCCAATCTTTACAAAGCTCTTTCTGCATACCTTCACAAGCTTTATTGCAGATTATTTATAACCCAGTATTTAATTTAAAGACCTCGCTAAATTAAGGACACTTTGTCTCTTGCTGTCTGTCACAAATAAACTGAGAGCACCAAAAGGCTGAATGAAATTTATCATCTCTGTGTTTAGGCTGGGAAGCCAAGTCCAGAGGTAGCTAAAGCTTCCTCTGTTTCTTTTGGCATCTCCAATTTATTGCACATACATTATTCATTGTTTGGGGGATGGCTAGCTTTACTCTATGTGACAGTCATTTTTCATCTTGACATATTAAGGTGTTAACTGTTACCCAACCATGCACTAACCAGGTGATAATAGGCCCCATTTTGTCCTAGGCTGGGATGTTCAATAGGAAGATATTTTATTACAGCTGTGAGGTTCATATTCACTGCCTTGGCCCATCCCAACGTAGATAACTGAATTATGTTAGGTTCTAACAGCTAGAGACGAGTGTCAGCATTCAATGTTGGAATACTAATACGGAAAGAGAGGCAACACTGGTCAGCATTTTGATACAGACTTTCCTCCCATAGATAATCCATGGATAGTTATTGGTATTTGTATCAGCTTTAGACTTCATGCAGAAACAGCCAGACTGATGTAGTTGCATCGGTGTAAATCTTTGAATGAAATCTAAAACAAACAATTATAGGCCAAATGTGTGTCAGCTGACAGGATTTTAACCAAAAGTCTATATGCAATCAACAGTGTCATTTTATGAAAGCATAAATTAGAATACCTAGGTGCCATTGCTGATTGCATATAGACCTTGTATTGGTTAAAAGCCTGTCAGTTGACACACACTTTGTGTCTAATGACTCCTGCAAGGTTAACAGTTTATTTGTCATATCTTTAACTTCCCCACTTGGTGTACTGTTTGAACAAAATGAGATGCAACAAACAATGATGATGAACTGATTGACGAGAGGCTTTTTGTTATGCTGGATTTCCCTTAAGAATTAATTTCCCACCCTTCCCTTACCATCTGTACTTAGAACAGCTGTTGCTTATTCCTCAATAGTATGCAGATTACCAATGCATTTAGCCTGAGGCTGCTTACATCTCTCATGTCCATTCTTGCATCTAATTTCCTAAGTTCTTTAGACTGTATTGCAAACTCTCCTTCCTCCGTAGGCTTGCAGATGGACCAAACAACATAGTGAGCACGGAGCAGAATAAATAGTGCATGAAAGTGGTATTGGAATCATTTTTTTTAAACCAAAGTATTCACAACCCCAATTATTATTTCACATGAACACTTATACAATAAATATTATTTATAAGAATGTTTGTTAAAAAGTGAAAATGATTAATTCCTGTCTAAGTACATGTTTACTTCAAGATTCCTACCAGACATTCATAGATTTAAAGGCCAGAAAGAACAATTATGATCGTCATGTCAGACTTATTTCCTAACACAGGCCAAGTATTCAATTAGCCATCTTGAAATCACTTTGCTTTCCAGTCTGTTTGTAAAAAAAAAAAAAAAAAGTTTCAGTCCTTCACTTAGGAAATAGTACTGTTAGTGAACAGGAGAAATGAAGGAGGTTGTTGGCAAACAAACAATGACAAGCTGAAAGGCTTTCGCGGTGTATTTGTAGAACAATTATGAAAGCTGAACGAATCTGTAAAAGTTGGTCAGACTCCACTGCTCCAGACACTTCTACCCTGCTTATCATTGAACACATTAATACTCCTACTGACTTCCATGGAACTCCTCCTCAGTTTAAAGTTAAGCACATGTGTGTTTGCAAGTTAAAGGCCTCAGTTTGCAAATAATTCATTTAACAGGAAAAAAAACTACCAGACAAGTCATTCCACTCTAGTAATGAGTCAGTATAAACAAGGAAGAAGCCAAAAATGTACAAGTTGTAATTTGTAGAATTCAAACATTAAATGATAATATGTTGTTAGTTTGGAATTTTCACATTTGAATTCTTATTTAAAAACCCCTAAAAGGCTTCAAAAGTTCTTTCTAAACTAAGGAAAGAATTCAAATTTGTTAACATCTCAATTAATCATTATTTAATCAAACATGTCTGCTACAGTTCTACATGAGAGTCTCTATAATTTAAAGTTTTACTGATTCCCTGAAAAAGTAGACTATGTATATATTAAATAAGGTAAAAAAAATCAGCTGAATACTATTAGACATTTAATATATTTTAGTACTAACTATAAAAATTGCAGGATATAAACATAGTTTGCATAACATGAACATGTGCAGGGTTCTATGTTTATCGATGCCTAATCATGGAGTTGAGTTAGCTACTCAAACATCAAGTATATGGAAATATTAAGACTAAAGGAGAAAGATGGATGGCTCCTATTAGAGAGTCATTCACTAAAAATTCATCATTACAGGCATCTAACAATGCATTTTAATTGGACAAATACGATCTAAGCTACAAAATTTAAATCCATGCCCTAATTTCCGTCCCTCCTCCTCCTGCTTAAAAAAAACCCTCAATTTTTTTAATACCTGAACCAAGAGGTTAGGTTGGGTTGCTTCACTTCAGAGGTAAGAACAAATGATTAAATACAATTCCGGTTTGGATGCAGACTGCTCTCCTCTTTTTCCCTCCTGTATCTTTGGAGTAGTTTTGGCCTCTTTCTTTTTTATTTCAATGGCCAATATTTCAAGTCAATTGAGCAACTTTAACTTCAGCTTTTGCATTGTCTTAAGAATGGTCTGACCCAACATGACCAATGATCTATCCAGCCCAGTTACCTGTTTTCCTTTGACACAGGCCAGTGCCATGGGCATCAGAGAGAGTGAACAGAACAGGGCAATGATCAAGTAATCTACCTCTTGTTATTCAATCCCAACTTCTAGCAGTGAGAGGGTTAGGGGCACCAAGAGCATAAGGTTGCATCTGACCATTTTGACTAAGCCATAGCCAATAGCAATAGGATTGATCTATCTTCCATGACCTTATGTAATTATTTTACTTACCCATAATTTTTAATGGCAAAATGCCTGTAATTGAAGAAGGAGAAACTTTCAGAAGTATGTTTTTATTATATTTTTATGACTCCATGACAACCTTGGGCCTACTTGTGTATTGTTACTAATGATAACATATTTCCTGAATATCCCATAGGAAATATAAACATGAGCAAAGCAAGAGTCACAATTTACTGCATTCAGAAAACTGAATATTTCTCAGGATGTTGTTTTGTTGTGGTGGTTTTTGTTTTTAAAGAGAAGCATATATTTCTTATAACTGATTTGGTGTTCTACTGTCAGTATGTGTTCTGTTAAGTCCAGCATTAATACCTTTTATGCATAGTCTAAAGTTAAGTGCACAGGTGATTAAGAAGTCAGTATTTACCTACTGTTACTACATAGTAGCATATGATATGCCACAGTTATGTCCTAGTTCCGTCTCTTTTGGTAGAGGAGACTTTATTAATGTAGTTACAATAAGACATTAGCATATTTCATTGTATATTACTTATTAAGGATTAGCTTAATATTCAAAGAACCTGGCTAAAGATTCTGGCTTGCTGGCTGGGAAGCCCTCATTCTCTGAGTATGCTAAAAAAGCAACCAAATTTCTAAATGGTTATCTTTTTGGCACTTCCATTGTGTATGTACTTCAATTGAAAGCTTTATGACAAGGACAGTCCATAATTACTATGCCCCAATTCCATAAGAGGAGAAGTCACATTTCCCCAATAATCTGAAATACATTATATCCTACTTTGAGCATAAGTTCAGGTACCACAGTTGGATAACAATAGGTAAAATACCATCTTTAATGGCAACAACTGGAATTATAAGGAAGAGGAGTGTGGTTGTCAAGTCAGCTTAGCTATAAAAGTTCACTATGAACTGTTCTCAGAGTCACTGTAGAGATGTACAGTCAAGGAATCTATCACTACATTAAAGTTGCCAGCTGCACCTGATAATGGTTTTATAGCTCTGTATATGAGGAACAACATGTAGCTTAGGAAGAAATGATACAGACTAAGTTATTCATACCCAGCTTTGCCAAAGAAGGCAATAAGAATTTTCCGATAAACTTGAGGGTCACCCCCAAATTCACATAAAAGAGCAGGTGACTGCTGCTTTCATTTTCACTACAGGCACGCCTGTTGACACTATCAATCCCAAAATGTAATGGCTGATCTAGATCTAAGTGGCCTTCTGCTCAGATCATGATACAGCATTTCATGTTGGGTTGCATAGGCTCTACTGCTGTAGTAAAAATGAGCCATCAGGGGACACACTAGACTTTGTGGACCACATTTGGTTGCTGGACATACTTTTGACCACCCTTAAAATAAAATGATCTAGACAAAATGGAATTCAAGTTAAAAAGATTCTGCGCTATTATATTTGGAGATACAGATATGATCACATGTCCATTTTGATTGTTTGCATTTGAAAGGTTCTTCTCTGGCCAACGGAGGCTTGAACATGCACAGCACTGTGAAAAGGAAACTGGATGGGGAGAAAGATTATGTCTTTGATAAGAGACTAAGGTACAGCGTGCGTCAAAATGAAAGTAACTGTCGGTTCAGGGACATTGTGGTCCGGAAGGAAGATGGTTTCACGCACATTCTGCTTTCCAGCCAGACATCAGATAACAATGCACTGACCCCAGAGGTAAGCATGAAGCCATCAAAGCAAAAAAGACGACAGACCATTTTAATCAATGGGAATGTGGTTAACCCCAAAAGTAAGGCTACTCTTAATCAGAATTTTTGGGGGATAGGGTTCCCTACTGAATACCTTTTTAAAGTTTATGGAAATCAAATATTCTACTTTTCCATACATTAAAATTTTATTCAGCTGGATCTAACTATTATATGCAATGGAAATTATTTTAAAAAAATAATCACACACACCCCCTCAAATAAAAAATGAGTAAGGAAAGAAAAGATGAGATGAGATCACTAATCCCTGCCTGCAGTTTAAGTAGTAGTTGTTCAAATGCTAAAATTACCAGCCCTAGTGGAAATCTGGTCTCTCACACAATATGTTTGGTAGTACTGCAAGGGTTTATAAACATATGCATCTCAAATCACATGTCTTGGGATCAGAATTCAAAATATTAAGTCATCTTAATCCTGTACATCTTATATTTAATTGTTCATTTGACATTTGTATGTATTACATTCTTTGCAAACCAAGGCTTCAACCCTGCACCCAAATGCACAGGGACATAAAGTGTCTCTGTGTAAACGATTCTGTTGATTTCCACTGAGTCAGTCATTTTACAGTTAGGATTTAGGATTATTTTCTATTGTTTACCAAGATTTCTATTATTTAATTAAGAAATGTCATTTTGAAATTAATTCCCAATTATTAGACACAGATAAAACCATTGCCAAGCTCAATAGGCTTTACATTTTACCCTTTTCCCCACAAATGGTTATGCTTCAATGTGGAATGTTCTGTCTTTTGTACTGGGAAAACTTGAAACACAACGAATAATCTAGCAGCACCTTAAAGACTAACAAAACATGTAGATGGTATCATGAGCTGTTCTGATCTCCCGTAACAGTTTCATGCCAGAGTTGGTCAGCTTCTGTAGACTCAAGTCAGAGTAAAGGTCAGCTCTGACATGAAGCTGTTACTGGAGATCAGAACAGCTGTTTAGGTCATCTGAAGAAGTGGGTTGTGCCCACGAAAGCTCATGATAATATCAACACATTTTGTTAGTCTTTAAGGTGCTGCTAGATTATTTGTTGTTTTTCTAGTTACAGAATAACTCAGCTATCCCTCCGAAACTTTTATACTATGGACATTACCACAAGTTAACACTATTGGTACCATACATTAATGTAATAAAAATTACATTGAATTCATCATTCCAATAGACTCCACCACAGCAATATGAGGCAAACACTTTATGTTTAAGCATGAGCCTGCTGTCCTATTGCTAAATGATTGCTGATTGAGGCAAACTAGAGATTTGCCATGTTAACTCTGAACAGACAGCTTTGCGTTGATGGGATCTCATCCCCAGATCACCAAAAAAGAGTTCATGTTCATTGAGCCATGTGGCTGGAGCCCAAAGATTTCTAGATAAGCCAAATCTGACTTACTCCGTTGCATTTTTCCACTAACCTAGCAGCTCGCCTCTATTAAAGAACCATGCAAACAAATATATTGTGCGCCTTCTCTCAGATCTGCAGCACAGATAATATTCCCAGTGCCAGGATGATATCATTACTGAAACTAGTGCACAAACAAGGAAATAAATAGTTTTCTTTCTAAAACTACAGGGCTTGGAAGGTCAAGGCTTAGTAATGGGTATGGTGCTATTCACTCTAGCTTGCCTATTTAAAACCCACCATTTCAGTAGAGACCAAAGGCCATGCAGGATGGAGCAAATCCCTGATCCCTAGCATGGGGTTTCTCCTAGGCAGGCATGAGACAAATTGGCACAGTAATGTGAAGAAATCTGCAATATTCAATGGGTGAACACAAACAAGGGCGGAGTTTTGGGGGCAGGGGGAGTAGCATCCGTGTACTCTGGGATGTGACTTGCTTTTCATCTTATTCCCTGCCTGGACTATCAATGAGGGGAAAGTACTTGTATTCTGTGCATGCCTCTCACACCTGGCTGGTGAACTCTCAGCTGCCCGGTGTAAGAGGCATGCACAGCATGCAAGTACTTTCCCCCCTTTCCCTGATAGTCCAGGGAACAGGATGGAAAGCAAGCCGCATCCTGGAGCACACAGCTGCTCTCCTCCCTCAACCCTCCTGAAACTCCGCCCTTAACACAGCACTTCAACCCCAGGGCTGACTGTTTGACACCTTTTACCAGCACTAACCACACACCCACAGAAAAATTATGTTTTGTTAAAAGTTGTTTATTTCAGACTATTAAAAACATAGGAAATGTTTGCTTAAATCTGCTCAGAGAAGGTCTAGCTGACATGAACAATGGATGTGACATGGACAATATGACAACACTGGAGCTCCTGTGGAGGAAGTATACAAGACAGCAAGGCCTGTGCAGGACCAAACATCATCTAGATCAGTGTTTCTAAAAGTGTGCCACAAAATCACTTTGAGAAATACATTAACTGGTTTGTTTATTTACTGGTGCCCCGGTTTCTTTATTTACTGGGCTGGGCCACCACTTCCCGCGGCTCCCCTTGGCTGCAAAGGATGAAATGGAGCCAATGGGAGCCACGAGGCTCCTTGGCCACAGAACTAGTAAATAAACAAACCGGGGCAGCAGTTAATGTGTTTCTCAAAGTGATTTTGTGGCACACTTTCAGAAACACTAGTCTAGATCATCCCTGACAGATGTCTATCCAACCTACTCTTAAATTATGTCTAAATGTCTAAAATATCTAAATGTTTAACAACTTAAAGGTTACATTATAGTGTTTTCTGAAAGCGTTAAAGCAGAACCAAGTAAACATTTGCCTGGCAAAATATGTTAACCTAAACTATGGCATGCAATATGTTATTACTACTAGGCTTGTTGATATCAAGAATAAAGGGAGGTAAGCAAAGTCAAAATGGACCATCATAATTCAATGCTAGGAACTACATCACAAGTGTAGTTTATATAGTTGACTTCAGCATCAAACGTGTCTATATTCCTTTCTTTTAGCATTTCAGTTACTGAAACTGGCTCAGTGCCATTGTGGTTTTCAAAAAAAGATTCAGATTACTGGCAGAATTATTTCCTTTATCTTCCAAAAGATGATGTTAATTTTTGAAAAATTAACATCAAGAAACAGTGGGATTTTTCTTGTGCTTTGGTACTTACTTCATTTTTAAAGAGAGTTATGCAGATTTTCAACAAATTCCACCACTGGGTTATTTAACTTCACAGGTCACTTGCTCATTTTCAAGATGTGACTCCAACTCATTTGAAAATCTGTTACTTAAATATATAGAAAATGTGTTACTATTTTTTTAAACTCAACAGTTTTGGATAATCCAAAGTCTGTTTCAAAACCAGGAACATGGTTTTAAATCCATGGTTTTATTCTTTCTAGTTAGAGTAGAAATACTTTGGGGGATTAATAATTTACTGAGTTAAAAAGCAAAAGATTAGATGAGAAAATATATTCTATACTGCTAGTGGCTTTGGTAAAGACTGATCAATGTACTCCAAATGCATTTTGAATTAGAAACTGAAAGTGTAGGTACACATATGAAGTGTCAACGTTCATTCTTTTATCTATGAAAAAATTCAGTCCTTGTAGTTATATGAATATATGACATTATTCGTTTACTTGCACTCTTCTTCTCATGAAATGTGTAAGTTGTGTAAGGTACAAGTTGACAGCTATCTATTATTCTCCTCCTAGTAGACATCTTGCTTCTTAGGGCAGAATTTGTGATTGAAGCCTGCCATATCATTCCAGTAGGATGTTTTTATCCCCATATGATTTATCAAATATCTTTGTACTGGAAAGGACTCAATGTGGTTACTGGGTGTGGAAGTAACAATAAGTAATAAACATAAATATATAATTAATTAGGCCATCAAAAGTAATCACTGCAGATAGTTATAAAAATTATAAGGATTTAGGATGTTGTGCTCATTGTAACATTTTTAGAAAATGTTTATCTAAAAAAAAAAAAATCAGTAAATCGACCAGCGGCGAGGAGTCCTGTGGCATCTTATAGACTAACCGAAGTGTTGGAGCATTTGTGATTGAAGCCTGCCGTATCATTCCAGTAGGATGTTTTTATCCCCATATGATTTAGCAAATATCTTTGTACTAGAAAGGACTCAATGTGGTTTAACACAGCTACCCCTCTGATACTTGAGTAAATGGACTGTTACATTTTCAAATAAATAAATGAGATTTAATTCTATAAATCAATAGAAGTGCCAGGTTTAAAAGAAGTCATTTGTTAGTGAGTTCATGGGTAAATTCCCATATCAGTGAGTCTTCTTGAATATAAGCAAAGTTTAGAAAGAAGTCTTTAAAAACCAATTTGCAAGAAAGCAGAGAGGAGGGGGAACAATCCAACCAAGCTCTTAGATAGTAGTCCAATATTTTGGGGCAGCTTAAGTACATTTTAAACCTATCGTTTTTAAAAAGGAAATGTTGCCAGACAAACCTTTTTGTCTGCTAATGCTAATTTTGTAGGCCTATTTAAAAAAAGCCATCTAGAGAAAGCAGTTTTAATAGACCTGGATTTTATCAAAGCAATAAATGCAAGACTGAGTCATACTTGGCGCAAATTGTGATTTGGCTGATTTACACCAGCTGAGGATCTGGTCTTGCAAATTTTTAAATCATTAATTCAAATGAGGGTGGGAATAATCTCCTCTCAAATTAAAAGTGGTTGAAGGGCCATAAAAAAGTTAATGATAAACAGCAGTGTATTGAGTTTGGGGAAGAGATCTACTGAGCCACTGCAGGAATCAGTGCTGGATCAAGGACTGGATGAGAAAATAAATTACATTTTAATGAATTTCACAAAATATTATATTAAGTGGTGGGAAGATAAAAATACCAGAGAGGTCAATGCCAGAGAAATAATACATGGGACCTTACAGAGAGGGTCTGAAAACAGATAGAAAGTAATAGACTATATTATACTGAGTTCAGTGGAGAGTTCTGCCTAAAAAAAAAAGATGGCCCAGACCAGACCAAAATTATATTCATTTTGGAGTATTGCTATCAAATACTAAGTTGTGTAGCCTGCAAAACAGACTTTGTTTTTGTCCTATATACTTATCAATAACTGTGCTACATCTATTTGTGTATATTTAAACATATGTAGGAAAACAATCTAGGACACAGTCATACTATGAAAAGCGTGGAAAACCATGATGCCAACAGAGACTTAGAAAAGACTGATAACGAAATGCAAGTTAAAACAAGTTGTGCATCATGGAATAGTAGAAATGCCAATAGAATTCTAGGCTGCAGAGCCATATCACAGAACTGGGGAATTCTGGTAATCCTGGTATACTCTGTTCAGCTTCTGAGCACATCTTTACTAAAGAAGTATTGGCAAATTTAGAGAGGAGCAACAAAAATTATCAGGGGACTAGAAGGATTTACTTATAAATAAGATTTCTGGAGGGTTCTTCCTAATTTGGATGTTTATATTAATATAAATCATGTTCCCACTTGTAGGGGTGAAAATAAGTTCTTTATATTTTTAAATTTTTTTCCCTGAAAGTCATAAACGTGGCCTCCTCTGATTCAGCTTGATCCCAGTGATCAGTTCCCAGGAGCTGACTGTTAATGTCCTTCAGCTTCCTTAACAGTCTTCAGCTCTGAAAAACTAAAGAGAAAGTTGGGAATGGGGGCAGAGGAGTGTTCTATGCATTTAATAAAACTTTTTTTTCAAATTGCTTCCGTGTGCTTTTAGAAACAGAGGTTTTGCATTATATATCAAAACATAGATATTTGTTCTAAAGACCACAACGAGATGGAAGGCAGACAAGTTAAGAGTCTCTGTGTACAAAGATTTAAAAAGGGTAAAAAATAGGGTGACATCCTGGTAGAGATCTGCTGGAGATCACCAAATAAGGAAGAGAAGGTGGATAAGGCTTTTCTAGAACAAATAAGAGAAATATAAAAAAACCCACAGGACCAGGTAGTAACAGAGCGTGGAGGGACTTTAACTATCCAGATATCTGTTCAAAAAGTAATTTGGCAAAATTCTTGGAATGTATAAGGCACAACTTTCTGTTCCCAAAAATGGAGGAAATAACCAGGGAGACTGCCATCTTAGGGTTTGTCTACACTTGCACCCTAATTCGAACTAGGGATGCAAATGCAGACATTCGAAATAGTCAATGAAACGGGGATTTAAATATCCCGTGCTTCATTAGCATGATCTCACCAGCACATTTCACTTTTGAAACAGCTGGCATTCGGAGTAACGTGCTGGCGAGATCATGCTAATGAAGCGTAGGATATTTAAATCCCCGCTTCATTGACTATTTCAAATGCCTGCATTTGCATCCCTAGTTCGAATGAGGGTGCAAGTGTAGACATACCCTTAGACCTGATTCTGACTAATGGGGTGGAATTGGAAGCAAATATAAAGGTTGAAGGCATTTGGGGCGAAAGTCAGCATGAAGTAATGCTTTCACAGTTTTAAAGGAAGGAAGGAATGAGAGCAGCAGAATAGGGATAACGAACTTCAAACTTGTTGAACTGATGAGTAAGGTCTCATGGGAAGGAAATCTAAGGAAAAAAAGAAGTTCAGGACACCTGTCAGTTTCTCAAGTAAACAATATTAAAGGCACAATTGCAAACTATGCTGAGATGAAGGAAAGACAGGAACATAGTAAGAGGCCAATATGGCTCTATCAGGAGCTCTTTAATGACCGTAAAAATGAAAAAAATCCTAAAAAATGCAGAAATGCTGGCAAAATGCTTAGGAAGAGTATAAAAGGATGACATGCTCATATACTACTACATTACAGTCTACATACACTACAGGACAAAGTTGAATTAAGATACACAACTTCAGCTACGTTAATTGCGTAGCTGAAGTCAAAGTAGCTTACCTCTAGTTTTGGCGCTGTCCACTCTGCAGGAAGTCGAAGGAAGAACACTTTTCCTTCGACTTCCCTTACACCTAGTGAAAGCAGGGTTACCGGCATTGACTAGAGTGCCCCTCTCACTTTGAATTAGCTGTCTTCCCTAGACAGCCAATTTGAACCCTGGAAGACTGAGAGCAGCAGCTTCACTCTTCCTATGCAGTGGAGACGTACTCATAGGGAACAAAATAAGACTAACACATAAAATAAGGTTCACGTAGCATAAAAAACACATTGGGAGAAAGAGAAACTTAGGAAAATATAGGTTCTCTGCTTATCAGAGATAAAGAGCTAATAACTGATTACATTGAAAAAGTAGAGGTGTTTAATGCCTATTTTGCTTCAGTCTTCACCAGAAAGGTTACATGGTAACCACATACTCAACACATTTAATCTTAGCACAGGGGAAGAATACAAGCCAAAATATGGAAAGATTAGGTTAAAATATGTCAGTAAATCAGATATGCTCAATGACATTTATTTTAGGGTACTTAAGGAACTAGCTGAAGCAATTTCAGAACTATTAGCAATTATCTTTGAACTCCTGGAGCACAGGTTAGGTCCCATAAGCCTGGAGAATGGCAAATATAGTATCTTTACAAGAGGAAACTAAGTTCCTGGAGACTTATAGACCAGCCAGTCTAATTTCAACACCTGGAAGGATAGTGGAATAAATTATTAATCAGTTGGCAAGCACCTTGAAGATAACAGAGTTATAAAAACAGCCAGCATGGATTTGTCAGGAAATCGTGCTAAACCAACCTAATTTCTTTCTTTGACAGAGTTAGTAGCCTAGTAGACAAGGGGAAGCAACAAATGTGTTATACCTGGATTTTAATAAGACTTTTCACACAGTCTCACATGACATTCTCATAATAAAACTGGGGAAATGAGGTCTAAATGAAGTTACTATAAGGCAGCTGTACAAATGGCTAAAACTTTACTCAGAAAGCAGTTGTAGTTCACTGTTAAACTCTTAAGAGCATCTAGTGGGGTCATCCAGAGGTCATTCCTCTGATACTATTCAATACTTTCATTAATTATTTGACTAATGGAGTGAAAAACAGTGTACTTATGAAATTTACAATGACACCAGTCTGGGAGGGGCTGCAAGGAGTTTGAAGGACGGGATTAGAATTCAAAATTATTTTGACAAACTAGAAAATTGATCTGAATTCAACAAGAGCAAAGTACTTCACTTAGGAAAGAAAGATCTGTAAAGCTATAAAATGGGGAATAATTGGATAGGCAGTAGTACAGTTGGAAAGGATCTGGCGGTTATAGTGGATCACAGGTTGAATGGGTCAGCAATGTAATGCAGCTGCACAAAAGGCTAATATTCTGCAGTGTAGAAACAGTCATATGTAAGGCACGGGATGTCTTTAGCAGAAGTGGTGTCCCCCATTCTGGAGGACAAGATGTAGATGCAGACAAAGATGTAGACAAATTGGGCAGAGTCCAAAGTAGAGCAACAAAAATGCTGAAAGATCTAGAACACCCGACTTAAAGGAAAGATTAAAAAAAAAACCATGAGTATAAGTAGATTTGACAAAAGATGACTGAGGAGGGACCTGATAACAGTCTACAGACATTAAGGGCTGCTGTGAAGCCAACTGGGAACACTTGTTCACTGAAGGTTGGATAGGAAGTAACAGGCTTACTCTACAGCAACGGTGATATAGGTCAAATATTAGGGGGAAAAATTAACTATAAGGGTGGTTAAGCTATCCAGGGAGATTTCAAAACCTCCAGTGATGGGGATTCTGCAACAGTTTGTACAAGCCTGTCAGGGCCAGTCTAGGTGTACCTGGTCCTGCCACAGTACAAGGGCTGGACTTGACTTCTCAAAGTCCCTTCAACAAGCCCTTCATTTCTGTGATTCTATCCATTTAAGTCTAAATCTAGAAATATTTCTTATGGGGGGGGGGGAAATGAAGAGATCCGGATATACATGTCTGGGTTAAGAGCAAAGCAAGTATTTGAAGGATAACATCAAGGAAGAGAAAAATTGTAGATGTGAATATAAACATATGGGGATGGAAACATTACATTTGGATATCAGGGGGAACTAACTGACAAGAGAGTCATATCCTATCATCATATTTGAAGTAAAACTCCTCATTACAATTATCAGGAAGTTTTGCTTCTAATTTGGCCACAAAAGATGTCAAGTAATTTATAGAATCTGCAAAAGAAACATTGGAAATCCCAATGTTGGGGACACATAAACCATTAGAAAATAGACTAAAGAGAACAGTCCTATAATAGCAAGGAGTTAGACCTGTCAATCCAATAGAGATCAAACTTGCACAGTTCTATATCTTCTGAAATAAATGTTCATCTTTGACCAGGTCTAAAATCGCATGCACAAACATTGAGTAGATTGTTCTCCCTTCACAGCTACAATATAATTTGCATCTGCTGTTCTCCCCAGCTGCATTTTTGCATGAGTGTGTATTAGTACTCTCAAAAGGACTGAGGCTGTGCCTCCATGATGTAAGCATGAATTGCACTCACAAAATTGGTGCTGCCATTTCTGTACATGAATTTTAGCTACACAGCTAAGAATTTCTACCTTATTTGCACCCACACTCAAGACTGTAAGCATCCAAATATGCACCTACAAAAGGGAGGTTTCACCTTCTGAAAACTTACCTTGCCATTTCTCACATCCAACTTTTATACACAGTGGAATTCAGATCTTTATATTTGTACATGCAAATCAGATAGATGCCACACTACATGATTTGCACAAGCAAATGCAATTTGTTCACATAAATTATAGAATGTGAGTGCACAAAGACAGCCCAGAAAAAGACTTATGCACAAAATTGCACTTGCGTTTAGTGACTTAAAAAAAAAAGAGAGATGGAATAGTACATATCTTTAGAACACTTCAGAGATGTAAAGCACTTTGCAAGTATTAAGTAGCAAAAAGTAGTAGTTGCCACCTCAACATTTTATTTCTCTACATCTGTTACTCATCAGATCAATTTTACTGTCTTCAAACATTTACCTGTACATCCAAATCTTTCAGTATGTATGAGAGCAGAATTCAGCCCATCATGCTTAGGGTCCTCAATTGGTAAGGAACTTAAATATGTACAAAAGTTTAAGCATGTAAGTAGCTGTGCTGAATGAAATCACAGTCCCACTGAAATCAACAACAAAATCTCCATTGATTTAAATAGGCAAGATTTCACACACAGAAGTCAATAAGAGTAATCAATTAACAGGGCTACTCACGTGCTTAAAGTTACATATGTGCTTACACACCTTGCTCAATCAGGGCCATAGTGTAAACTACCTGCAGAAATTCATGAAATACTATTCCCCTTTTAGAAATGATTAGGAAAGAAGTTTTTGCAAGAATAATAGCCTCTAATTTCAACACAGGTACATCAAGGTCAAAGATTTTGACTAGTGTTTATGAATACTTTGATCTAATAGTAAATCAAGCAGTAAATTAGTCATCTTTCTAGTGGCTTTTATTACAATAGCATTTGTAGACTTTAAAAGTGTCACTGACCGTAGTCTATAAACAATGAATTATCCATAAATCTGCATTTCAAGTTTTATTGTTTCACCTGATTGAGTCAGACTGCACTAGCTGAACTGGTGGAAGAACTAAAGGCCAGGGTTTATATATTTCACTCAAACACAGAGCTTACCATGCTACTGCTGTGGTAACCTCTTTAACACTACAATGATGTACATCATTTTTTTAAAAAACAAAGATCATAAAAGCTATATGAAATCTACTAAATATCAAAAGAATAACACAATTTATGTAAGCAGAATCTCCCCTGTCAGTTAAGCAAACATCTCCTTGTCAAAAATGGATCTGAATTACTGCATGTCTGTAAAGCACTTCAAAGATATAAGGACTTTGTAAACACTAACTGTTGTAATACAAAGTACTTAAATTACAGTGTCCAAAATATACATCTCTAACAACAAATACGGTTTTGTAAAGCAAGAGAGAAATTATCTTGCAAAGGCATGCATGTCGAATTGTTTACTTTTCTTTATCCACAGATCATGAAGGAAGTTCGGAGAGCATTGTGCAATGCATCAGCTGATGACAGTAAACTCTTACTTCTCAGCGCAGTGGGAAGTGTATTCTGTAGTGGCCTAGATTACTCATATTTAATTGGCAGGTTATCCAATGACAGAAGAAAAGAGAGCACTAGGATTGCAGAAGCTATAAGGTGACCCAAGCTTACATATGATCTCTAAATTATGAAATGCAGTGTGTGATTTCAAAGATATGTCAGGTCCAAGAGTGTTCTATATTTAAGTGTTGATTGTATGCTAATTAGTCTTTCAAATACACATAAGAAAAAGGAATGGGTTTCCTGTAGCAATTCCTTATGAGACAAAACTCTTATTTCTAGTACTACCTCAGTATATCTAATATTTTTTAAAAAAATCTTCCTCCAGACTCTAATTCAAATTGAGACGTAACTTTGTTTTTTTAAATTAGCTGTGGCTTCATGTTTTAACATTGTTCCTCGAAGCCAGACATTTTACTTGTTTCAGTTTTCATCATTTTAATGAGTTTCATTACAAATAGGGATCTATGACTTAGTCATGTTATATTAATATAGCAAGCTTCTAATGTAGTTCAGATCTTTATTAGAAAGGTTCCTGATATTTTTCTTACTTTAAAATCACAATTTATATGTAAATGTAGTTCTGTTTCCATAACTAAAATATGGTCTTGCTTAACATATCAGATTATTTTAATAGAAATCCAGGCTTTATGAAGTGCTCTCTATAAATCAGTCTACATTATAAACCATCAAATGTTCCTATTATCCACAATGATATAAATATGTGGCCAGATCTTTTTAGCTGGTGTATATCAGTGTTACTTCATTCAAGTCAATAGAACTACATCTTATCACACCAGCTGAGGACCTAGCTTAGACTTTTTATTTCCCATAAATATGCATTCCTCTTTTGAGAACTTTCAATTTTTATGCAGTACATTCTGGCATTGTTATGAGGCACTCCAACTAAAGGGAATGGTTTGCTATAGATCTGGACTTCAGCTATATTAGGAAAACTTGTTTAGGTTCAGTAGTTTCATGATCTGAATTAGAATTATCTAACAGAAGCGAAGTCATTTAAATTACCTCAGTTTGTTGGTTGCCAATGTTTTGGCTACTGCTAGGACTACTGAAAGTTTCAGGGCAACTATTCTTATAATCGTTAGGCTTCCAGCAGTCACTTCTTTTGGGCCATGTCTATACTAAAGTGGAAAGTCAAATTAAGATATGCAACTATGTGCCTTGTTTCGAGTTTCCCCGTTGTCCCCACAGCGGGAGGCTGAGAAGAGCAAATGCTCCTGTCGGCTTCCCTTACTCCTCACAGAAACAGGAATACCAGATGCTGACAGGGGTGCCCTCCAAGTTTGATTTAGTGATTCTTAACTAGACTCACTAAATTGAACTCTGGAAGATCAATCACAGCAGCGTTGATATTCCGTTTAGTGAAGACATGGCTCTGGACAGAGATCTGCATCTTACTCCATCCTGACTCGAAAGCTACACAGTTCCCTGCCCACACTGATCTCCCCAGCAAGCAAGACTGCCAAAAAGGCCAGTGTTGGTGCTTTGGTTTCTCCTGTCTACCATCTGTGTATTGCCGTTACTTGTAAGTTATCGCACAGCTCATTCTAAGCAGGCACATGTATTCATAAGATAAAAGCATTACAGGGAAAACGTTAAACAATAAAAGAACCTACATGCAGACTAAAAAGCTTAACAGAGCTCCTCCCAACTCCAACCTTGAACTCTCATCAGTCCCTCAAAACCCACAACTTGCTTTTACCTGCAGTAAAGTTCATAACTGTTTCAGAGTCAAAAGCAGAATCCCAACTACAGTACAGTTGTTTCTTTATATAGGTTGGGGTTGTGATCTGCAGTCTCTAGGAACAGATAAACAGCAGACAATTACTCATTCCTCAAGTCATAGCTTCAAAAGTCTAGATTTTGGAATAACTGGAAGTGGGGAGTTTGCATTAACCTCTCCCTTTCATTTCCTGGGAAATACCTCACACTTCATGTCCCAAAGTCCATTCTTGTCTTGCACTTTTTTAGTGTAGTTCTTTGAACTCCCAGGCCTCACATCACATCTGCCTCCTGGAGAGGTTACAAACAATCCCAGCTCACTAGATTTTGTAAGATTTGGATTGAAATAAAATGGACTGCAAAGAGACTTCACCTTAATTCAGTAAGGTCTCCCAAGAACTCACAGGAAAATGCCGTATCTGTCACAACTATCGCAGTACAATTTGGCTATTTCTATTAGCTATTTCAAAACTCAAAGTAGAGAAAAATGAACTTCTTGTAAATTTAATTATATAATAATGTGACTTACATTTTCCAAAGTGTCTTGTGACTGAAAACTCCTGAAAGGAGCCAGTGTTCCCTCTAAACTGCGGGGCAGCACAGCTTCACAAGTGATTAATCAGCCCCAGCCAGTCAGAGGCTCAGGGCTCCTTACAAGGAGCTGAATAACTGGGCGGGGCTAATTAATTACCTGTGAAGCTGTGCTGCCACACAGCTTAGAAGGAACACTGCTGATTGGTCCCGGACAAGGGATTTTGACAGACCTGGGTAGGTAATTTCTGGCCCCTCTGCTGCCAGCCCCACCCCCTACCCTGCCCTACCACCAGACTTCCTGGCGCTCCCTCCCCACACAGCCCAGCTGAGCTGCACACTGGCTGCCGCTCTCCCCTCTCCACAGCCCAGCTTAGTCACATGTTGCTCCCAACCCCTGCCCCCCGCCCCAGCAGCACATTGGGATTCTGATCGTGGACACGGATGTTGTTGGATCAAAGAGTTCCAGTTTGCCAAGGTGCAATCTGAACTGGAAGGGACCTCGAGAGTTCATCAGTTCCAGTCCCCTGCCCTCACGGCAGGGCCACGCACCATCTAGATCATCCCTGATAGATGTCTATCCAACTTGCTCTTCAATATCTCCAGTGATGTAGATTCCACAACCTCCTTACAAAATGTATTCCAGTGTTTAACCACCCTGACAGTTAGGAAGTTTTTCCAAATGTCCAACCTAAACCTCCCTTGCTTCAGTTTAAGCCCATTGCTTCTAGTCCTATCAGAGGCCAAAGAAAACAATTTTTCTCCCTCCTTCTTGTATCACCCTTTCAGATACTTAATAACTGCTATCATGTCCCCTCTCGGTCTTCTCTTTTCTAAACTAAACAAGCCCGATTCTTTCAATCTTCCCTCATAGGTTATATTTTCTAGACCTTTAATCAAAGGGTATAGAAATATGGCCCTGTATAAATTACTCAATGAAATCTGATGGGTCCCTCACATAGGGCCTGACCACAAGCAGTGGCATCAATAGGATTGTTATTTCAAATGGGTGTGGCTTAAGTCCCTTTTGCCCTCCGTTCTTATACTGAAATCAGTAGTAGTCTCACAATAACATTATTCCTATCAACAAGAATGTCAGATTCTGGCAAGTGCGATTAGATTTTATGAGCCTGGAAATACAATATTCTTAAACTTTTAACTGTCTGTGCTTTTCTGTTGTTCAATCATTCCCTGAGCAGGAAGAAGCAGCTAACTGACTGACAAAATAACACTGTAGTGTGAGAGAAAAATTGCTTTGTCAGGAGTTAGGGTGCTCCAATGCGTAGTGACTCACCTGTGTCCATTCTCTGTACAGCTGAGAGTGAAATGTGTTCATATCAATAATGAGATGCAAAGAAGAATGCTCACGGTTTATTTCTTCTGTCTGTGCGAGAGCTCCTCTGTGTTAATCACAGCCTAAAACAATGGGATTGCAGTATACTTGTTTCAAAGGCCCTGATCCTGCAGTGAGAACACAGCACCTGTGGCATGCTCATTGCAAGATTCAGAAGTGCACACAAAGGCCCTATTTGATTTTTCCTTGAAGTCATAAAAAGCCTTCCAAAGATAACATTTCCCCCTTTCACTGTAATACGTCCCATTGTGCAACAGTGTTTATGGCTTTCAGTGCAATTCTAGGAACGTCCTGAATCTAAACCAAGATCCTCTCCCCCGGTAACTAAGAATACAATCTTAGAGGACAGAAATGTGAGAGAACATGAGACGCTTCAGGAATTTAGTCATCTGTACTCACATAGCTGCCCTTTGAAGGCAGAACAGAAAGATGGGATAAGTAGGTGGTCACATGCTTCACAGATTCTATAGTCTGAGCACACTGCATACACCTTAGGCTTTGTGCACCTCCATTCCCTCCCAAACTGTGGGTGTGTGCCACCCTCTATTTCAGGACCTCTCCACAACTTCTCATGTCAGGGGTTCTGCACATCCTCCATGTCCCCATCCCACCAGACCCTTGTCTCCCATTCTGCTTCCCTTTGCAGATTCTCCCATTCACCACATGCCAGCAGGTTGTGGGTTCCCTACCCTATAGCTACCTCCCACTATGCCAGTGTCCCCCTCTGGCAGGTGCTTTGTGTGGCCTTTTATTCCTCCTTGCTAGGAATGTCCCCAGTCTCCCCTCTATCAAAATCCAGGGACTGTTTGCACCCTGCATTCCCAGGTTTCTGTGAAGCCCCCAGTTCCCCTCCTTCTCCAGAATCTGTGTGTGTGTCCCACCTCTATCTGACTTCCTCTCTCTCTCCTCCTCCCCCACGCACTCTGGGTTCCTGCTTCCTTCATCACCATCCATCCCCACTGCCTCACTCCCTTGCAGATTCCCGCTGTGTGTCCCCATCAAGTCCCTGTTGCTTTTCACCACCCCCACAAACAATTCATCCCCTCACCGCTGGGTCCCTACTTTCCACTCGCCCCAGTATCCTCCAGGTCCCTGCTCCCCCACACCAGTCCATGCCTCTTTCACCACCGCTGCCCATTCATCTGCCCTGCACTACTTCTCACCTCCCCAATCCTGCTCCTGCCCCATCCAGGTTGGCATTTCCCCCTCGTGCTCTGCTCTCCTGGGCCCCCACTTGCTCCTTGTAAGACTACCTTGTTTCTGCCAGGTTGCCAACTATCTCTCCACACGGCAAGTTTAGCTGCTGCCTTTGATCTGTGGAGGCAGTCACACAGGGCACCAAGCAGTCTGGGATTCTTGACTTTCCTCTGCACAAGGTTCTCCCAGTTTCTCATCTGTTACCAAAAAATCCCCAATAAGTATGTGTCTATTGGTGCCCAGAATATTCTCTGAAATTGATCATGGTTGTCACATTACCAGCAGAGAAATGCTATTGAATTGATCCTACGGCCTTGCTTTGCTCAGCCAAATATGAACTAGAAATCCCTTTAATCCCCCTTTCTCCAGTAATGCATCTTTGCCTTTTGTGCCCATTGATACAGTACTCCTTGCTCTACATGCCTTGCCTGATAACCTATTCTGTGTTTTCTTCTCCCTTGTATGAGGTGGAGCTCCTCAACTCCCTCTTCACTCCTTATTTTCTCATGCTCAAAATCAGACCTCTTAATATTGATTGTACTGTAACTGTGAAAAAACACATCATCACTCCTTTTCATACACTGTAAAGTTTAATGTTGGGTCATCTCAAAATCTCTTTTTGTTGTTGTTGAAAATAAACCCATTTTTCTTACAAGGACACACCTAACTTTAAGACTGTATATTGTCACATTGACTTCAGTAAGGCTTATCATGTGGTTAAAGTTAAAGTTGTACCAGTGCTTTGCTGAATCAGGACCTTAATCTTTCCATGAGCATATGAACGGCCATATTGGGTCAAACCAGAGGCCCATCTAGCGCAGTATCCTGTCTGCCAACAGTGGCCGGTGCCAGGTGCCCCAGAGGGAATCAACAGAACAGGTAGTCATCAAGCGATCCCTGTCACCTAGTCCCAGCTTCTGACAAACAGAGGCAAGGGACACCATCCCTATTAGGGATGTAAGTGACCAGTCAGCTACCTGATAAGCATAGGCTTATCAGGTAGTTGAGTCACTACTCAACTAGTCACTTCCCCCTCCCTTGCTGCCTCTGACACAGAGGCAGCAAGGGGGAGGGAGCAGGAGCCAGTGCTGGGGGGAGCCAACTTAAAAGCCGGTTTCCCTCAGCACTCTCTCCCTGGAGGGGCGGGGGACGGGGAGGCAGAGGCACAGCGGGGAAACAGCGGGCGGCTCTTACTACATTTAAAAGGCAAGGTTCAACCGGAATAGCGAGCGCCCCACTCCCTCCTTATCAACTAATTGAATAGTCGATGGAAATTCCATCGACTACTCGATTAGCTGATTAATCAAAATTTAGTATCCCTAATCCTACCTATCTTGGCTAATAGTCAGAGATAGACCTGACCTTCATTAATTTATTTAGTTCTTTTTTTGACCCATTAAAGTCCTGGTCTTCACAGCATCCTCTGGCAAGGAGTTCCACATGAGAGCTGCTATCCTATTCAGCATCTAAATCCTGCTCTCAGATGCATGAGTATTGGTCTCATTGAGCTCAGCAGGAAATCTGCAAGCCCATCCCAGGGTCAATTTGTCTGTAAAGGAATCACACTCTTCATTGGATAGAGTGGCAGTGCTGCACCATATACTCCATATGAGGCTTGTGCGGTAACAGTATCACCTCTTGCTTTTGCATTTTCCTTCTGCTAATATAACTCTGCATTTTGTTTGTTTTCTCTCTTGCTGTGCACGGATTTGCTGTAACCCATGATTTGTCCACAATTACACCCACACTTTTTCCTGATCAGCGTACAGACTGTTCCATTTTGCACAGATTCCATCACCTGGGGCCTAGAAGGCGGGTGACTTATTTCAAATTTTATTGCGCTGAATTTACTGTCTTCTAAATGAGCCAAATCGTTTTTCATCCAGCTTCCTCTTCCCTTCCTTCTCCCCTCCTCCCCATCACTTCAAATCTGTTGTCAGACTGACATGGAGATTTTTGTTCTACCTTAATCTAAATCACTTCTAACAAATACCTCTGGGATACCACATAACCTCATTTCAATGTGATTTTTATTTCAGTCTGTGGCTCTCCTTTGTGACTCATTCAGCTTGTGTGTGTTCTTTAGATCACCTTGTTTTACCTCCTATTCCGTGGCCCAATGTGATACCTCATCATTAAACTTAGATGTTAAAGAATCCAAGGCTCTACATAAGTATACAACAGCACACCTGTTCTCCTCTTTCATTCTGCAATATATTTAAAGTTGGCTAAGCAAGACCATCTGAATCCATGCTGGCCTTCCTTGAACAGAGTAAGAGCCACTAACGACATAACCCATCCTTTCTTTACTGGTTCAGAAATAATACCAGCCCTAACCATATTGCAGAAAGTTACCATGGTCCAAGGCATTCCAGTTTACATAAGTCAAACACAATTTAAGATAAATCATTTGATATCCCATGGTATTCTGACAAACTAATTACAGATAAGTCCACTGAACTATTCATTTGGGGAAAAGCCCAATTGGAGAACAGAGGGCATAAAAACTGGGCAAAGCATTTGATATATAAACCTGTTTTCAGATAAGCAATTTAAACTCAAGAACTAATTGTTTCCCTATTCAATGATTTTTATTTTAGGGATTTTGTTAAAGCTTTTATTCAGTTTAAGAAGCCAATTGTAGTTGCTATCAATGGCCCAGCTCTTGGGTTGGGAGCTTCTATCTTACCACTGTGTGATATCGTTTGGGCAAGCGAGAAGGCTTGGTTTCAGACTCCATATGCAACGATTCGACTCACTCCAGCAGGCTGCTCATCATATACATTCCCCCAAATATTGGGTGTTGCTCTGGTAAGGACATTTTCTCCTAGAATTGTTCCGCAGCCTTGGTTAATTCCATACTGTTTTATGCTTGTCATGGTCACTACAATAACAAAAATCCTGGGAAAAGTTCCCCCTAATCCCTATTCTGTTCCCATCACAAAGTGACTACAGAATTTGAACCATTCTACAGTGTCTGGTGAAGAGAAATCCAGCAGACATCAGGAAGTAGTGTAAATCTGAAGTAACTCCATTAGTCACTTTTTTACACAAGTAAATTAAGATCAAAATATGGCTTCCATTTGGCTTGTACTTGATGTCATGGATAAGTGCCACTTTGCCTATATACAGACCGTTGCTCTTGTAAAATTACTGACAGCAATATGTTGATGTGCACAGCTAATGTATTTTTTTAATTTGCCCATCCAATGCTTAGATGTCCCTGCCAAAAGTACTTTGTAAGTACTTGTCGCTAAGAGAAGGAAGAAAATAACCCAAGGGGGTATTACTTCCCTGTTTTCTGATATGATCTTAATTGACCATAGCACCTGATTGTATGGTACAGGAACATAGGAAACCACCACCATCCTAAGGGAGACTTTGTTTTTACAGGCAAATGAAATGTTATTCTGTGGGAGAAAGCTAACAGCACAGGAAGCCTGCAGCAGAGGACTTGTGTCACAAGTGTTTTGGCCAACAACATTCAGCCAAGAAGTGATGCTGCGAGTAAAGGAAATGGCATCTTGCAGCGCAGTGGTAAGAAATCTTGTCAGCTTTTTGTCCACTAGCCTATTACAGAATGAAATGGAAACAATGAAGTTACAGGCAAAAGGAACGTGTAACACGGCCTTCACTGAAAACAGAGAAAGTGTGCTACAAGGGCCAGTCATGTCCTAGAGAACTAGATTCTCAACTCCTACAGTGAAACCTCTGAAGTGGGGCGAAGGGAGCGGAGGAGGGTAAATGTAAGGAAGTCTGTGCAAGGATTGCTCATGGGTTTCTTACCTGATTGTTTCATTGGGGAAGCAGGTTGTTTCACTTCCCCTTTCCCAATAGGAAGTGGATTGTACGGCTCATTGATGAACTTGGAGGAGCCACATAGAGGCAGGGGATCATCAGGAAGCCTTCATCTCTATGCTGGCTCTCTGTTCCTCAAGCTTCTTCTCTGCTCCCTGACAGCATGGCTCCAATGGAGCTGCACGGCCATAGTCTTTATAAGGGGCTACCCTCAATGAAGGGGAGGAATGTGTGCCCCTGGGTCCCGCTTTCATTCATCACCAGGTGCTAACTCCCTCTCTCCCCCCTCACCCTTGTGCAGTTTCTAACCCCACTGAGCATTCTTGGAGGTCCATGTAGGAGAGGTGAGATCCATATAAGGATCCTAAAGCAGAATCTGGTCCAAGAGGTTACTACTTCCCTGTTTTCTGATTTCCTCTTAGTAGCGCAGTTAAAACCCCTGCACAGCCCTCACTTCCTAAGGCCCTTTTCGTTGAGTCTTGTATATTCCTGCACCAGCGACATCTAAGCGGTTACAAAAAATGTAGGGTAAAAGGTAACTATGAAAACCATAGCTTTCCTGCAACAGCACTAACAAAATGAAAGCAACAGAAGCAATTTGTACTTAATTCCTTAGTTCTACTGCATGTCCCTGGCATCCCTTGACTTTACTTAAAAGAGCTATTGTTCAAAGACACAGTAGACGCACAAAAGATTTTTAATTAAATCAAGTGTAGATTGCATCTCAGAGAAGATACTCAGAACTAACCCTACCATGAAAGGGTCTTTGGAAATGTAGCATAAGCTTATCCGATCAGGCTGATATGCCCTATATAACATGAGCTGGGAAGCCCTCTGAATCTGATCCTGCATTCTCCATTCTCCCACACACTGACCAGAGGTACAATAGCATCTTCTACTAAGGTCTGCTGCATTGAAGGAAGTGTTAAAATGTGACCAAATATGAGGGCTACCTATCAAAAGGGTTAAAAGCGATTGAGGGGTTAGGAGTTCAGATTGAGGTCAAAAGTAGGCCAAATACAAGGGTCTCATTCTAGTTCATTGTGGCCAGTTGTTCATAAAAATACAAAACAGAAGCCAACACCACGCAAAAAAAATCCAACTATCCTGCTGCTTATAATTGACTCCTTTACAGTCCATTTAGAAGAAACACAGTTCTGGACTAGCAACAAGTTAGAGTTGAAAATGGATAGAGTACCTTAGTCTAGGACTCCGCTGTTTGATAGCACTATATTCCTTTTTGTTTCCCTTTTCTATAAAAACTCTCTTGTATGAACCCCACGCCCTTAGAACACAGTGAAGCATGGAAAAATATCCCAGTTTTGTTTAACTGAGTGTGTTTCCTCTGGGTTTTGTATGTTAAAAAAAAAAAAGAGGAAGAGGAGGAAACAAACCTCACGTGGCTTAAAACAGTTTCTAAATTAACATGGCATGAGTGAGCTCCCATCAAGAGACACACCTGAAAATCACTATTTACTTTAAAAGTCCTGGTGCTAGTGCATAAATATAAATGCCTGTGCTGGGTATCAGTTTACACTGACTACAGGTGAAGGGGTAGCTGCACACAACTTCTAGAAATACCAGGTCCAACTTCTCCACACCAAGGAGACAATTATTTAAGGGGAAATGCCCTATTAATACTGCTGTTCATAATAATTTGATAATATTTTCAAATTTAGGTATTAGAAGAGTCTAAATGCCTAGTTCGGAGCTTCCTGAAATCTGGACTTGAAGATGTAAATGAAAAAGAATGTCAGATGTTAAAACAGCTGTGGAGTTCTTCCAAAGGACTGGATTCATTATTCAGCTACTTGCAAGACAAAATTTATGAAGTCTGAAGTCACAGTCTAACTTCAAGAGAAAACATTCCAAGTATAAACAGAGTTCAAACATTACCTGTGTTTGAAAAGCAGAGGGAAGGCATCCTTGAGATGAATTTGTGACAGTGTATCCTAATACATGTGGTTGTGTCAATTTACTTGTGAGTTAAATTGAGAAGTTACACAGCTGTGTCTAGCTGGTTTTATTTCATGTAAAGATGGAGGCAGGCTTGGTCAGCGCACATAAATTCTACTGAATGCTGCATCTTTCCCGTGCTCGTCCAGTTAGAAATGTACATTCCATGTGCTGAAAAGCACTATTGTGGCCCAGTAGGCACACCATCTTTAATGGTTTATTTTGTCTGTATGTTTGCTTTTTTTTTTAACTTATTCTTGCTTTGCAACAAATGTCTGTGCTGACACTGAGGACTCTGTCTCAAAATCAGGTCACAGTAGCACTCTGCAAATCCAGATTATTTTACTTCAGAGATAATTAAAATATTTTTTTAAGTTCTAACAAAGTAATGAAAAAACTGATAATTTATATGCATGTGTAAACTTTGTTTTGAAAGAAATGACTAGAATTGTTTTTCCTTTCATTGAATTTATTTAACTTATTTATTTTGTGTTTATATGCAACTGTTTGTTGATCACAGATATTTTCATACTTTCCTTGACTAGATTAAGAGGGTCACATGAGAGTGTAAGGGCCCATTGCGTTTTTAGCAGTGAGCTGTGTAGACAATAAAGAACACATAGAAATCACCAAATGAGTGGGCAAAGTAAAAATGATAGCCATGTATATGTTCCTTTATGTATGAAATTGTACAAAAATGTATTGAAGTTGAGTCATAGCTTGTTAGACTTGTTAAGGGAAAAAAAAAATCAGTGGATGATGCAATTGTGAGTCCCACAAAAGTCTCTCTTCACTTCCTGCCTTCTTGAGGAGCACTGAAGGGCTTACCAACAAAATGCTTTACGTTTACTATTTTCCTATTAGCTGGACATTAATAACAGGGTTAGTGGTGGTGCCCTTATGTGGCATCATTGTTCTTCAGGTTTAAACATCTCCTTTTGGTCTGAAGTCTAGAAATGAACCCTTGAGAGCCTTAGTCCAACTGCCTAATTATTCAGTTGTGGGATAATGACTACTCTAGAGGCATCTGGGTCTGAGCTAGGAGTTTTATAAAAAGGTGCAAGGTTTTGAAGTGGGTGAAGATAGTTTTTGTTTTGCTTTTCCAATAGTCCTCTAGTTATGGGGGGAAAAAATCTGTGGCTGTCCATAGGAGGCATCCATGATAAATGACAAAAAAAAAATCTAATATGCTGTTTTAAATATGACCAATACTTTTCAGCAACACTGATTTTTTAAACACTGGATCTGTCGAGTTTCTGTGTTGCTAGTACCCAGGTAAGGAGGAAAGAACTTGAACACATTCAGTGAATTAAACTGCTATGTTAGCTGCCCACATAAAAATCTCTCATAGGAGATAATTTGCACCTTTGTTTCTTTAATGATTTGTACACTTGCTCTCCATCCTTGAGCTCATCAACCAGATTACAGGTTAAAAGAACTGAGGAGATTTTTGAAGGGTTGTAAGGGGAAGGAGGGGGGAAAGAATGTGGTATTGAAGTCTTGGTCAGATTGCAAACTAATAATTCAGTAAGCAGTAGGTTTCCACAAACTCCATCCATCTTTTGCATAGTGAAGTGTAAAGTACCTTCCATTTACATTCTATACATGTTCCTAGGGCCAAATCGTGCCATTGTGTTTTTTTAAGCAGAGTGCTGTGTTAAAGTCAGAAATCCCCCCGAAGTTCTGCTTTTAAAAAAATGGCAGAATCTGACCTGTGTTTAAAATTTGTTTAAATGTCTTCAAAATGCAATATTGAACATGATTACAGAGTGATCCTTATTTTACGGTGGACTAAAAGAAAGGGTAGTTATTTCAGTGAACAGATGAAATGGTTGATACAGCACTTGTTACATGTTAAGAGTTGCTTATTGCTTAGACCCTTTAGCAAAACTTAAATGTATGTCCAAGTTAAGCACATGCTTGAAGGCTTTGCTGGATCAGGGCCATAAAAACCAATCATGTAAGCATGCACACAAGTCACTTAGGTCAATAGTCCCACTGACTTCAATAGGATTAGTCACATGCATAAGTATATGTACAATCAGGCTTGCAGTATGGGACATCAGGAAAAAAAATCAGGAATAAGTATCATGATGCCCCCACTTGCATTTTTCTTATACTGGTCCAGAGAGGTACAACTCCAGGTCATATAAAATATTAGGAAGTTTTATTTCCATACTGTGATTGTTATACATTGATATATCTAGGAAAATTGCTCTTGGCAGTATGAAAAAGCATTTTAACACAAAAGGTTTTTGAAAAAAAATCATAATTGAATCAACTTTTAAAATGCACCATTTCTGCTGCATTTTCAATTATTTACATTAATAGCTTGACAAAGGAATTGTTGAAATGTGTTTTTTCATAAAAGGCACTAATCATATTTCATGTTTAATTATTCATGTCTAAAGAGTTTCAATAGAATTTTTTTTTTCAGAAAAAGGCTAATAATTTCAAACGCTTCCTTTGAGAATTCAATTTCCATTGATTTTCTCATCTGTTTATCTTAACTTGCTGTTCACATATATAGATGTACTGTATATATTAGTCTGGGTACCTTTACTAATATTCACAGTATTTAAAAAATATAAATGCAATTTGTTGTTAAGTATGTTATTTTATTCTTGTGTAAATTGTTTTGTACAATCTTTTAAAATCTGCAGTTTTGCATTTGTAGATATTCAAGGTAAGCAATTTATTTTGTGTTGTCTTGCATGTATATTTTTGCTGTAGATAAGTGTTGTTTAGTTTACTACTTCAGTATATTTCTGTTTAAATGAATAAGCTTACAAACTTTAATACAGTATATATTTTCAGAATATAAACTTTTATATTTCTGTGGTAGGTTAGGGTATGCGTTTTAGGCAATCTTTTTCACTACTATTAACTGTTCTTTTAATCTATAGCATATGGTTTTGTGCCAATAGTTTTTCACTAGAATAAAACTCTCTTTTAATGTTAGGGAGATATATATAGACAGGTCTGCTGATGAGGGGGGAGGGGGGAGAAAAGAGCAGGTAATTTGTTTTTTGCCAGCCTTGAATTAATTCAGTTTAAAGTGTAACTTGTAAATTTACTGCATTTGTGAATAAGCCTTACCATTAGGTACAAATCTTAAAATTTCGCAATTGCATGTGTGCTATTAAGGATTTCCCCAAATAATCTCTGTAAAACAGTTGGCAAAATCAGAGGATAGGACCTTACGTTTTCTTGTGAAAAGGGTAATACGGGTGGTTGTTTTTTAAGCAACATAGTTAGAGAGTTGTCACTTTGGGCTTTGTTTTATATAAACTGTGCATATTGTTCTCCCAACCATAGTAGTTAATCTCAGGCTCTTTGTGGCTGGGTCTATAAAAGTCAAATCTGGCTAAAGCCAACACTCTTTAGGAGACACTAAAGAAGTTTACATAAGAGACTTATAGACAATCTTAATCATAGTACATTTAAGTATTCTGTATCCTGGATGCGTTATCCGTGTCTACCCAATTAATCATATGTTTTAAGCCATATTAAATCTCTTTACCACTATTTTAAATACTACACGGAAAGTCATTCACTAACTTACCTACAGATTGACAGGACTGTGATTTGTAGTGAATAAAAATATTATGCCTTCCATAAAAACAAAGGACCAAAGAATTACATTATCCTAACAGGACACTAGTTACTTAGCAAGTGAGCTAGTCTGACGTTTATAATGAAGATCAAATGATCAATTCCTGCTACAAACATTTCATTTTCACGGCAAGGGGGAAAATGTATCCACTAGACTACTGGAAAATGAGCGATGTTCTGCTAAGTTGGCTTGTCTATTGGTAAGGCTTATTACCAAACCTCTGAGATGAAGCAAAGAACCAAAAATTCAACAAAATCTGTCTATGTAATTTTTTTTTTATTTCAAACTAATAACTTGCACAAGAAATTAAATGTAGAACTTTACAAATTAGGCCCTTAAATTATTTTGTCAGGATGTCATGGAACAGACTAAAACCGTTTCTAACATTTGTAATGAGTACATATTAAATAATGGTATAGGCACCCCTTTATCACAGTATTGTAAATATTTTCTGAAACTGGTACAGTACGGAGGGAATTGTATCTTGATATATCAAATATTGACTGTCTACATCAAATTGTACACAATATATTTGTTGATGGTCCTGTAACTAGTGTATGGACACATTTCTGGGTGCCTTAGAAGTTGTATTTTTCATGTGTGTTAATATGCAGTATTTATACATCGTGAGAAGCTGCTTTGAATAAAAACATTGAAACTTCAGTGATTTTCAATTTTACAGGAATCCAAATGAATTTGGTAAATATTTGCCATACAAAAGGGGGTGTATTATAAAATGATATAGTAAAAACATTGAATAGATTCCTACATTTTAAAATAATTTAGGAATTCAGAGATTTTTATTAGGGGAGGATATTACATTTAAATCTGATCATCCAAAAATTCCAAGAAGTGCTGTTAGTAATGCAATGAGTCTGACTTCATTCCACCCAACCTTCTGTTCACAGCCAAGAAAATTAACAAAGAATAGTTTTCTACAAAATAATTTTCTAAGACTACACCTACTCCACTTTCGCTGCACCCTTGCTTTGACATATAGCTCTATATGGCTCATGCTGCTCTAAAGCCACAGACTGCCAGCAATCATGCAGTTCTAAGTGGCTGTACTAAGGGATAGCTCGCTTTCACGTGGTGATCTTGCATGCAGGACTGCACTGTGCAAGTAGCTCAGAGCCCTGTGTTGCAGCCCCTGTAGAAGTGCACCATTCCAGTAGAATTTCAGAAGGGGGCCAATCTTTCTGTGGGTGCTTCTATGCAGAGGGTTACAGAAAGGGAGCAGTCACTTTTTTCCCCATAAGCAGACTAGCAATCTGAAAAACCTCTTGTGACAGGGCCTGGCTTACCTGTTGGGGCACTGTCTGATGGTAAGGTCACTGGCTCCCAGCTCTCCCTTCTCTCCAGCATCCCTTGGCAGAGATCGATCCCATTTTATGGTGATCCACCTTTCAGTAGGTAGTGACTTGGCCCTCCAGTGGGGTTAACAATTGAGTTTACTCCCTTCTAGGGTGGCAAAACAGAGACCAAAATCCCCACAAAAGAAAAGGTCTTCGGCCTCCCTCTGGGGCTCTGTGTGCAACACACCCTTGACACTGGGCTTTCAAAGTCTGTATCTTCTGTATGCCGGACTAGGAGAGCAGGAGGGATCTGTTCAGCCTCCAGGCTTTCTCTCTCCAGCAGTCTCCAATGGGCCTAGAGTGCTTCAGAGTTGCCTCCCTGGGCCACATCCTACCACTTGCTTCCCCACAAGGCCTAAAAGCCTGGCACTTGAAAGTCCAACCGCACAAACAATTGAATCTTCAGCCCAGCAGGGCTCAACCAGTCACCTTCTTTCCAGGCTAGCTCATCTTCACACTAGCCCAAGAGCCCAGGTTTCACTCCCATACTCAAGGCCTCACATTCTCCCTCTGTGCACAGCTTCAGGCAGGCTGCCGGCCCTGGTCACCTCTCTCCCCAAACAGGCTTCCAGCTTAGGACTCTGCCTTGCAGGAGTCTCTCAGCCCCAAGAGAGAAACCTCCCAGCTGCCTCACACAGGGATCTCTCCTCTAGCCCATCCACAAGCACAGCTGCTGTTTGCAGGCCACATCCATACTCAGGCACTTCCAAGATGAATCTCTCTTCCTCTGCCATTTCAGCTCCCTCTTCACTTCAGCTGTGTGGCTCTCTTCTAAACTCCTCCATTAGCTGCAGCAGGCTCTCCAAGTGTAACGGCATGAAATCACCAAAGCACACAATCACTTTTTAACCCCTTCTGGCCCAGTGTAGGGTTTACATCTCCTGTATGAAACATACAAAGAAGGGAGTTTTTGCATAGGAACCATGAGCAATCCAGAGCCATTCCTGAAAGCAAATTTCTGTGGCCACACAAAGTCTCCTTCACTCTAGATGCACTTGGAGACATGCAGTACGCACATCTAGCTTCCACCATTTGCAACATTAACTTATCTCACAGATTGACAACTTGGCTTGAAAGAGAGGAAACAAACAGGATGCTTCCAAACTGGAAAACCTTCCCCCTCCCCACACACACAAAAATGCCTAAAATTGCAAATGTATAGATCGAGATTTTCCTTAGGGGAAGGAGGGGACAGTTTCTAGCTTTCATGGTTCTGGAGAAGAGTCTGAACATGTGACCCAAAAACAACCTGAAAGCCAATAAAAAGAACCCAAATATTTAATTTTTGAAAGCCTCGTGATTTTTAAGCCAATTTCAATATTTTTGAAGGCTTGGGGTTGGCAATGCTGGGTTTTATATTTATAAGTTATTTTGTATAAATGCATGGAAGCATGGATACTAGCATTAGAGAAACACACATTATTTAATCAGAGGCAGCAATAACAGCATGAAGAAAAGACTGAAAATGCTGAAAGTCACTGTAATGGAAAGCTATGTAGGATACAGTTCCAAAGGCATTCAAACACTTTTTTACATTAATGCTCATTTCCATTCTAACACAGAAGCTAAATTTAAACAAAAGAACTAGAAAACAGTTATATGCTACAACAATAGAAATGTGCTTAGCATTACAGCTACAACTGCTGTTGGTAAGTAGAGGAGTCAGCTCTTTCTAGCTAAGGGAGTAGGAGGCAGGATTCTTAGGTTCTATTCCTGGTGTTGACTGGACTTGCTACATGACTTTCTGCCAGCCACTTAAATCTTTATACCTTAGTCTAACCAGCTTTAAGAAATGAAATAGTATTTAGCTCCTTCACAGAAGTGTTATGAGAGCTAATCAATGTTTAACACTCAGAGGCCTAATTGATGTTTGTAATGCTCTGTGGTTGCATTTATATAGAACTTTTCCTCTGAGGCCATGTATAGTATCAGCCTCGGAGGACTTGAACACACATATAATTTAATCTTGTTTAACCAGCACCATAGGTCAACAATTATTGATTTATATTAAATAGTAAAATACTGTACTTTTGTTGTGGGTTAACATACTGCAATTTCTCTTGAAAGACAATCATTTCCACGTGATCTGCAAGCTATTTCCTAAACATGGGCTGCGTCTAGACTGGCCCCCTTTTCCGCCAAAGCCATGCAAATGAGCCAAG
>JANRFK010001785.1:30906290-30941423 GCA_030068395.1 Apalone spinifera
ATAGGTTTCCTGCCTTGTGTTTTATACAAGAATGGAGTTGGAAAAGGAACATTATTATTGAATCCCTTTTAAAACAGGCTGCACTGCAAGGTGTTTATTGTACAGCGCTGTTTCTTGGCAATTTTTCTATTATGAGAGGAAAATCTAGAAGGGTTAATTCTCTATTCCTTCACCCCTTGCATAGCCATTTACATCACTGCAAAGTGGATGTAAAACATTATCAAGCCACTAGGGCAGCGTTTTATGTCTCTTTGCACTCATTCTTCACTGATTTAAATGATGGTACCAGAGACAAGGCAATGGAAAGTGACAACTCAGTTATTGTTCATACTCCCTGTGTTATTTACAGATAATTGTAGAATGGGTGGGGGAAAAAAGACTGGCCATAACGAGCCAGTCCAATGGCTCTTCTATCCCAGGGGTTGGCAATCCTTAGGTTTCAGTCCACCAGAATAACCCACTGGCAGGCAGCGAGATAGTTTGCTGATGTTGAGTGTCTGCAGGCACAGCCCCCTACAGTTCCTAGTGGTTGCAGTTTGCATGTCCAGACAACAGGAGCTGCACGAAGCGGGGCTACATGGACATGCTGATCACTACTTCCCACAGCTCCCATTGGCTGGGAATGGCAAACTGCAGCACTGGGAGCTGCAGAGGGTCGCGCTTGCAGACACTCAGTATCAGCAAACTGTGTCATGGCCCATCAATGGATTACCCTTATGGGCCAAGAGCCAAAGGTCTTGATCTAGCCCATGCCCTGTCTCTGACAGTGGTCAGTACCAGAGCTTCAAGGAAAATTACAAAACAGAAAAGTGACATGGATTCATCCCTGTCCTTTCCTCCTAGTCAACAGTTTGACATCACTTCAAATATAGGGTTGCATCCTATCTTGGCTAAGAGTTATGGATGAATTCTTCCATGAATTCATCTAATTTTTATTTTAACTCAGTTATACTTTTGGCCAACACAACATCTAATAGCAATGAGATCCACAAGATAACTTTGTTGCATGAAAACATATTCCCTTATCTGTATTAAACCTGCTGCGTATTAATTTCATCAGGTGACTCCCCATTTTTGTAGAGTAGGAAAGAGTAAATAACACTTCTCTAGTTACTTTTTCCACACCCTTCATGATTGTATAGATATCTATCATAGTTCCCCTTTGTCATCTCTTTTTTAAACTAAACAGCCCTAATCTTGTTAGACTCCCCTCATATGGAAGCTATTCCCTATCTTTGATCTTCTATGTTATCCTTCTTTGAACTCCATTGATAGAAGTGAAGTGACTACAGAGAGCAGACTCAAGATCTGCAATCTTTACAACAACTTCCGTTTCAAGCAGAGATTTTCCATATAAACTTGTAAACTACTCAACTAGAAGCAGATTCCTCTTGTGCAAGTGGAAAATGGTTTTCAACTTACATCAATATGTGTGCAATTTACACACAGAAATTGTGACATCTTTTTTACAAATAGAGGGCTCGCTCTCATGATTTTAAGTTCTAACTTTTCCTCTAATATACTTGTAACTGCTGCCATCAGGCAGATTTGAACTGAGGACCTCTGAAGTTTTGTGTAGGAGCTTCTATCATTTGAGCTGAAAGCCAAATGGCGCTGAGCCCATCATGTAAAGATCTCTTGTTCTTAGCTGTTGCTGTGGTAGACTAAGTGCCACTGCATGGGACAGTGACCCACACTAAGGCTACGTCTACACAGCTTCCCTCTTCCGCAAAAGCCTATGCAAATGAAGCACAGATTAGCATATTGCCACGCTTCAGTTACATAATTAATTAGAAGCTATTTTTGAGCAAGAAGTTTTTGCACAAGAAGGCGCCATCTACACAGTGCCTTTTTGCGCAAAAACCCCCTCTTGCACAAGAGCCGTTCTTCCTGAAAAAATGAGGAAGAACGGCTCTTGTGCAAAAACAGCTCCTAATTAATTATGCAAATGAACCATGGCAATATGCTAATCCACACTTCATTTGCATAGGCTTTTGTGGAAGAGGGAAGCTGTGTAGATGTAGCTTAGGTGTGTGGGTTACATAATCAGCCCTGATGCCAGTCTCTTAGATAGTGACACAGTTTCCATTGGGAGGGTCATGTGACAATGTTAACCAAGCGTAGCTAATGGCCAAATTTTGTCCTGCAGAATCTTTACTACCAGTAAGGAAAAATGAGAATGAGTCTCTCTCATCCCAGGACGAGTGTGCAGGTTGGGAGTTAGAAAAGCCATTTCTGTCTTTGTTGAACTGAGCTCTTTGAGGTGGAAATTGCTAGGGACAAAAACAAGGAACCTCAACAAGCCTTTTTTGCAGAGTCCATTTTCAGAGAGGAGCTATATTTTAAAATACAGCATTGCTTAACACTTGCAACCAAACGTACCTAGGAACTTGACCTCTGTGGCCCCCCTAACACTTTGTATGTCTTGTCCATTTAGACCCGTGGTGTCCAACCAGTTCTGAAGCAGTAGCCACTATAGTATAGCCACTGCTATAGCAAACTAGCCACACTCAACTGGCCAAATAGCCACATTATTCAAGCTAACTAGCCACACTCAATTGGCCAAATAGCCACATGTGGATAGCAGATAGCGTGTTGGACACCGCAGATTTAGACCGTAAGTTCATAGGAGCAGGGACTGTCTGTTGCTACATGTACGTACAGTACCCAGCATAATGGGTCATTGAGTTTGGTTGGCGCCACTAGCCATAATAAAAAAATAATACATACAATACCATAATAAAAAATAATACATACATTAACTAACTATCACATACCAAAGATTCTTTGGGTTCATCAACAACCTAAAAGAGATTGGGAGTGGGGAGAGAGAAAGAACAAGACAACATCTAACTACCCAAAATAACTTGCACATTACTGTCTCACCACAACGTGTCCCTTATGAAACACTTACTAAGATCAGACAGATGGAGTGAGGTTCGGATCAGCAACATCCATAGAGGTTACAGTGACATACTGTACTTGCAACATATTGAACACATCAGAAGAGGCAGAGATCAAACAAAAATGCTAGAGACTTGTGGCTGACACAATTGTTAATTTAGCAACACAGTTATGGCAAAGGGTCTGTTTTGATGGCTTTATATCTTGGCTGTTTTAACTCCCCTTGGGCTGAAGTTTGGCACACAGGTTTGCAGCCCAGATGGAAATGTTAATTACTGTATAAAATTTGATTTGAATGAGTTCAGCATTTTTTATGCAGGAGCATCAGAAGAGAATATTTGAGATTATTTCAGATATATGATACTATCTACATGTTTTGTTAGTCTTTAAGGTGCTGCTAGATTAGTCATTGTTTTTTAAGTTTTTCCAGTTACAAACTAACTTGACTACCCCTCTGAAGCTTTTGCAAAGTAAGTGACTTAGTTAAAAAAGTTACAATACCACCATATCTTCTTGGGAACTGGGATGCATGGCATTAGGGTGGCTGCTTTCCTGGAAACCAGTCTCAATTTGGTAATGGTAAATGGCAATGACTGTTGCTTAAATGCTAAAGAATTAGCAAAAAAAAAAAAAAATTACGGTAATGAGGAAGCATTTGGCCACTGCCAGCGTTGAGTAGGGGTTAAATCCAATTCAAGTAAAAAAATAATTGAGCCTGATTCTATCCTCAGTTGCATCCATCTATCCTCAGTAACATCAATAATTTATACTAATCTAAATGAGAGGGAAATGGACTCTAGTATCCATTGCGCACACACATGTCATGGAAGGATTGGCCCATATATCCTTTTATGGAGAGAAAGTCACCCTACAACTAAATTGTTCCCATTGTGAGTTAGACAAGTAGGGGAGGATTAGAGGATTTAAATATCTGAGCTATAAGAGGTGGAAATTGTTAAGGGATAATAAACATGGAAACCCACCAAATGTTTTTTATAGAATCAATAGACAAACACCTGTCAGGAATGGTCTAGTTCTCACTTTCAGGTGACACATAAACAAGAAGTGGGCAACATTATTTCCTGCAGATGTAAACTAACTTGTCTGTCTGAGCGATTGGTGCACAAGAAGAAGTAGGGCTTAGAAGACTTGTAACTGCTAAACTTTTACATTGTTTTATTTTCGAATGCAGTTTTTTGTACATCACTCTACATTTCAAGTTTCATGAGAGAGATTGTACAACAGGGGAACTGAACAAACTACTTCTTTTGTTTTTTATAGTGCAAATATTTGAAATCAAAATAAAGTGAGCTCTGTAGGTTTTGTATTCTGTGTTGTAATAGAAATCAATATATTTGAAAATGTAGAAAAAAGAAACATATTTAAATAAATGGTAGTCTATTATTGTTTATCAGCATGATTAATTTTGTAATCACATGAAACATCGATTCTTTTAATTGAACAATTAATTGTGATTAATTTTTTCACTTGACAGGCCTAATATACAGCTATCTCAGATAAAGATTAAATATATAGCTGTATCAGTTATAGATGCATACACATAGATAGACAAGAGGCTTATTCAGCAAAAGAGACTGTATCATGAGGACGTGGTACTGGTGTAATCCCTGCTACTATATTGTGTTCAGTCTGATGTTCACAATTAAAGAAGGATATTGATAAATTGTAGTCCTATGGACCTTAGAAACTAACAAAAGTATATAGCATCATGAGCTTTTGTGGGCAAAACCCACTTCCTCAGACAATGAGCTGGGGTAGAAATAACAGAAACCAGATATTTTATAACAGAGAAAAAACCCAGTACCTGTCAATTGTAGTACGAGTACTAATGAGGCTAATTAAGTGGGCTTAAAGTGTCCCATACTTAAGTTTTGATGTAAAAATGCAGTTGTTAAAGATAAGGGAGACTAGCTTTATAAAACAACATCTAGTTAATGTTTTAGTTCTAGCCCAGGAGGGAAACAGTGTGAAATTTGCAGATGAATATGAATTCCACACTCTCTCTCTGTAATTGGCTGGGCAAATTCCTTTGTAGAAAGATGGCTGCTTTTAAATCCATGATTAAGTGCCCGGGAAGGTTCCTCTACAGGTTTATGTGTGTTACCGTTTCTGATGTCTGATTTGTGTCCATTTATCCTTTGTTGTAGAGACTGTCAAGTTTGGCCAATATACATGGCAGAGGGGCATTGCTGGCACTTGATGGCATAGATCACATTAGAGACTACTTGTTTTTAAAGTTACAGACTAAGACGGCTACTCCTCTGAGAACTGGAGAGGGTTCAGAGACGAGCCATGAGAATGATTAAAGGAGGATTAGAAAACATGCCCTATACTGACAGAACAGAATGACTATGTCCACACAGCAGAATTATTTCAGAATAACTGACGTTATTACGAAATAACAAAGAGTACGTCTACACAGCAAGCCATTAATTCAAAGTAATGGTGAGCTGGAGGGCTTCTTACTCCAACTCCTGTAACCCTCATTTCACAAGGAGTAAGGGAAGGCAAAGGAAGAGTGTTCTTCCTTCGACTTCCTGCTGTGTAGACAGCGCCAAAAGCTGAATTAAGCTGTTTTTATTTCAGTTACGCAAATGACATAGCTGAAGTTGCATAGCTTAATTCGACTTTTGCCCTACTGAGTCGGTCTATTCGAGGGAATAATAGATTGGTCAGCTTGACTTCAGAACCAAGAAAGATAATGGAGCAAATAATCAAATCATTAATTTGTAAGTAACCTAGAAGAAAATAATGTGATAAATACCAGTCAACATAGATTTGTCAAAAACAAATCATTTCAAACTAAACTAATATCCTTCTTTGACAGGGTAACAAGCCTTTTGGATGGAGGGAAGCAATAGATGAAATAGATCTTGACTTTAATAAGGCTTTTAATATGTCTCACATGGCCTTCTCATAAACAAACTAGAAAAATATAGCCTAAACAAACTTATTATAAGATGGGTGCATGCCTGATTGGAAAAGTGGACTTAGAATAATTTGTTCTTAAGTAATGTGTTCGTAGAAAGAAGGTTAAAAGGAGCCTGGAAATTCTCCATTTTTGCAATAGAGAGATGCAAGTCAGGTTTATTTGTTTCTCCAAAGATCTTGCTTCAGACAAGGAGATGAGGACCTGAGATATCTAATACAAAAGTCAAGTAAGAAAAAAACTTTTTAAAAGAAAACAGACTTTCCACATCATTAAGAATTAGCAAAGAGAGAAACCAAATTTCTTTCGCCATATGGTTCAGCTTTAAAAATACTATAGTGCTCTGGTAATAATTCCTAAAACTATGGATGACAACTGCTTGGATACTAAAATGTTTGACATTGTGAATATATATCATTGAAAGTTTGCCGTTAAGGGGTTTACTAGAAGTGCCGTTAATAATAAATAATCCTTAGCTATTACTAAATATATATGTGTTTTGTATGAGATATACAGTAGCTGCATTTAGTGTGAACTACATATGTATAAGACAAATGAACATATCTTAAAATGCACTCATTAATATTGTTAACAATTAATATTTCATAAACAGGACTTTGTGATTAATGTGAACATTTTCCAATTTCCTGGTCTCCTCCTAGAATCTGTTTTACAGGATATTGCCTGCGCTTACGAAATAAGGATTGGTTTATTAATATTAAATTGGAGCTGAGCCAAGACTGAAATATGCACTTTTACCCATTGGGTAATAGATAACTATCTGCTTTCCATTAGAATTATGTGGTAGGATTCACTAGCAGTGCACAAATAATCTCTGCTCTGAAACTTTCCAGCGGCATGTGTGACAACTTTTCATTTTTAAGTTATTTTTTTTCCTTTTGAATGAATTTTGAAACCAATGCATTGCCAGAATGGTTCCTCATTGTGAAACAACATGACCAAGTGTAACATGTTGATTTCTGTCTCAGATCACATTGCAAAGTAGCTGATCCTGCTAGATGCAGAGAGCCCTCAACGCCCTTCTTGAAATTACCAGCCCTTGAATGGCAGACTTCATTGACTTCCATGCAGCTTCTCTGAGCTAGAAATAGCTCTTCTCAGTGCAGCTTCTCTGATTTATGCCAGCTGATGAGCTGCCTCAATACAAGTTAAGATTTCTCAGTATGTTCCGTGATCAGTTCCAAGTCCCTGATCCTGCCCTGCTGAAATCAATGAGAGTTTCATCACTGATCTCAATGAACATAGGATCAGACTCCAAAAGAAGGATTTTAGACTTTAATCAAGTGATAAATGCAGGGCCAGATTAACTCTTTGGGGGCCTGGGCTATTAGATTTTGGGGGCCTGCCTAGGCCCTGGGATGAGGCCATAAACGAGTGCAGGATGGTGTTGTGGGTAGAGACAGAGGCTGGGTGCAGGTGGGTTGAGGGTTCTGAATGGGGTTCTGGGCTGTGGAGTGGGGCTAAGGATAAAGTGTTTGAGTTGCAGAAGGGAGCAACAGGATGGGGCCAAGATGTTTGAAGCATGAGAGGGCTCAGGATGTTGAGATGAGGGTGGGGAGTCTGAGCAGGAGTTAAGGTGCTCTCAGTTAAGCAAGCTCAGGTTTGGGGCATGGGATCCAGGAGGGAGTTAGGGACGTAGGGTGCAGAAGATGACTCGGGGCTGCAGCAGGGGGCTGCGGCATGGGGTGCTTACCTGGTTGGTTCCCGTTTGGTGGGGGGCAAAAAACAAGTGGCTCATTGCTGGCTGTGCTGCCCAGCACTCAGTTGCAGTCACCACCTCTCACAGCTCCCATTGGCCATGATTCCTGGCCAATGGGAGCTGTGAGGAAGGAGCCTGCAGGCGAGAGAAGCACAATGACCAAGCTTCCCTCGGTATACAGGGTGATGCGGCTCTAGCCAAGAGGCAGGGGTGCAGTGCGCGGAGCCATTTCCTCCACATATACCCCCCAGGCCAGGCTGGGCCAGATAATGCGCTGGGGCCTCAGTGGCAGTAGCCCAGGCCCCGAGCTAAGATGATCCTGCAGAAAGATACTCCCAGGCATTGGGAGTCTAGAAATGTATATGTAACAATAAGGAAAACAACATATTTTAGGCGGCAGTTATCATATTCCAAGAAATCATGGTGTAACAGATTACATCTGCTGTGCTGTGGCTGGATCATTTGACTTTTTTCATACAAATATGATTTTTTTCAAAGGAGCAAGCTTCTGATAGTGTGCCAAAAGTTCTCAGCTGTTCCACCACTGCAAACCATTCTGGATTCCACAAATCCTTGAGGCTTTGAAATCATGCATTGTCTACCCCCAGGTCACCAGGTGGCGTCATTTTGGGATGGATCTGAATTTGGATGGATTTTCTGGCTCATAATCTCTAATTGCATTTGCCTCAGTGTCAGTCCCAGGACAACATCCTTCTATTTTTTCCCATATATTTTACACACTGAATCTGTTTATAGCATTAAACCTGAACTTCTATCTAGCCATATGTTCTAACAATGACAAAGTTTCTGTGCTGGTTAACAACATCATTCATTCACCAGTTCATTTTTGCAATGCTGTTTTGAATTCAATAAATATTTTATAAATTAATCAGCATGTTGCACTATTGTTTGGGTGAGGCTGCATCCTGTCTCCTTTGCAGTCACTGGTAGAACTCCCATTGACTCAAACTTCTAGCACCAGGGCTGAAAACAAATCTCTTTACACAAATTCTCTTACTCTGATTTTGACACACGGGTTTTTATTTCTTACCAATCCCTTAAAAAAGTGTTTCTCAAAGTGTCCACAAAACCACTTTGAGAAACATGTTAACTGGCTGCACGGGTTTGTTTACTTACTGGCAGCATTCCCTTTAACATTTTCTATCCTTGGTCGGGTTGAAATTTCTTACGTGCACCACCAATATTGAGGTAGTGTGTGTATGTGGATGTGCATCACCAATATAAACAAAACACACACACATAATTTTAAGCAGTCCATATGTGTGAAAGAAAATACATTAAAACAAAGGATATTTAATACTGAGCACTGCATACAATATTTAATATGAAATTAAATAAAAAAGAAAATTAACATTACCCTTGGAGTACATGTATCAACCTTCCCAACAGCTCAAGCTAATACTTACTATATCTGACTCGTAAGAGCCAGAACTCTACCAAATAGCAAAGATCTGGCCTTAATGAAATACAATATACCATGTATTAATTAGTAACCTGGATTTTTTAAAAAATCATTAAGTTCAGAGTGTTAGATATCTGCAACACTCCAAAAACATTGTTAAAAGAAACTTTTTCTTCCTTATCTTAAGCCATTAGCACCTCATGCAAACTTTGTTTGAAATGCAATCGTGCAAATGTCCTGACACACACATTACCCTTAAAGCCTGCTCCCCTCCTCAACCCAGTCAGACACCCCAAACAAATTATCCCCAGCCTCCACCTCACTGCACAGATGCCAACACCCACCCACCCTCTTTCCTCAACCTACCCCATGCATTCAGCCCCGTATCTCCCCCTTCCCAGGAGGCTTAAGAATGCTGAGTTTCTGCCTCTCTCTCCTCCTACACAGGGATGCTCTAAACTCCCCTCCCCTCTGACTCCTCATAAGCCAATTAATTCATTACTCACTCAGTCCCCAACCTCCCAGCCACTAATTGTCTCCTTATCTCCCTTTTTATCTGCTCTCAGATCTCCTCAATTCAAACAGGCAGCTAGCTTCCTTTAGCTGCTTGCTCAGTGAGACGCCCCTCCTCCGTGCCACAAATCAGCTGAGCTCCCTGTCTGCACGGGACCTTTGTACTTCTGAGCAGAGCTCAGAAAACTGCTGCGCAAGGGCGCAGGCACACAGCTTACAGGTAACCTTGCTTACCAGCACCTCGGCCATAGAGCCTCACGGCTCCCATTGGCTCCGATTCACCTTTTGCGGCCAAGGGAAGCCGCAGGAAGCGGCAGCCTGACCCACGCCACTTCCCACGGCTCTCCTTGGCTACAAATGGCGAACCAGAGCCAATGGGAGCCACAAAGCTCTGTGGCCATGGCACCAGTATGTAAACAAACCAGCACGGCCAATTAGCATGTTTCTCAAAGTAGTTTCACAGACCACTTTGAGAAGCACTACCTTAGAAAGAAGCAGCCTCAAATCAGCTTTCTTGCCTATTGCTGTGCCCCTTTTAAATCCATTTACTGGCTAACCCAGCTTTACCCTATAAGCTTCACAGTGGTTTCCCAATTCCTTTGGTGCTATGAGAATTTACAGTAAGGGCATGCCTACACCACTGAGAAGATCGACCCTCTGGTGATCGATCTTCTAGTGTTTGATTTAGCGGGTCTAGTGGCGTCTTGTACTCCTCAATTTGTGAGGAGAAAGGGAAGCTGGCAAAACACTGTGTCGGCTCAGCTTAAGGTAAGCTGAACCCAGCTACACATTTTGCATAGTTTGATGGTGTACCTTAAGCCAACCTGCCTTCTTTAGTGTAAACCAGGCCCAAGTAAGGATCTACCAAATGCCTCTTCCTACTCATCCTTTAGCATGTTCTCCCCCCCCACTCGTACTCTCATCCACCCATTTTGTCAGCATTACATTCAGACTTCTTCATGCCTTCTGCTTCCTCTTGTGCCTCAGATCTGTGAAAATTATAATGAATCAGCCAATTTATGGCAAGGGGCAGAATGAGGAGAGTGTTACAGTTTAAGACACCCCTCTGTGGCATGTTCAAAGAATATCTTCTCAGGATCTCAGCCCTTTAGCTATCTCCTCTCCCTGGGCATGGAGTTATTTCTCTTCTGATTAGAAACTTAAATTGCAGCCCTCCTATAACAGGCATCCCAGCCGGTGTGACTATGATGAGTTATGCCTGATGTTTTAAAAAGGGAACCAAGATTCTCTTTTACCTTTAAAAGCCTCTGGATATGTACCACTCTTGGGCTTAATTCCTGGCTTTACTACTGACTCACTGTGTGACCCATGGGCAAAACACTTAAATTTTCTATCCCTCAGTTTACCCATCAAAGCAGTAAAATCAGTGATGTTATAACACTTATTTCCAGGGGGTCTTGCAATACTGATTGAATTAATTAATAGACCCTCTTCTCTGTTCTTTAGGAATGGGCCAAGTGTTTACAAAGTGCTTTGAAAATCTTGGATTAAAGTTGATGTAACAATTATTAAATATTATTCATTACTATTGGTTCTGAAAGTGATGTGTGCATGGTAAAGGGGATGTAGATTTGCTTGTTTCTATTTTTCAGTAAGCTAGTAAATGAAGAAGGATGTTTACAGAGATGCACTTCTTTTTATGGCTTGTCAAAATGTCTCATACTCTTCTCTACACTTGACTCTGAAGATATTGGAGGTGCATCTTTGATTACATTTGCTGTTGCACTATGTAGCTTCTGGCAAAAAAAACAGCCATGAATACATGGCATAATATATAAGGGAAACAGTGGATGGAATTTGGTGACTGAGGAAATAGTGGTGAGCAAAACCAAGATTCAGAATTAGGGTGTTTCTGCTGCTGCCCTTGTTTCTTGTCTGTTACTCTTGCTCAGCAATATCCAGGATATACTACCTGGGAAAATGGGCTCCTGATCAAAGGAAAAAGAAGGCACCTTATTTGTATTACAAGGGAAAATTCTTTCTTGGTTGGAAGCTATACTCGTGTGATACAAATATGTCATTTCTTCAGCCAGGCCAACCCCACATTCCTTGCATCACCAGAACACCATTGGAATCAGTTTTGCTGGCAGCTTAGAAAACCCGCCATTCTAATAGCTAAAGATTAGACCAGGGTGGGAAACCATTTTGGGTTGGGGTCACCAAAAAATAAATTGAGGGCCACACACAAGTGAGATTTTGTGCATTCCTTTCCCGCGGTGGAGCGGTGGGGGCTGGATCCAGGCAAGCCAGGGTCTGCGTCCAGCCCCCAGACCTGAGGTTCCCCACCTCTGGATTAGACATTGACTTGCTGAAGAGAATTAGCTGAACTTATAGGACCACATACTTGTGCTAGTGAAAGTGGGTGCAGCTTCTTTGACTTCTTAGAGCTATGTCCTTCAGCAGCAGATAGGGATCTGGCCCATTGTTAACTCCAAAATACGATCTCAGTCCAATGTTGCTCTTTTTACAACAATATGACTGAAGCCTATTAGAGTATTTAAGAATCAAATATTTTATAAAACATTCTGAATGTTTAACATTTGCAAAGCCACATTACTCAATATTTTTGTAATGCTTTCTTAATTCCCATACTGGTATCAACAGCATGTTGGCTGATAAAACACAGCTGAAAAGGCTCCTTAAAAGGTGTTGCTGGCACACTTATAAGGACACAAAATACTGCAGGGAGAATTCCAATGAAGACACAGATGCTTTTAAAAAATTCCTTTATGAGGTAATACAGTTATTTTGAACTTGGGAGGATTCCTTTATTGCAATCAAATGTGTTCCCATTAATGCACAGGTCTGCTTCCTACAGGTAGCTGAAAATATGGGTGAAAGAAGTATGCGCTGGCGCAGAAAGCTAATGGATTAGCCTTTCAGTAGTAAATAGCTGGCTTTAAACTTGGTACTGGACAGAAGTGGAAGGGAGCTTGTATAACTTCCTGTATCACACAGCCCATAACGTTTTCCCAAATGAATTCCTAGGGAAGATCATTGAGAAAAAACATCCAACGCTGATTTTAAAATGTCCAATGATAAAAAAATCCACAATGACCCCTGGGGAATTGTTCCTATGGTTTGATGCTGCATTTCCAGTCTGAATTTGTTTTGGTTCAAAATCCAGTGTGTTAGACCTTTCTCTGTTAGCATGGGAGGTGGGTGACCCAATGGTTTGGTAAGACAAGCCCCCGCAGGCCCACCCATCAGAGCCCATGTTCTCACCGCCCCCCCTCCCCACACACACACACTGTGGCCTGCTCCCTAGCCCCAGAGCTGCAGAGAGCTGGCCAGCAGGTATGGTATAGGGTTGGGCATGGATGGGGTCAGGTGAGGCAGTTTGGGAAGGCAGTAGGATACCCATCACACGTTTGCTGGATTGAAACACCCATTATCAATTATTTGTCCCCCTTATAGTCTGTAATCAATCTTAATCTTCTCATGGGGCTCTCTAAATCATAGAAATCTTAGAAACATAAAATTGAAAGGGACCCCCATTGGTCATCTAGTCCAGTCCCTTGCCCTGAGGAAGGACTAAGTATTCTTGAATATCTCTGACAGGTACTAGTCTTACTTGTTCTTAAAGATCTCCACTGATGCTCATCAGCTGAAGAAGTGGGCTTTACCCATGAAAGCTCATGATATTATATATTTTTGTTAGTCTCTTAGGCTACGTCTACTTTGGCAAGACCCTGTCTACACTAGCCGCGAGTATTTGCGCAAGAACACTGACGTTCTAATGTATGAAATCAGTGCTTCTTGCGCAAATACTCTGACGCTCCCGCTCAGGGATAAGTCCTCTTGCGCAAGAGGCCAGTGTAGACAGGTAACATCAATTTCTTGCGCAAGAAAGCCTGATGGCTAAAATGGCCATCAGAGCTTTCTTGTGCAAGAGAGCGTCTACACTGGTACGGATGCTTTTGCGGAAAAGCAAATTTTTTGCGCAAAGGCACATGCCAATATAGATGCTCTCTTACTCAAATACTCTAACGCAAAAACTCTTGCGTTTAGAGTATTTGCGCTAAATCTTGCCAGTCTAGTCATAGCCTTAGGGTACATCTACACTGCAGCACTATTTTAAAATAACTTGCGCTAATCCGAAATAACTTAGTCCGCGTCTACACAGCAGGCAGTTATTTTGAAATAGTGTCAAAATACTGTCAAGCTGAAGGACTTCTTACTCCCACTCCTGTAACCCTCATTGTAGAGGAATAAGGAAAGTCAGTGAAAGAGTGCTCTATTTCAAAATAAGTGCTGTATAAGAGGCTCCCTATTTCAAAATAATCTATATCCCTGCAGGGTAGACACACCCTTAGTTGCAACAGGGCTACTCATTTTTAAAGATACAGACTAACACAGCTACCTCTCTGAGACTTCTCCACTGATGGTGATTCCACATCCTTCCTAGGTAATTTGTATGAAAAGGGGACCCCGCTGGGGGATGACCCAGCAGAGTAGGGACAAAGAGGAGGCACACAGCAATGGAGTAAACAGATGGGGATGTTTGCAGAGGGAATATCAGGAGACATGGGGTTTGCATATGTCCCTACAGAGTATTAAAAAGGTTCACGCAACTGTGAATTGGATTCAAAGTAGATCAGAAGCTTTGCATAATTTCAGAAAGCTAAACAGATTTTGCTGAAAATTTAAACACAATCATTTTTCCATGCTTGAAAAAATTTCAGCCAAATAGAAAAATATCCTTTGCATATCAGAAGAGGGGGTTATATTGCTAGCTAGTCTCAGCATAACAATAACTGCATTGTTTACTACCAGAAGACTTTACACTTTAGGACATATTGTTCCCTGAAAAGTTTCTTCTAAAAAAAACCTACCTAATTCATCCAGATTGCAGTATGAAACATCACGGTTTTGCTTTCCTCTCCCCTCCCCCCACCTCCTAATCAGGCTATTTTCAATGATGCTTTGAAAAACTAGAGTGGTTATGACATGAGCCACCGTCAAAGTAGCTCTTGAGCAGTAGACACTTGAGAATGCCAGCAGCATGAATTAAACCCTTTGATTATCTCTAAACCTATTTGCAACACTCAAGGTGCTGCTTTGTCTATAGAACTGTGTCTTTTCTGTCACTGTGCATATCCAGACTGGTAAGATTAGGGGTGTTTTCATGGCAGCTAGTGTAACAGTCAATGTGAAAGTTCACAATGCTGGCTCGTAAAACAAGAGGCAAACATTTGTAACAGGCTGCATGCTAGAATACCTTTGAACTTCAAGTCTACTGCACAGCAGCTGACATAATAACTATGAACAATCCCAGAAGATACTTGCACTTGCAAGACCACATTTTCCCCAGGCTTTGATTTCTGTCATATATAAAAAGGTGTGCACAAATGTTTGCACCTGCAGAGTTACATGTCTGTGTACCGGCTGGTTTGAGTGTTCAGTTTCCTAGTTCATTTGCAACAAGAGGAATGCCCAGGAAGAAACTGAGTCAATAAGTAATTTTGCAAGCACTAAAAATTGTACACCTTGCACATTTTTGCCAGTGTACAGATGAAAGCCACAGCTCATAGTCTGCCCCAGATATGGGGAATGTGAACATTCAACTATAAGATAGCATCTGAAGAGAACACTCCACAAGTAAAAACATTGAGCTCTGTATGCAGATATATATTGGACCTGATCACTTCTAACATGTTCTTTACACTCTGCTATGCATGCCCAATTTTCACCACTGTAGGGTACTTGTCAGTAATTAACAAATGTCTCACGCTACCTCCTCTCTCTCTCTCTCTCACACACACACACACACACACACACACACACACACACACACACCCCCTGAACTCTGTTGAATTATTGTTCAGTAAAGACATCTGTCTATTTAGCCTTTCCTCTCTGTGACTCCAAAGCAAACATCATAGATCATTTCTATTAACAGTATAATACAAATTGTTTTAGTATAACTAAAGGTTCATATAAAAAAAGATTGTCTGTACAAACAGCATTTTGCCATCAAATACAGTCTCTAAATAAACTATCTCATATGAGTATCCTTGCGTAGCTGAGACTTACAATTTATTTCCTCCTGCTCACATCAGCTGCTCCTGCGGTCATGTGTAAAAGCTTCCTCGGGTTTGCTTGTCATTTAAATGTACATTACTACAAACACCAATGTCACTCTGAGGCTTCATTAAGCACCTCTCCGTGGGGGAGTGTCACAAGGCGAAGAAGTTGAGATAAGATTTAACTAAACAACAGCTCGGGCTTTAAAGTTGTGTCCACATTACAGAGACTATACCTGCATAGCTATGCTAGCAGAACCTTGTTATACAGATGCAACTTAAGCAACAGAAGGGATCTTTCCATCAGTGTAAGAATTCATCTCTCTGTAGTTACAAGTGACGTAACTTGGAGTTACATCAAATGTCAAGGGTGTGATTTTTTTCACAGTTCTGAAAAAAATCTATGCTATGTTGACCTAACTAACATTTTATTAAGGTAAATGTACAATAAAACTGTAACAAAGTTACAATAAAACTGTAACATAGTTCATAGCACAGACCAGCGGTTTTCAAACTTTTTTTTCTCATAACCCGGTTGAAGAAAATCATTGATGCCCATGACCCAACATAATTTGACTGGAGTGCAGGTACCAGAATGGGACTGAGGTTGAGAGCTTTGGGGTGTAGGAGGGGGTACAGCTTTGGGGGTGTCAGGACTGTGGCAGGCAGGGCTTACCTTGAGCGGCTTCCAGTTAGCAGTGCAGCGTGGGTGCTAAGGCAGCTTCCTGCCTCTCCTGGCACTGCAGACCATGCTGCACCCCAGAAGCAGCCAACAGAAGATTCCCAGCAATAGGAGTGCTGAGCTAATGCTCAGGCAGGGGCAGTGCATGGAGCCCTGTGTGCTCTCCCCCACCACACTTCTAGGAACTGGGCCTGTTGCTAGCTACTTCCAGACGGCAGCACAACCTGCGGTGTCAGGACAGACAAGAACCTGCATTGGCACCCCCACTGGTCACCTGATCCCCCTGAAGCAATAAGACCCAGTGCCTGACATTCCACAACCCAGTGCTGGATAAGCCATTTGCACAACCCAGTGCTACACCCATAGTTTGAAAACCACTGGAACAGACCAAGCCTAAGTAACCAATTGGCAACAGCTGGCAGGATCAGAATGTTGTGTATAATCAGAATGTTGTGTATATATGTACGTGTGGGGTTAACTTTCTTTTCCAGCTGAATCATAGGCTATGTCTAAACTGCAGAGTTTTTCCGGGATACCTCTGGCATCCCGGAAAAACTCTGCCGCGTCTAAGGAACATGTTTGCTTTTCCGAAAAAAATTTCAGAAAAGCAGACGCATTTTTTCAGCAACCCTCTAAACCTCGTTTTACGAGGAAGAAGGGATGTTCTGAAGAAGGGTTTTTTTTCCAGCATTTGGTTCAGTGTAGATGGGCCAAATGTTGGAAAAGCCATTTCTGACAAAAGAATTGGAAAAAGATACGCAAGCTGCGGTTTGCAATTTGCGTATCTTTTTCTGATAGAACTGTGTAGTCTAGACACGGCTATAGTCACATGCTTCCTACAACATAAAACTGACACAGCGTTATAGCCATGAAATATGAGCAGAGACCTGTGATAAGTTACTGAATACAGACAGCTCCTGAAAAGTACTTTTCCCTGTGAACCTCCTTCAAGGTTTTTTGTATCACTTCCACCGTTTTTACTAATTACCTGGGTATTTGTGTGTAAACAGATTCTCATCCCTTCTGACTTCAGCCTACCTTACAGAGAGATGTTTTACACTTCACAGCTGTTTTCAGGATAATGAATTATGATGTCACAAATGACAGATGATTACATCTTTGAGGAAAAGGAGAAGTATATCCCAGCCATTCAGTTAACTAAATTACCAGTAAGAGTTAAACCCAGAGACTGTGGATGCTTGAGAGTTTCCAAGAAGTGTTGACAGGGAACTAGAAGAACAAATGACAAGTGAGTGTGAGTTTTTAAATTGAAATAGGACCACCCTGCTGAAGTCTTTTGTGTGAGCAAAGGAGAGCTGGGAAAGATGATTTAAGCCAGAAACAAGACATGGAATTTCTAGCAATATCTGTGCCTAGGGAAGGTCTAACCTTGGAACACAGATATGTAAGTAGAACAGGCAATGTTTAGTCATACACTATCAAGTTATTTTCTTTGTTTTTGCTGAACTCCTCTGTGCTGAGCATGTGTACCCCTTTTCCTCCCCTCCATTCACTGTAACTTTTAAATTGAATCCCAGGGGAGCAATTCTCTATGATTTTAATCTGCCTTTTTCAGTTGTTCTAACACTTAGCCACCAAAAATGCTTTACCAAGTATGTCTTCTTTGTTTTGTTAATAAAATCACCTTTTTAAGACTATGATCTGATTCCTGTGTCCTAGAAGGCAAGAGATTCTGTGTGCACGTGCCTGAGACTGAAGGTCAACTATTAAGAAATTGCAGTTTGTTTTCAAGCTCTCTCTTGAGTTTAAAGGAGGTTAAAGAACTTGGGAGTACCCCCAGGAAAAAATTCCCAAGTGCATCTTTCTAGCTCATGGGCAGCTGGTGAAGGTAGGGTTGGGGGAGGTGGGGCACTGCCCTTCCTGCATGCTCCCCCAACCATAGGGAGGGGAGGGAAGAGGAGGGGAACAGGAGAGCATGTGCTCGCCCCGGCCTCCTCAGCCTCGGAGCAACAGGAGAGGAAGGAGGGCGTGTCATGTGGCCCCCAACCCCGGAGCACTGGGAGGCCAGGCGCTGGGGGCAACAACACTGGACTTCCAAAATACCTGCAGCAGGCATTCTGGGGGCAGAGTGTTGGTAGGACCAGGCCTGGCATTTTGGAAAGGCAAAGCCTTCCCCCGCCTAGGCTACCAGATGCCCATGTCCTGGCTTCTTAAAGGGGTTTTGTATTTGGGTGGTGGCAGTATAATACCTAAGACCAGGAAATCTGTGACCCTGGGGAGTTTTTAAGCAGAAGCTGTTAATGGCAAGATATTTTAAAATCTCTTACGGGCCCTCACCTTCTGCACTGAACAAATCCAGGTAGATGGAATTAGCTGGTGAAAAGAGAGATGTAGAACTAGAGTCCGGGAGGTAAATTATGTTGTTTTCATGTGGCTGAAGGTATCACTAAAGGGCAACATGTAAGCCCGTATGTGATAAGCTATGGCAGTACACAGACTTCTTTGTCTTTGATGAGGACAGAAATTTATTCTTCTTACACGAAAGAATAACTGGTCTCTACTGCTTAAGCTTAAAAGAGAAATCCTTTAACTTTGATAAGTAGTTGGCTGTTTTAATAACAAAGCCAGGCATCAGAATGAGATATAATCTCACATAATAAATCAGTGTACTAAACACATAGTACCACGAGAACAGTAATATGGTCTACATTAGGTTACTCTTTTTGCTCTCCCAAAAAGCACACAAACTGGGAGTTTACATTACACATCTAGTCAATAAAGGTGGGTAAGTCTAACTAAGCAGCCCTCACAAAAAACTACAATATTCTATGGTAAATGTCCTATAATCCACAGTAACATTGATTTATAACCTGCATTGTTTTGGGCCACTATTTATACAAGGGGAATGTGCACTTCACAAACATAAGAGTCACACACACACAGCGCCGCAGCAACTTAGCAGTGAACAATAAGCACTTCAGGTTTCCAAGGACAGCTACATAAATGTGGATTTGCAGGGAACAAACTAGGGATACAATTTTTCCACCCAAGACAAGCAGGGTACTGAACTTTTTGTTGCATTGGCAGCATCCTCCTACTTCCTTATGATATGTAGTGATGTGATTTTTCAAGAAAATGCCTTTTCATTGTCACTTTATTTGTCTATCCTAGGTGAAAACTAAAGAAGATTTTTTTTTCTGTTTCTGAAAAAAGTCTGAGCACAGGGAAAAGTGGGATTTCCTTTTTTCCCCCTCTCCCCCATAAGGAACTGAAATCCTAAAACCTGTTTTTTAATAAGTTCAGACTATAAGTGCCCTCAAGGTCACTAACCCTATCAACACAAAGCACAGGTTTCATGAGAGCAGATTCACTGTCACAAGTGATAGCTTCCTCATGTGCACACATAGTTTTGTTGTACAAGTAGAACGAGCACTGGGAACAAGTGTTTTTGCCACTGCTGAAAGGAGAAGAGAGGAATAGAATCTATAATGGCAAGAGAGAATGTGTAAGTATGCAGCCCAGAATGAATTTATTTTCTTTACACACACAACTATAGCAAGGCCTACAATTGTTGGTAAAATGAGTCTGGAATTTTTGTTTGTTTACCTTCCTTGATGCTGTCTACTCATGTTTTTACTTTAACTTTTGTACTGAGTACCCTACTTTCTACAACTTCCTGTATTCCAAGGGAATCACTAGGTAACTGCTGCAGTCCCAGCCTTCATTGCTAGTCACTGCATTCTATCTACTAAAATGCACTAATATAATATTTGGAACAAACACATTGATAAATATCTGGATTGCAGTTGTGGCATTTACATAATGTTATTCAGATTCAACTCACTAAACACATTTCATTCTGTTTTTCTTTCCACAGCAAAATATGAGAGAGGGGTGAAGGAAAAAAGAAGAGCAACTGAAAAGATCACTCCTTTAAGAATAACTTGAATAGTTTGTCAAGATAACATGTTAACACAAGGGAAGGCAAATGCACAGCCTATTTCCAAATGGATAAATAAAATAATACGTTCTAAACCAATTTCTTGTTGTTTACTGATTTGACAAAAACTATCCTAGATTTTTACCAGTTTTACTATAACGAGCACTAATTTACCTGAGCAAATTGAGAGTCAATATTCATTTCTGGTTTTGACTGAACACAGCAGGAAGCTGATATAACATAAATGATTCAAACTGAGTCTCAGTTTTAAAATGGGATACAGGATCTGGGCTATGTCTTCTGTGATTTTCATAGGGAATACAATGTGTGAAGATCAAATATTATGCCTGGAATTGCTTTTACTCCTTCCACATGCTGTTCAAATAGAATTTTTCGGTTATAACAATAAAAAATTTAAAAAAAAGATTTAAGGCCATTTCTTGATTCCCTGATTCCTTCTAGCATCATTAATCTTAGAAAATCATCACTGCCTCAAATATGGTTAGGGTTGCCAGGTATCCTACTGGATAGTCTGGTATTTGAGCCCTCTGCCCAGTAAAAAAAAATCAGACAATACCGGACACATGCAGTATCCGGTATTCTCTGATTTTTCCAGCTGGACACCGGACGGAAGCCTGATGTGGGCAGCCCCGCCTCCGCCAGGCTTCTGCACAATCACAGGCTCCTAGCAGCGTTCGTGGCCCTGCCTCCCAGCTGGGACTTGCCACTGGGTGCCTCTGGTCGCATCAGAAGCCTGGCGGGGGTGAGGGAGTGGCTGGGAGTCCCAGCTGGGAGGTGGGGTTGTGATCACCGCTTATCCCGCGTTCTTTTTTTTTCCCCCCGACCAAAAAATAATGGGTGTCCGGTATTTTTTGGGAGACCATCTGGCAACCCTAAATATGGTAAACACTGTGGGCCAGATTCTCATCTGGTGTAAAGTCAGCTTTGCAACACTGAAGTCAACAGAGCGATGCCAATGTACATTTGCTGAGAATCTGGCTTATTATCTAGTTGTATTAAAGCAACTTTTCTTTTTGTCAACTAATTCTACCATGTTTTCATTTCACACATTGTTTTTGTGTGTGCAGAAGTTACTGAACCTTGACAAAACCTTTCAAGTGCCCATAAGCTTGTTACAAGGAGGGAGAAAAAGTATTCTCCTTAACCTGTGATGATAGGACAAGAAGCAATGGGTTCAAATTGCAACAAGGGGGGTTTAAATTGAACATTAGGAAAAACTTCCTAACTGTCAGGGTGGTTAAACACTGGAATAAATTGCCTAGGGAAGTTATGGATTCTCCATCATTGGAGATGTTGAAGAGCAGGTTAGACAAACACCTGTCAGGGATGGCATAGGTGGGGCTTGGTCCTGTCATGAGTGTAGGGGATGACTTCTCAAGGTTCCTTCCGGTTCTAGTATTCTGTGCTTCTATGAAAACAGGACAGTCAGAATAAATTTTGTAGCTAAATTTCAGAACAGGTTTTATCAGATTTTAATAACTATTCTACTCTTATCATAAAATATCAACTTGCTTTCAGAAATGCAGGCAAGAAAATCTCCAACACCAGGTACAGGCTGAACTTCTCTAGTCCGGCACCCTTAGGGCCTCACCAGTGCCAAACCAGAGAATTTGCTGAACCATAAGCAGTCAATATTGTAGTGAATGAGTCTCTTCATTTTTATTTCAATGAGGCAAATAAATAGGCCTGTGCTTCCAATGCTGTTTAATAGTTTATGACTGTACTGCTACACTATATATAAGCCTATTCCTAGCCAACACTTATCAATTCTCTTCATAACAAAGTGTTATTGTTGTTACACAATTTTAATGTATTGGGCACAAGGAAATAATTAGGCAAAGCATAAAAAAAATGTTTATACTTAGCAGCATCACCAGTACTTCCCCTGCTGGTCTTTAAGACATTCAGAGATAATTTAGAGCTAAATAACAGCACAGAACACAGAGACAGGACTGGTGATTGTAAATGAACTTTACAGGACTTTGGGAAATTTGGCCACACTCATGATAAGCGGATGTCTGGCTAACTAAAATCATGCCGGATCATGGCTCTTGCCAGACCAGAAAGTGCCAAACGAAAGAAGTTCAACCTATAATGTGATTGACACTGCTTTAGCGGAAGATCTTTTCCTCTATGGCTTTCTTTTAATTTTTGGATTCATTGGTTTCACTATAGTACTAACTAGAAAATCATTTATCCAGAAAAATTACTAGTTTCCAAGCTCCGTGCTATTGACATTTTACAATAGCTTTTCTGGAAGATGATGCAAAGAACTGTTAATCTTTCACCTGGTTCATATTGGTCTTCAGCTGTAATGCTTGGATTAGCACTTAGCACTGCCAAAGTGCTTTTTATGTCCGGTGTGTACCAAACTGTTAATAACACGTTGCAAATTATAGGTACTTTCATCTAAGATTATGTCACTCGCTTGTTTCCTTACAGAAATAGGAATTTAAAGTTTTAAATGAATATAATATACTTCTGTAGTTGATGCCAGATTAATAAACAAACTGCAACTACCTCTTTGTAAAAAGCTTTGACCAGAACACAGCAAATGGAGCAAGTGGCTTTTCCCAGGAGTATGAAAAGGTTATGGTGCTGCCAGGGCATTCAAACAGATGGCAAACTACTACTGCAGAGTATACGGGAGTAGCAGAGATGATAAAGATTTGCTCAAATAGGTCTGTGCTGTGGACAGACTCACTAGCAACAGCCCTGGCCAAACTACAATCTGTCCAACTCCTCCCATGAGTTGCAGGCACCACTTGCAGAGAGCTTCAGTGTGCAAGAAGTTGTACCGTTCTTCCCTGCAGAGCTTCTGCCCTTCACACTGCTGATACACACTTTCTATGCTGCTTTTGGAGCTTATGGATTCCCATGGGAGTGGCCCGGGTTTAACCTATTTTGAATTTCAAACATTAAAAATAATTCATTGATATATAATTGGTAACCACTGATCCTCAAGTTCCAAAGATCACTCCAACTGCTAGAACATTGGAAAACGCCAGGAATTTCCCAGCAAACTAATTTTCTTACAAAAATGCCATTTCTGAACATTCAAAATACTCTGCGAGAAAATTCTGACTTTGCCTTAAAAAAATTAATTTTCCGTTGGAAAAAATCAACATCAATATCTTCTTTTTGGCTCGGTGTGATCCCAGTGCGAGTATTTCATTCTGATGAACTGACCTAAAATGTTCTCTTTTCTATTAGCTCAATCACACATTAAATGGCATTTTCATGTGAATCACATTGTTTTATGGGAGGTGTAGTTTGAGCTCCCATTGCCTCCTATGGGTGAACTTTCTGTAGAACTAGAACTCCAATAAGAAAATACTGATTTTCTTTTGACCAACCTCTGCATTGTACACTCTGGGTGAAACATGGGCAATGTAGTCCATCTAGGGAGTCTGGTTGTTAGGGGAAACAAACATCCATCTTCTGACTTGCAGTTCCCATAAGGTAATACACTACAATGGGAGAATGCAATTTAACACTTAACTTAGTTGAAATGAAGCATTCACATCCACAAATCAAAATTAAATGTTATATTTTGGGAATGTTGTAGGGGAAACTGCTTGGAAATGCAGAAACAAAATGTTATGACATTTCTGAACCATAGTTTTCAGAATTTCCATTCCATGGGGATAAAAAGCAACATTTAACATTTTCCTCCCAGTTTGGACCACAAACAAACTGTGGAAATGTCAGAATTACACATAGGATGGAAATTCCAAACAGCACTCAGCTCTACACAACTTCTTGTTTCTCCTAGCTTGCAAACTTTCTCAGGCAACAACTGTCCTTTATTATATTTGTGTACAGACCCTACTACCTGCTATAATATTACAAATAAATAGTTGTATTAAATAATATCTGCACAAAAATTGCTGGAAAACTTTTGAAAATGGGCTTTCTGCTTTAGGACAATAGGAACATCCTTAGAATTTATGGGCCCTACTGTTAAACTGGGCCCTACATACTGTTAAACTGGTGCCCTTAAGCCTGATGGCAGCCCAGGGGAAGAGGGGAATGCCAATTTTTAGAGATGTGATTTTATAATCTTCGGCAACATACTAATGAAATACTTTTAAAGCAAATTTTAAACTAAGGTCCTGTTGACTAACACCATAAATTCAGAAACTGGCAGGATGTACCTGGGGTTGGCACATGCCTCTTAAATGGCTTCATTACCACTTGAATGGCTCTTTCACAGGTTCAATGCTCTGCTAATAGGTCTGGCAGGCTTTTTCACTTTTAAGTTAACTAGATCCTTTCCTGACGAAGCAGAGCAAAAGATCAGGGAGGGAAAGAGGCAGGTGGACGGATATTAAGACCCAGTGGTGCCCCATATTTATGGGTGCCCTATGCAACTGTGTATTCTACATATAGGTAAGGGCAGCCCTATAAAACAGTTTCTCTCAAGGTAACATGGACATGAATGGACCCTTAACTGAACATTTCAGAACCTCAACAAGACTTTATTCTAAAACCAGGCAAAGATTCAGGTTTGTGGGATTTTATGTTCTCTAAATGGCTTTCTGATTCAGAAACCTAACCAGCTAGCAATAGATACCAGCCTACTGTTCCTCTGATCTCTAGGGGTACATCTACACTTGCTCCCTAGTTCGAGCTAGGGATGCAAATGTAGCTGACCAAAATTGCTAATGAAGTGGGGATTTAAATATCCCATGCTTCATTAGCATAATCTCGCCCGCACGTTATTCCACTCAACAGCTTATTCGAACCAGGAAGTGCGCTGCGGGACGTGTTAGTTTGAATCAAACCCCTTGGTTCGAACTAACGTTACTCCTCAAAAAATGCAGAGAGAGACTTGCCTTTAGAACAGTCAGCCATTGAAATGAGCAGACATTGAGATTTCTGGAAAGGTCATGTCTGATCGATGTAGACCAGTGCCCTATGTACATCTAATGTGTGAAGCCTAGTGTCCAGTTGGGAGGAGTGTAGCTTCAGATAGAAAGTTGGAAGGACGATCAACTCGTTGATATGAAATTCAGAGTTTATTTTTGGCAGGAAGGTCAGTTAAGGATGGAGTATTACCCCCTGACTTATAAACACTGTATAGGGAGGTGTAGCAGAGAGGGCAACGAGCTCTCCTACCCTGTGTGCAGATGTTATTGCTAGTAAGAAGGCAACCTTGGTGGTTAACAGCAGTAGTGGTCAGGTCACCATGGACTTGAAGGGAGGTTGTGTTAGGGCATCCAGGACCAGCTCTAAGTTCCATGGTTGAGGTGGCTCTCTATATGGCAGGTAAGAGATTTGCCAACCCTTTCATGAATCTTCGGGTTGTTGGGTGAGCGAACACCAAATAGACTCCCACTATATGTCGAAAAGTGGTGATTACAGCAAGGTGGACCTTGAGAGATGACAGAGCTAGGCTGAAATGCTTTTAAAATAGTATGTAATCAAGAATGTGATGGATCAGAACAGAGGTGGGGTGTAGACTGTTGTCTGTTCACCAAGAACTAAACCTGCACCCAGTGGTTTTTTTGTAAAGAAAAAGGTGCCGGTACTAGGGCTGCCAGACGGTTTTTCGGAAAAAAACAAAACAAACAAAAAAAAAACCCACACACACCAGCACTGGGGGTGAAAAATTTGTTGAGCAAGGAAAAAAAAACGCTTGGGAGGTCAGGGCCAAAATGCGGTTGTGGCCCTTTTCATTGCCGTGTGTCCCGAGCGGGCTTCTGTCCGGCACAGCGCAAGTGCTCCCAAGGCCGCCTGGGGAGTGTGCCAGAGGAAAGCGGCGAGTGCTTCCAAAAAAAGGTGACGGTGCGTACCGTCACAAAAAAAGCACTACCTATACCACTTATGCAAATAAGTGGTCCGGGTGATGGGTTTTCTGCTTTGTAGCAGGATCCATTTGACCTCTGGGGAACAGTTCATCTCTGCATCCTGGAACCAGTTAGGAACCATGCCATGAGGCAAAGGTGATTGAGTTGAGGACGTACCAAGGTTCCCCGATCCTGAGTGTGGGCAGGGGATAAGGTGGGTGCAGAGACATACGAAAAAGCCACATCTGACAGGGCCAGAACAGGGCTATGAGGATTACTGTTGCATTGTCCCTGGTGATCTTTTCTAAGACTCTCGGGATCAGAGGAGTCAGAGGAAAGGCGTAGAGCAACTGACTGCTCCAGTCAAGGAGAAAGGCATCTCCCAGGGATCTCAGTCCGATTCCCTCTCTTGAGCAGTAGTACCAGCATTTTGCATTGCAATGTGTTGCAAATAGATCTATGATGGGAAAACCGCAGAGACAAAAAAAATCTCATAGTACCCGATGGTGTATTTTCCACTCATGCACCATGACAAAGTATCTGATGAAAGCATCGGCAGTGATGTTCTTCTTCCCCGGTAAGTATGCCGCCAAGATTGTTTCGTGGTGCTGGATGCACCAGTTCCATAGGCATATTGCCTCTGCACAGAGGGAACGCGATCGAGTTCCTCCCTGACGATTTATATAGAAAACAGTAGTCATGTTGTCAGTAAGGACCCTGAAGGTGCAGTGCCTGATAAGAGTGGCAAAGTGTTTGCATGCATTGAAAACTGCTCTCAATTCTAGGAGGTTAATATGGTGGGAGGTTTCTGTTATAGACCAGTGATTCTGAAGGCGATGGTCACTGAGATGTGCTCCCCAGCCTACCAAAGATGCATCAGTCATAATTTGCATCATGGGTTGAGGCTGGGGGAAGGGAACACCAGCTAACATGTTTGTGGGGGCGATCCACCATTTAAAGGATTCTACTACCTTTGGTGGCACAGAAACGCATTTGTGAATGTCGTGCTTGCCAGGAATGTAGATGGAAGCTACCCAGTGTTGGAGACACCGTAGGTGGAGCCTTGCATGATCTACGACATATGTGGTAGCCCCCATGTGTCCGTTGAGCTGTAGAGAGGTAAGTATGGGAACCGTGGGGCTCGTTGATAGGATCTATATAAGATCCTGAATAGTTTGAAATCTGTGTAGTGGTAGATCTGTGTAGCGGTAGATACGCACTGGTCAATGACAGGAAGGCGACCAGTGCCGAGAATAGTGCAACAAGATAGAATGATGTGCCTGACGATGACATTCATAATAGGTGTAACTGCGGTGGCGACTGTAGTAGTGCCTGGTAGGCGAGGAGTGCCTGGAGGAGAAGGTGCTCCTGTGATCATCGTGATAGTGAGCGTATCCTGACAGTGTGGGCGATCAGGATCTGGGTTTTGACGATACAGGAGACACAGATGTGTGCTGGTGCCAATCCTAATAATGAGGTGAAAGGGAACGGTGTGCTGTTGCACCATAGTATTCTGCAGTAGTGTGGTGTCTCGGAATGTGAACAGGTGGAGGTGATGGTGCCGGTGATGGAGAAAGAGGCTCTGGAGAAATAGTGATGCGTTCAGGACTGGGGGAGGGGATAGCAATCCTATGTGATTTAGGCTGGGCCTTAGTCGGTGCCGAGGGCTGTGCTGATGCCAGCTCCAATGGACACTGTGAAGTAGACGCTCTGTCCAGTACCAACAGCAATGCTAGCAACAGGTGCACTGTGGCAAGCAGTGCCGGCGTGGAATGTACCGCTGGCGCCGAATGCTCTGTCAGTGCCAGCTGTACTGACAGTACTGGCCTGACTATCGGTGCCGACTCCGGCGCCAGTGGCAGTAGCAGTGCCACAGATGACGACGGTGCCATAGATGCTGCCTTGTGAGTCGGTGGCAATTTCTGCGCTGGGCTGGGATCCAGTGCTGATGTACGGAGACCCATCTTCGTTTTGTCAGGACGGCGGGCAAGAGCCATGTCCGAAGTGTCCAGTTTGTCACCGACGCTGACACGGGTTGGTGGCAGAGATCTGCCGGAGAGGGTCTCTTCTTTGCCAAATGGTGAGACCCCAGCAAAGTGGTCCGGTGTTTGTCGGCTCTGGTGGAGTCTGACTGGGATGCGGTGGCTCCATCCGTGAGGGCTGGAATGCTTTGTCACACAAAAGCATCCTAAGCCTCATTTCCCTATCACTTCTTGCTCGAGCTGTTAATTTAGAGCAATGAGGGCACTTTTGGGAAATATCCCCTTCTCCCAAACACCGAATACAGCGGTAGTGCTTGTCTGACGCAGGCTTCGGGTCCTGGCAGGTGTCACATTTTTTAAACACGGGCAATCCGGGCATGGTTGTATCTTCTCTTTTTTTTCTTTTTCTTGATGGTTTTTTTTTTTTAAATGGACAGTACTGAAACATTTGTCTTTCCCTCTATCTTTCTTTTTTTTTTCCCAGCTACATAACTAGTAAAACTATTGTTGAAGACTAAGTAACTAACTACTACTAAGAACAACTACTAACAATAAGAACTAACTAACAATTAATTTTTTGTTCTGACAGGATTTGAGGAGAGGGAGTTCACTCTGTCTGCAACTGAGGACGGTTAGGAGGAACTGGTGGGAGCTGGACTGTGTGCTCTAAGAAACTGCGCGAACGGCATGAGGCGCCTAGCACACATGCACGATCCAGCAGACCACTGTTGACGAATCTCCAATCTGTGGCATCGGGACAAGCCCGACACCTACAGTGGAGCACCCATGGGGACATCACTTGAAGAAACAGCTATTTTTCTCCCGAAGAAGCAGCTTAGAAAATGGTAGAATGTTATCAAGAAATATTTGCACTAAAGAATAAAAAATAAAGACTTTATTATAGGTAGATTCTGGGATCTCTTTTTCCTCCTGGCCTCTTTTCTTCTTTCATAAGGAAGACAAATCACTGGAGTTTAGACATTAAAAAAAGTAACCACCATTATTTTGGGGCAATATATATTGTAGCAGACAGTACATCAGTCAGTTTGCTTTACTGAACCTATGAAATGATGCTTTAACTTTCAGTACTGCTTCTGTCAGCCTAGAAAAGATGTAATTTCTCAGCTCTGGAGTACAACCAATAATAATATCATGAGGAAAATTATGTTTATTGTCTGTTCTGTGCGTACAATCACCACCACATTTGCCCCATGTTTAGTACTCTGCCTGTGTTCTACTTAAAAAAACCCACACAAGTCAAGAACACTGAAACCTGTGTGAATCTGGGGGAAGCTAGTTCAAAAACCCACTATAATGGAATCCTAAAAGTGCATTATTCCATTGCTTTTGCAACTGCAATTCTGTGACACAATGGCAACCAGTGCAGACCAAAACCTTCAGAGCTCTTCCATTTCCTCCTGCCCGCCGCTTGGAGAACAATCGCAACTGAGTGGGAGTCCCACTTTCCTCCTAGCATGAATAGAGGGTGTAATGCAGTCTGAGAAAGTCTTGAGATGAAGAATTTAACCCATTCCAGCAAAGACTTCCTCAGATAGGACAAACCCAGCACACTTTTCTTAAGAGGTGTCAAGCCGGGCACTATAGCCTTTGTCACAAGGGGAGGGCAGAGTTAGTATCAGGTTTGACACACAGAGGGCATGTCTAGACTACATGGCTCCATCAACGGAGCCATGTAGATTAGGTTTCTAGACATTTACATCAAAATGGCTGCCGCGCTGTGCTGATCAGCTGTTTGGCGGCACAGCGCGGTAGTCTGGACGCTCTGCGGTCGAGAAGGGAAGCCCTGTTATGCCTCGTGTCAACAAGGCTGACAGCCCCTCATCAAGCTGAGATAGATATCTGGGGGGGAAACATCCTCATGGTGGAAATTGCCATAGCTTCCTTTTGGAAGTCTGGCCATTCACACTAGCTGAGGACCTGAGCCCTGGAATTCCATCACACAAAACCATAGGTCCCCCCGTTCCATAGGTGCTCAGCACTCCACTGACAGCCAGCTCCTCCCCCTGCCCACCCCACTGCCTCCCATATGCCGGCAGCACTGATGATAAACTCATCTCCCTCCCTCCCTCCCAGCACCTCTCGCCTGACCACAGCTCAGCCAATCAACTCCTCACTCTCCTTCACATTACCTCCCACCTGTCAGCAGCCCAGCCAATCAACTTCTTCGTCAATTTCCTAGCACCTCCTGGCTACCAGCAGCCTAGCCAATCAACTCCTTCGTCTCCTTCCCAGTGCCTCCTGCCTGCTGTGGATAGGCTGCTTTGTGGCATGCAGGAGGTGCTGGAAGGAGGGGGAAGAGCCCTGTGGGGATGGAGCATGATCAGAAGGGGAGGGGATGGAACTACGTGGGAAGAAGTGGGGGCAGGGCCTGGGCCAAAGCAGAGGTTGAGCACTCCCAAAGCAAGGAGAAAGTTGGCACCTGTCGGGGGGAGGGGGAAAGGGGAGAGATTGACGGATTTGCCAGGCCTCTGGGCCAGGTAGGGTAGGTGGCTCCTGGAAGGGGCAGGGCCTCGGGCAGAAAGGAGGGGGGTCTGTAGGCAACCAGCCCTCAGCACTGCCCAGAGTGTGCTAGCTACACTGTGCTCTCTCTCTCTCCCCAGGCAGCCCTCAGAGCTGTGCAAAGTGCACCACACATTGCTCCAGCAGTGATTTAAAGAGCTGGGGCTCTGGATGCCCTTTCTGAATCGCTAGGCCCCAAGGAAACTGCCCCCTTTGCCTCACTTTGTCAGGGGGCTTGGTGCCCAAGTGCAATATGCTGTGTGCACATGCCTGCAGTGGAATCAGAACAGTCCTTCAGCTGAGACCCTAAAATCCAAACTCCTGGCAGTTCTGGATCAACTCTGAGCCCCTCCACCACTCCAGAGTTTTGTTCTGTGCTTACTAAATGCCACCACCCTATTCAGATATAGCTTTATTCCATGTGACAAAACTCCTACAAACTAAGATCTGGTTGGAGGATAAATCTAAATTAGCTGTTACCACTCAAAAGGCAGATCTTGGAGTCATTGTAGATAATTTCTCTGAAAATATCTCAACTCAACGTGCAGCAGCAGTCAAAAAAGCAAATAGAATGTTGGGAATCATTAAGAAAGGGATAGAGAATCAGACAGCAAATATATTCCATCTTGAATACTGCGTGCAGATGTGGTTGCCCCATCTCAGAAAAGATGTATTGGAACTAGAAAAGGTTCAGGCAGAGAAAAAAAAAAGGTTAGGGGCATGGAACTGCTTCTGTGTGAGGAGAGATTAATAAAACTAGGACTTGTCATCTTAGAAAAGAGACCACTAAGGGGGGGATATGATTGAGATCTGTAAACTCATGACTGGTGTAAAGAAAGTAAATGAGGAAGTTAAGTTTTTCTTAACACAAAAACGAGGGGGCACCAAATGAGATTAACAGGAAGCAGGTTTAAAACAAACAAAAGGAGGTATTTTTTTCAAGAAACACTCAATCAACCTGTAGAACTCCTTCCCAGATGATGGTTCAGTTGATTATCTGTTTTGTTCATTCTCTCTGAAGCACCTGGCTTTGGCCACTGTTGTCAGACAGGATTCTGAGCTAGATGGACCTTTGTTCTGACCCAGTATGGCTATTCTTCTACCACATTCATGCAGAAACCTACTGGTGAGACCAAAAAAACCCACTCTGTGGACCATCTAAAATGATTTAAAATGCTCTTTTCATAACATGAAATATGTATGATGAGATCAGTGAGGCATCCAGTGAGGCAAAAGAAGAGTAACAACTTCCCTCAAGGGTTTGTCTACTCAAGCTTATCGTCAATTAACCAACATTAGATAACACATTTGTACATGTTTGTCTGGATATATTACAAACCTTAATATATTGGAATAAGGTACCAATGTATTAACTAGCTCGAGTTAAATGGCAAGCAACAAAGGAGGTGTTTTAAACACTCAATCGTAGGCATAGCCTCAGATACTGTGCACATTGTTCCTGCCCCATTTAGAAGCTTACGCTAAATTGTCATAGTTATGTCTGTTTCCTTTCTCCCACCATTTGTCTTGACAGTTTAGATCACAAACCCTTCAGCGCAGAGATTGCCTCTTACTATGTTGCAAGTATAATGCCTAGTTCTGTGGGGCTCTAGTCTGAGTTGCAGCTTCTAAGCACGACTGTTACACAAGTAATTTATAATAATGTCCTTCCCGGGCATGTGGCTTATTTGCTCAAGAAGGAATTTGCTGACTGCCTAGAATCACTGCAAAAGTGTTTTCCTCCTCTCTGCAGCAGGAACTCTGCTGTATCCTACCGTTATAAGGAAAAAAACATTCATGACTCCTTCACTAGCTTCTTCCCATCTTAGTTCAACCTCCTCAGCTATACTCCTGCCCACATCTCTGCCCTTTTTCTCTTGATGATCCTTTCAGTTCGTATACTCCTCGTAACTACCCCTCCTCTACTCTCACACCCTTCTTTTCCTACACACCTTTCTTTCCTTTTTGAAACACTTCTGTATAGCTTTTCCAGGATCACCTTATCCACATGCCCTCAAGTTTGAATGGGCATCCACTGTATTTTAGGTGTCTATAATTTTGACTATTTAGAACCCAGCTATGTGGGGCGATGCTCTCTGTATTCATATAACACCGAGCACAATGTCTGTCTGTGATCAATACATAACTGCCATGAATAGAAACAAGGAGGAAAATCTAATTTAGATTTGGCTGTGAAAACATGTCAGTTCAGGGGGTCAAGTCAATACAACCTGACCTCCATGACTTTGGATCCTGCTGGCAATGATAGCTGGACTGCGGTTCCACAAAACAAACTTATCCCCATAGCCCCAGTGGGGAAATCTCTTTCTGGCCTCTAGCTGCTGAAGGAAACGAGAAACAATGGGTCAGATTCTCCTCTCAGTTAAAAAAATGTCACTCTTGATTTATACTATTGTAAAGAAGCTGAATCTGTCTCCATCTCAGCACTCCTGATCTTGGTCTGGTCACCAGCTCTTACTAGCTAATAGTGCGCAGTATTTGCAATTGTAGAAGTCGTAATATTCTGCAATAGCTTTGTAGAGTTATCCCTGTGTGCAGAGGCCTATGGAAAACAGCAGTGAGGTAAGAACTGGGTTTAGGACTAATGGTACTAAAGAGTGAAACAAACAAGAGGAAGTTACATATTCTTCACTGGAGTGGCTGGCCTTCCTCTCTTTGCATCCTGGGCAGACATTTATGGGCTAGATTCTCAGTTAGTGTAAATTAGTGTAGCCAGTTCACACTAACTGAGAATCTGGCCTTTATACATCTCCAGAGTGGGGTACAAAATTCTGCTCTCCTGATTTGGGAGTATTTTAACACGTTTTCACAGATAGAAATAACTGCACAAAGTGCTCAGCAAAGAAAAAAAAACAGGCCTCGTATCTCTGAACAAGGACAATTAACAAAGGCACTTTATTGCAATCTAAGTAACCACGACTGTATGACTCAAGCACATTCTTAGTCATTCCTTGAAATGGACTAGTCATGAAGGCAGTTTCTCTGTGAAGTGAAATCTGTCTTACAGTCTCTGAATCACTGGGGTTATTTTTCATATTGGGCAAGTTATGAGAACATGGCCTTGTCAGAAACAGTGACAGGAAAGGGTGCACCATTTACCAAGGTGAGTGAGAGTGAAACTGAAAGACTGGTGCGAACTTTCCAGCACGTTAGTCAGCTGTCCACGACTTAAGTGAGAACAAGGGGTTGCTGAAGTAGTAAATGCTAAGACTCTACAGTCATCTCAGATGTTCTCTTGCTTATTTTAGTGCATTTTCACTTTTATTTCAGTCAAAATCCACCCGCTTTGTTGTACTGGAAATTTAATGTTTTTTCAGTTGCAATGTCAGAGTAAACACATGGTACTATACTAAGCACCAGCTCTGATCTAAAGTAGTAGTGATAGGATATTGTCAGCACTAGATTTAATGTGCTTTCAGTTTTGCTGCAAAGGAACACAGGGCCCTTCCCTATTAAAATACAGAAATTAAAGGCTTCTGTTCTCCCTTATTTATAACTGAACAAAAGGTTAAAGAGGGTGCCAATGAAGCTGTATGCCAGGCAGATGGACAGTGTATCATGTACTCTATGACAAATATCAATCAACCTTTTAAAATCATGGTACAAATTTAGGCACCCACCCTGCAAACTGCTCCAAGCAGGAAAACCTTGCTCTCTTATGGAACCTCACTATCTTCAAGGGGGGGGGTCTGAGAACATAAAGCAGTTTACAGCTGGACTTCTTGTTCTCAGTTATTAATTTACTCAGATCACTCCAAAGTGTACTTGGCTCCATAATCACACACACAGAAAGGCAGGGCCCACTGGAGAAAAGTCTACAGACAACACCAGTGTTTCCCAATTTTATTTGGCCACAGAACCCTTTAAAAAAAAAACTGCTGGGGGAAACTGGTCGACCAAAAAAACCCCGCCACCCTGCCCCTAAGACTGCGGCAGCCAGTGGCCTGCCCCTAAGACCAGCTCCGGGGGTGGAGTGATCAGGTTCTCGCAGACCCCTTAATTTCACTTTGCAGAACCCATGGGTTCTGCTGAGCACTATTTGGGAAACACTGGTCAACACAACAAGAGGTGACAGAATGGAGGGGTAGCTGCTCTGGAAAGACTGAAATGCCGCCCAGCTGATTAGCAGAGCATCCATAGCTAGATTTTTTGTTTCTACTGATGGTGCACATTCACAGATGCCTTGATGCACATAAAATGTATTCTGCACACGATGGTAAAGACAGGTGGGAACATTGGTGGGGAGCAGCAAGAGCAGTCATAACAATATTTATTCAGCCAGGGCCTAACCCTGCACCCAGTGAAGTCAATGGCAAAGCTGCGCACGGCAAAGTTGAGTTCATATTTTAAATGCACAATAGCTTTCCTACTCTTTAAGATCTGGAAAATGAGGTTATTACGGATTCAGGTATCTCGTATCTGTAGAATAAGTGGCGGTTTCCATGGGGTGTACATTACCAATTAATGTTCCCAAGTAACAAGTTATAAGCCCCCAACAAAGTCTGCTTCACCTGCAATATATTCCCAAAAGACACTCAAAAACCTAACAACTCAATTACCATTATTTTATTTTTAAAACTGTTTTTAAAAAGCAGTATCAATAAAAATCTCACATTTAAAAAGTATCTTAATAAGAATGGACCAAATGCTGATCTGT
>JANRFK010001785.1:30960110-30982362 GCA_030068395.1 Apalone spinifera
GGGGGGGGAGAGAGATGAGGAGCACAATGGCTGCTAGCTCTGCCCCCAGGGACTCTCAATCATGTAACCTAAAATTTCATGCAGTTACATGTCTATTCAATTTCATGCTAACATCCCTATTAAGTATTACCAGTTTAGTGATATACATTGTAAAAGTGATATACGTTGTAAAATCCCATAGGGGATTACTGACTATCAATACCTAGTTAGAAAGTATTAATAATATTTTATATATATTTCTAAAACTCAGCATTGGTCAACACTAGAAAATTAGGTCATTCTTGCAACATTGGTGAAGGATGAGGAAAATACACACCCTGTTGAACACTAGTTAAGATGACCTAAGTCCCTTTGTAGATAGTACTGGGTTGACAGAGGAATTCTTCCTATTGACCTAGCTACTGCTCTTGGGGAAAGTGGAGGTCTTATGCCTATGGGAGAATCCCTCTCACTGGCCTAGGTAGTATCTACATAAATGCATTATCCTAGCTGTGCCATTGCAGTGTTTTAAAAGTAGACAAGCCCTCAGACAGCAGTGAAAAAAATCAGTGCATCTAAAAGCCACTATAGAAGTTATTCGTCAGAAATCAGTGTCACTCAGATTTGAACATTTTGGTTTGTGAAACTAACAATGTGCAAAGAGTTCTTCTAAAGGATCTCTCTTAGAAACTCTGTACACCTTGTAGCCCCTGCATTGCATGAAAGATTAGTTCTTTTTCCAATATTAAATCTTCCTGATAATATTGTTTGTCTGTCTACATCTGTCTATATCCTATACTCAATTAGCCTTAAGATCAAAGATGTGCATTTGCTTTGTGTAAACTGGTGTAGCTGAATTATGAGTGTATACATTGGAAGTAGGTAGTTAATTCCAAAGCAAAGATCTTTGGTTTAACAAAAGAGACTCAGAAACTGTCTGCATTACCTATTCTTCCTCAGAGAAAAACCCATACGGTGGCAATAACCTTCACCAAGCTACTTTCAACTACAAATGCTGAATGATGGGAACAATCTTGCGCTTTGTGATTTATTTCTAGACTGCCTGAACTCTGGCTGGGGGAGTGCTAAGCATACGGAATTCATTTTTGTGAAGCTCTATGGACTTATGAAAGGATTCTAACTCACTCTACATTTATACTTAAATCTTTTAATAACTCATTTCTTTTCTTAATTAATCTTTGGTTTATTTACTAAGAAGTGGATGACAGCAGTTTTTGGTGAAATGCTGAAGTATTCAGTGACCTGGGGTGTTCTTTTTTACTAGAGAAATCTACTGTGTGGTATTTTTTGATTTAATAATCTTATATCATAGAGTCCAATTGGTCTGGAAGGTGATAAGGGTTGAAATGCTTAAGAGGCATTTTGTTATTTCTCTGTAAAATTAATGTAGTGATCCAGAGGTACACTTTTGTTACTGGCTTGGTAAAATCTAACTGTAGAATATAACACCTTTGGGTATGTCTGCCATTTTCTTATAGCCTGTCCTGAGTTTGGCATTCTTAGCTGTGACCCAATCGGCAATCTTTGTTCTTATTTTTCAAAAAGTTTTATTTCACTGGCTTTGTATTATAGTTTGAGAAGGTTTATTTAAAGTGTGCCAAGCAATGAAGCAGCATTCCCACAGATTGATCATGTAGGTCAAATAATTCTGGCTGTATTCACATCCACATCTACAAATATGAACTGCGATATAAAGCAGAAATCAGCATATTTGCAGAGTTCTACGGTTTTCAAACCCACATTTTAAGAACACGGCCACAAACCTAGCATATTTAACTTTGAGAAGGCACAATTTTGCATTTTATCATTTTACACGCAAATTCTGAATAAACCAGTTCTCTTTCATCCAGATATGACCTTACAAATGTAAAGGTCAGAGTAAAGCCTGCTGTGACAACTAGGCCTACAAATTTACTCCCTACTTATAAGCTCAACTATAAAGAGTATACGGAAATTCATAATGGTACAATAATGCAACAACATATGTTAATAGAAAGAAATCCAAGAAGCTTTCAATGATGAATGTTGCAAGAGAACCAAACAGAAACATTAAATTCCTATAAACATAAAAGGTTCCCAAATTTGGAATCACAAGCCTACCCTGCACCTCCATAAGGTATGTCAAGTTTCAAGGCAAGCCAAGAACCATGCAAATTTTAGAGCACTTAAGACTCATCCTAAAAACAAAAAGAGCTTCTCAACCCTAACTACAGGAAAGTTGGTGCTTCACTATGATTTAATTTTTCTTTTGTCTGCAGTACAGTATTGTAATGAGCAGAGTTCTGAGTAGGAATGCTATAAGTAATCACGTAAGGCTCAATTCTGTAACTCTCTGAAGAGTTCACTGAAGCCAATAATTCATGTGAAGTAGTGCTCAGAAAGAAAGAACTTGGTATTTGCCTTATATCGGTGGTTCTCAACCTTTTTTCATAGCGCGGACTGGCAAACTCACTCAAACTTTTGGCAGACTTGCACTTAAGCATTTGCATCTTCGTTATGGCAATTAATTTATTTGCATATTTATCAAAATTTTTAGTTATCACATGTTATTTTACATTGCTCCTGTACGCACACAACCAAAAATATGAACAGTGCTTTCCTGTCAAAAAACATTAATGACGCACAGGAAGGGGCCCTGGACTTTTAACCCTCATGTCAGCAGCATCCAGACAGTGGAAAAATTGAAACTGCAGCATGCATGCATAAATGAGTGACAGCTTTGTGGATCCCAGGCTGACAGGGCTGGGTTAGCCATGCAGACTTTATCAGAGAAATAAAGATAGTGAATTCTTGAATTGTAATGCAAATATAACAAGGAGTTCTTAAAATATACAAAATATAGATATTGGAATAATAAAAATAAATGTATAGTGTATGTCAAAATCAAGGAAGTGACTTGCTTTTTGGATTCGTTGAACCCTGATTTCCCTTGTTTCCTATGCATGAGAAGTCCCCAAGATAGACAACTGTTTTCTACTCAGAGAAAATCCATTTCTGGGCAATGAAAACAGAAGAAATTCCAGGTGGCAACACTAACAATACTATTAAAATGTGACTAACGTCCCTCTAACTCCACTTCTAAAGTTTTTTTTTTTTTTTTAATAATCATTTTCTTTAATACCAGTGTTTGTTTTCTGGCTTATCAGACTCCCATTTACTCATGTTGAAATGTGCATACCTGATCTTGAGCCATGGCTTGGTATTTCTACCCACAGCTTTTGGGGGCACTCAAAGGTTCTAGTCACTCTAGCCCCTGCCATAAACACATATAAAGTTCAAATTTCTTGCCTCTATCCAGCTGTTCCTTGGGCTAGAGCAGTTGAAGGGATGCAGGACAATGGTTAATACAGCACTGACTGTAGCCAGTTATTTGTAAGGCTATGTATTAACTTTAAATAACAAATATTTCTTTCTACTTAGAAATGTATGGGAGGAGGAATTTAAGCCACCGAAATCCTGCCTGGCCATTGGACCCAAGCGGCAGCTGGGTGGCCTCTGAACCAGTGGATAGAGGAGAAGACCTATGACTGATTTAGGGCTGCATCCTGTAGCAAACCCCATGAAGTGTAGCGCTTACAGTGATGATTCCACATTGAAACCCAGGGGCCTCTCTTAGTACCCAGCCCTGCTCCCAGCTGGGAGTTTGCAGATCTGCCCAGAACAATGCCTAGAAAACAAGGTAGCGTACTGCCAATAGCAACTAGCCTTTGGCTCTTACTTTGCCTGAAGTCCCCATGCCAGAGCGTGGACGGCTGGACCGGCTGCTGACGCAGACGCCTCCCACAAGGCTCCGGTAACTTTTGCTAGAGGACAAGTAGTAAGTCACTAGTGGCCAGGCACAGCTGTGCAGTCAGCCCAGGGGGAGGCAGAGATCTTTGCTGCTCCAGGTAGGGGAATAAGCCGACCTGCCTCTTGGGCAGACAAATGCTACAACATTCCCAACCAACCAAGGACACTTAGGGAAAAACAGACCACAGCCTGGACCAACCAGAGCCTAGTGGTGACCCTCTGGAGTGAGGAAAGAGAGCCAGAAGAGACTGTAGCAGCTGCCAGAGCTGGAACCAGGGCCCCTGTCCCAGTAGGGACAGCCTCACTGTGGCCCCCGCTCCAGCTGCAGCACACCTGGCTGCCTGCCGCGCCACTCACCCTGCTGCTATGTGGGGAACCCCAGTCGCCGGAATTCATTAGCATAGCCTGGCAGTTTGCCTAGTGTTGTCTTATACAACGTATAAGAGAACTGCTGCCTTATACAACACGAAACAGTAATGACCAAGACAATTTGTTTTATTTAAACAAACAAACAAACAAACAAACAGGGACAAGCGGTGGAATGTTAATTTTTGTTTGGAAGCATTTTGTTTTGTTAAGAGATGTGAGAGGAAAAGGAGAGATTTTATATATCTGTCTACTTTTGAGTCTCTCTAGAAAAGGCTCCTGCTATTGGTTTAAAAAAAAAAAAACCATTTGAGTGGAAGAGGCACTATTTCTTTTGAACTTGATGTCACAGGGAGTTCTGTGTTAATGTGCATTAGGAGCTGCATTAACATTTCTGCTGAAGAGGGACCAACATACTGTCAAGCTTTAAAACACAAAGCAAACAGCTAACAGTGTAATTGCCAAACAAGTGTTAATCAAAGAGAGCTTTCTGGGTGATATACAGAATTGTTTGTTTATCAAAAAGTACATAATGCACTTCTGGACTATTTAACAGCACTGCTGCTAATCCAAAGTAAGGGTAGCAAGATAGAAAACAGATAATTACTAATTCAATTTCATGGAAGAATGAATAATATTCTAAACTTTACTCAATGGTTATTTTAAGTAGTGCTTTATAGAATATCAGAGTCTAAATTTAACTGGAAAACTATCAAAGGTAGGCCACCATCTTGCAACTGGATCCACAAAGATGGACATTTATACTAGAGATGTAATAGTGTAGTTGATTAAACGATTAATCGATAAGCAAAAGCTTATAGGTTAATGCTATAGATTACACGCATTTCCCCCGACCCCTTGCCAGTAAATTTTTCAGCAGGCTGGCCAGCAGCCTAGCTCAGTCCCAACTTGCACTGGGTCCTGGACCTACCCATGTTGCAGCTCTGCATTTAAAGGATATTAGAAGCTATGCGGTCAGGCAGCCCGGCTCAATACTGCCTCGTGCTGTGTCTGGGAGCTCACACCCCTCCCCCCCGAACAGGGGCTACCCGGGGACTACAGACTAGTCGACTAACTGATAAGAATTCATGAGATTAATCGACTATTCAATTAACCGATATTCAACATCCCTAATTTATACCCTTACAGCACTCTGCTGGTTTCAGCAGGGTTCTACATGAGCTCAGATCTGTCTACAAGGGTTCATTGTCAAGATTGAGAGGGCTTTGATTCTGCATTCTTGCAAAGGAGTCCAATCTGGTATCTCACAGCGCATATACAATTTTCCATGCACAGACCTCTGTAACAAATTGTACACTAGGTGAAAGACAATGACATTGTTTCTATCCACTTTAATATAAAGTTTGCAAATTAAATATTTCAGTTACACTTTACGATAGCATCTTACCTCCTTCTTTAAGCACTTTCGCATCTCTCGGTCAAGGTCATTGCAGTGGCCAAAAAATTTCAAAACGTTGTGCTAAGTAGTTATAGAAGAGAAAACACAATTTACCACATTATATAATGTAGAAGTTCTACTGGAAAAGCATTAGAGCTTTGTAGAAATTTATTTGCAGTCTATAGTGCATTCTGTTCTTCCTTTCACTTCCTCTCTTGCTTTGGAATGGATTGTTTTATAAAGTGTGCTGAGTTTCAAGAGAATTTACTCTATCTATGGCTCAAACTTTGAAGATGCTTACCCTTCTATTTGCTTTACTGGGAGTTCAACATGGGCCAAATGGCACTCAGATCACTGCAGGATAGAACTCTTAAATAAGATCTATAAATCGAAGTCCGATGCATGGCTTGTTGGCAATATTTTTAAAGCATGTAGATATTAACCTGGAGGCCAATTCTGTAACCTTTACTCACCAAATAGTATCGCTAGCTTCAGTGGAACTGCTCGTGTCTATGAATGTCTGTGGAACAGATTTTTCCAACTAGAGAGGTTTACAAGCATTGTGGAGGGGATGGGCTCAATCCCCAGGATAAGGCAGAGTGTGCACTGCTTCTTCTTCACAGCTTTAGGAGGGTGAAGTCCAGAACCAGAGATTCAGATCAAACTGCATGCCATGTTGGCTATCTACAGTCTGCTTTATAACCAAAATATCTGCAGTTGCTATACAGAGACTGGTACTACAGAAGTGAACACAGACCCAAAGAGCAGAGAAGAGCCTCTTCAACCTACTGTTCAGATCAGCCTTAACACCAAATCCATGACTTGAGACTGCATTCATTCTACTTAGAAGTCAAATCACTGCAATTTCTAAGGTCCAATATATATTTAAATCTTAACCCCCTTCTAATATACTGAACTGAAAACTAATGGTCTTTGTTCTGACTGGCTGTTTATAGCTACCTCGCCAAGTCAGTCAAGTATCTGCTATGAAAGGGTGGTGTTTAAAAGGCAATACTTTTTGAAACCGTCACATCAGCCAAAGAATATTATACAAAAGTGTGTCTGCACCTACTGAAAGTGCTGTTATCACACAATGATCATCAAGATGACAGTAACAAGAAGTCTGGCAGTAGAATGGTATACAAGACACCCAAATTACTGAAAAACTGCAAAAAATATTTGCACCTACAGGTTGGACTGAGTCTGCTTGGTCCATCTTGTGTGGCACACACCAGTTGCAAAATAAATTGTAAAGTGAAAACAGTACAAGGAGAGTTTGGTACACAGGGATGGTTCTAAAAAGACTGGTCTTCACTGTAACCCCTTTTATGCCCCAACTTGCTTAGCCATGCTATGCAATATGTAGATGCTATAAAAAGCACAGCATTTTAATAAAGAGTATATCTGCTAATGTTTGGCATACATACACTAGCCTGTATGTGTGTAGTATACAAAGATCATGCTGAATGTTTTCAATAAATCAGGTTAGCAATTAGTAGCTGATTTTTGTAAAACTATGTTCTGACTCGACTCTATTCAAAATAGAAATCAGACACTTGCTTCTCATTTAAATTGTAGCAGATTATTTTATTTGAATTCCTGTGACTTATAAGGAAACAATGACTTATACATGTGGGGTGGGATACCATTAATGCATATGTGAAATGTCAGCCAGAGTTACACATTTCTGAGTGAAAAACTCTGAAGAATAGGAAGGGGTTAATAAAGGTGCTGACAGACACTTCTCTGTAACAGTGCTATAATTAGCTAGTTTATACCTCTCCATAGTTGATAGAAGACATCAGATGACACCACACACACAGCAATTGCAAGTGACAAGCCCTCACTTCCCTGTTTATACTCTACTACAAACAAATCTTGTTTAAAGAGAACATTTTCATTGGTACAGATTTTATTTAACTCTTAACTGTATATAACTCTATATTTGCACTTGATTTTTGTGTGCCCTCTCACAGCAGGACTACTCCATTCTTCTCAAAGTGCACTGAAAGATGAACTGCTGCCAGTTACCTACTTAACATGAATATTCTGCAGAGCATTTAAGATTTTGTAGTTCACTCACACTGTCACTTAGTATCTCTTCCTTTCATACAAATATTTGGTTCATAGGGTGTCTGAGAAATTTAGCTGACAGAATTAATTCAATAAATTTGGAATAATATTTCCACAGAGCCATATTTAATGGAAGGGAAGGAATCTGAAAATATTTCAGATAAGTGTGTTACGTTACAACTCCTGCCCCTGTATCCATAACTTATTTTGCTAAAGGAATTATGTTATCCTCATTGTGAATCACACCCTAATATCCAACCCTCGCTGATTGCCCCCCACCCTGCAATTTCTTTAAGTAGAATATGACTTGGTAGGAAATTATACCATTTGTGCCTGAACACCTTCATACTCACAGGTCATTGACTGCTATTGTTACCTTTAACTCAGCCTCTTTATATTTTGAACTGGACATTACAAGTTACCTCATCATTATAAAAGAGCTAATACTTCGCACATCAATTAAGCCTGTACAGGGATATAAACTAGCTTTAGCATGGTAGTGCAGTGTTATAGTATTAGACCGTTTGCAATATGTCGAGCTACACAATATTTTACAAGTACAGAAACACAATGCAAAGTGCAAACGTGTATGTGCATATATAAAGTAAGCACAAGGACACTAATTATCTTCCAGAAGCTTTAGCCTTCCTGAATCAGAAGAATTAAAAACATATATTACACTTCTCTGGCTACAGTCTTTTCATGTTCGCTGCCATTTTTCCCAGTATGAGAAAGAGTTAAACTATTTCTAATGAAGTAGCACAGAAATATTACCATGCAGAAACTCTTGTTTCAGACCAAATATTTCAGAGCTTCTGTACCACTATATCTGCCACCCATTTAGAAATCCAAGCATTATTTTGTAATTATTACATTTTAAGTATAAAACAACATAAGGCTTTGGAAAAAAATGTTCAACTATTAGCCATTGTAGATTTTTTTTAACATGGTACAAAATACATTACAAAACTTCAGCAAGGATTCTTATTTTTGTATGTCTGTATATATTTTTGAGTGAAACATTAATATTAAAGGTAATCTCAGGCATAGAGCAATAACTTCGAATAACGATAATTATAAAGCGGAAAAGAAGAATGGGGAAACATCAATAAGATTACGTGCTTATTCGTTGAAGGTTAGTGTACAGCATGAAGGACTAACAAAGAGATTTTTACGGGATTTTTTTTTCTTTTAGGTACCATGCAAGGATTGAGTCTTCAGGAGAGGTTTTGAGGAAAGAAAGGCAGTGGCCTTGAGGACTAGCTAGGGAAGGTCATTCTATTTGTTACTCATGGGAGAATTCTGCACCAAAAAATTAAAAATTCTGAAAAATTCTGCATATTTTGTCAAAAATATCATAATATAATCACTCCAGTTTCAATTATTTTTTTAACGGATTTCAAAATATTGTTTTCGAATATGTCAAAGCAGAAAACAGCAAAACAAAACAAAAATCCCCCAGGGATAGAGTTAAAGAAACAACTCAGTGTCAGTTTTGGGGTGTTGGAGGGGACTGTGTGAGGACCCCAGACTCCAGCAACAAGGCATCCCCAGTTCAGACACCAGCACTCCTAAAGCCTTTTCTCCTCTCCAGCTTCTTTACTATCTTCCCAGGGGACATAGCATGGTGCAGCTCCTGCCTTTCCTCACCGTTTGCCAGAACTGAGTGGGTCTCCCAGGTCCTCTTGCCTCCCAGGAGAATGAAGATCAAAGAGCACACAGCCTTCAGCCTTGCTAGACTGGGCAGTCACAGCAAGCTGGGCTCTGCGGAGTCTGAAGGCCTTCTCCTGGCACCCAGAAATTCTATGGGGCAAACAAGAAATTCTGCATTCTACAGTGGTGCAGAATTTCTCCAGGAGTAATTGTGTAGAAGAGCTGCAAGAAAGTATAGACACACCGACACTATTATTTTATTTTATAATGTATGTACGCCACATGCTCTGGAAACTTAGGAGTGAAAGCAAGATAAAAAAGCAGGATTATTTTTCCCCCTCTCTTCCGCTAGCAATTAGATTTACTTGTCAAATAAGACCAATCACACAATATATCTTGTTAACTTCTAAATATGTAATGTTTCAGCTTCACTATAATATGAAAAGGCGGTAGTCATAAATGAATGTTAATTCAAAGAAAAGGAAGGGTTCCATTACAGCTGCAAGAAACACCTGGATGTAACTGTGTATGTATCCTACCAAATTAGTGCCAGGTTTTTTATCCATCTGCAGGATAATCAAATGGAAGGATCATGCTTCTTGCTGTAAAGGCAAAAAGGGATTGGACAGTTGCACAATGGGTGTGAGAGAAACAAACATCTCCACTCCCATGAGAGAGACTATGTCTGCTGTGTATGAGCACTTGAAATACTGCTTTTCTGGGCAGCATCCTGCCAGGGACTTCATTTGGACAAGCAGTAATGAATTCTACTCTTAAGACTTGTGAGTATACCATCTGCAAGCCCAGCTGAGAAAGAGAACAGCAAAGGCAAATTACAAAAATAGCAAGAGTGGCATGACGACAGACTTGAAGATAATGTAGAGAAACTCCTCTGAAAGAATGTTTAGGGATGTTAAATAGTATTTAATCAGCTAATCAACTAGTCGATGGCATTTCCATTGACTAGTTGATTAGTTTATAAGGGCAATGGGGAACTGCAGAGCCACAGAGGGGTTAGCTTCTGACCCCGGATGCCGCCAGGCTCTTAATACATTTAAAAGGCTGAAAGCGTAGCAGGGAGGACCAGGCGCAAGCTGGAAATCAGTTGTCCCAACTTGCGCCTGGTCCCCACTGCTGCACTTGTGCTTTTTAAATGTATTAGGAGCCACCAGATCCACCGTTATGCTTGCGCCTGGTCCCCACTACGGATCTGCCTCCTCTAGCTCCCTGAAGATACAATGCGGGGGAAGGGGAACCAGCTTTTAAGCCGGCTTCCCCCTCACTTGCTGCCTCTCTCTGATAGAGGCAGAAGGGGAGAGGGGAGTCGCTTACATCCCTAAGAATGTTATTTCACACGGAACAACCTTTGTGGGAAGTTAGAAGTGTTTAAAATGTCTCAGACTGCACATGAAATTGATGAGAACAGATGAGGTAACTAGAAAGACATCAGATTTAGTCAGCAAATCTACAGTAGATTTGTGAAGTCAACTTATTTTTACAGATTCAGAGAATGAGCTAAATCTGGAATCATGGCTTCATATTATGGTCAGAAACTGCTTATCATCCAATTAATGGATACTGCTGAGGAATAAAAAATAAGGTATATTCTTTAGTCACAGCTTGGCTCAGTCCTGTCTTGCGATGGATCCGGGATCTACCCCTGCTACAGCTCTGCATTTAAATTGTATTAGGAGCTGGGCAGGCAGGCAGCTCGGCTCAGTTCTGGCTCACGCTGGGTCCGGGAGCTCAAACCTTCCCTTCCCTTCCCTTCCTGCTTCTGTATCAGAGGCAGCAGCACAAGGTGACAGACAGTGAGTCTCTGAAGGGAGCTGGTTTTTAAACTGGCTCTCCTCACAGACCAGCTCCTGCCTGGCACCGCAAGGTAGAGGCAGCAGCTCAGCGTGAGGCCACAGCACACTGGCTGCCAGCTCCGGCCCCAGGGACTATAGAATAGTCAACAGACCAGTAAGAATTAATGAGGTTATTAAACTATTCAATTAACCGATATTTAACATACCTAGAATCTCTCTAGTCCAGCAACATCCATGATCCAGCATGATTTTAGTTAGCCAGATGTTCATTTATCATGGATGTGGCCTAATTTCTTGTGGTCCCATTAAGTTTGTTTACAGCCACCAGTGCTAGCTCTCAGTGGTCTGTGCTGTTATTTAGCTCTTAAATTACCCCTAAATTTCTTCTAAAATCCAGTAAACAGCGGAAGTGTTGGTAATGCTGCTAGACAATATTGACCTCCCATGGTTCAGCAAATTCTCCGGTTTGGCACCACTTAGGGCCTAAGGTTGCAGAACTAGAGAGGTTCAACCTGTATTTATCAAATTTGAAGAAACATTTGAAAGAAATGCATTGTCATGATAGCTAAGACCACTCTCAACTAAACCTTTGTGTGACCTTTCATATACAATGGAATCTTTTATTTTCCCTAGAGACTGATTACATTCATGACAATTTCTTGAATTCTGAGATTCTCCTTACATTTCAAAGTATACTTTGTTGAGATTTTTGGAATCCACTATCTGTATAAAAATCAGTGCATTTCAAATTCACTGAAAGCTATTATGTTTATTTAAACTCCCTCAAGTTGAAGTATATATATTGCCAGCAATGGACACTATACAAGTGAAAGTAAATTCCCAACTTGAAAAAATGTCATCTTTTATATAGGTCAAGTTATGGAAATTGAGTTTTTCCAGTATGGGTGTTACTCTCATAATAGTGACATGCTTGTAAAACCCTATGTTCTACAGTTGACAGCTGTAAGAAATACAAGCCTTTTTAATGCTCTCATTTAGCACAACAATAGTTTACTTTTCAAAAGTGTCCAAGGTAACACTGCACAAAGAGCATTCTTGACAGCATCCACTCAGCAAATACGAACTTAGTACAGTAGACGTGTTTTGGTCATCAATGAAATGCATTAAATTGAGTTCTGTGGAAAAATATACCCAGGCTGCCCAATTCAAGTTATCCCTTTTAAGAATATTGAGTTCAGCTACAAAGAAGTAAACACTCATGGCAATTTAGTTAAATGCTGGCAGAGCTATCAATGACTCGGTCACTGAGTGCAAAGTCAGTTAAATCTAAAATTCCAAAAGCAAGATACTTCATTATATTATTAAATTTTAAGGGGAAAAAACATTTCCTTATGACTGAACTGTTTGATAAATATTTTCTCTTCACAGCAGAAACTCAAAGAACGTGCCAACACCCCTGTTATCATAGTTATTCACAAAGCTGAAACAATTAAGTCCTTCTCTACCCAAGGATAAATTGTTTTTCAGTCAAACTAAGAACGCATTCTGAAAAAAAATTATATATAAATATCCTTTGCATCATTTTAGTGTCCTTACTTTTAATCCTTTAATAGCTTAGGCAGGCAGTGAACCCATTCAAAGTACTGTTGCCAAGGAGCTCAAGTAGAAGAGCATATTCAAATAAAGTTCTTTCCAAAGTTCATGGATAATTCTGTAAGACTGTGCCAATCTATACAATATAAAATTATAAGATGAAAGCAAATTAACAATTCCAACAATGAAAAGAATACAACAGTATCTTCTGGCCAAAGCTTATTAGTCAAATCAGGTTACACACCTCTAAGCAGAACAAGCCAAAAGGGGAGCTCATTTCCTTCTCTCCCACCCTTTTCAGCTGCCTGCTATTTTCATTTTTTAAAAGATTACAAAATCCAGACATTAGGATTGTGCACTGTCTAAGTAAAAATGTGATTTGCTTTTACTTCTACTTGCCTATTAAACGTGAGCAGCTATCATTTTATTGGCAACCTCCTTTGATAATGCTGCAGCTGATATGTGGGAGGGAGGAACTTCCTAACCTGGTTTTAGTTATTAAGTACCTGGCTATAATCCAACTGCTTTTAATTAAATTGGCTGAGAAAAACGGTATGCCCATGCAATACCTAGATCATTTAATCTGCACAGACAAATGAGGCTGCAGAATTTGGAGAAAATGCAGACTCTCCATTCCAATTTAAGAACTTGCAGCTATTCTAGGCAAGGCTCCCTCATCACAGATTCAAGAATTTAGAGAGCACAGGAATTGAAGATTTGGAAGAGAGCATACTATGGTCAAATAGTATTAAGGGAGAACTTCAATAACAGATTCTAGTGGACTAGGACTTTAAAATAATGAGCAAGCAACACAAATGAAACAAACTTATGTGGTAAATGACTGTCTTCAACAGCAATTATCTGCTCCTAAATTCAAAGCAAAACTTGTATGGAAATTAATGAAGTATGTCCTTGAGTACTGGACCTTATCTTCTAAAGAGCTTCTAGAGAAATTGGTCTGACTACCTAAGTTGTGAATGAAAACTCACCTCTTGTGTTTAATAAGCTAAATTACGGAAGATGCGGGTCACACAACATAATAAGTAGTTTGGGATGATAATGCCCACTGAACTGTTCAAGTTCCCACAAGGGCAGAGTTATAACTATGATACAAGTTGTACCTCCCTTAACTGAGACTCTCTGGTCCAGCAACATCTGTGGTCTGGAAAGACCACAGATGATTCTGCAACACAGAGACCAGGTATGGGGGATCTGGCTAAGGGGTAGGAGCATGGCACAGGGGGCCAGCAATTCAGCCGGGAGCCTTGGAGGGGAAGGTGGCACTGCAGTAGGGAGATCTGGCCCAAGCACCTGGGCAATAGCAGGGGGCCAGCAACTGCTGTACAGCTCCGGCCCCAGCAGCAGCCAGGAATCTCTGGCCCTGTCTGTGCAGCCCTGGCAGCAGAGCTTTGGCTGCCAAGCTCCAGCCCCGGCCAAGGTCTCAGAGCTCTGACCTTGGCAGCAAAAATGTGAGCTGGTGATCTCCAGTCCGGGGAGAGAGGGCTGGCCAGGCAGCAGCAGGGCAGGCTGCAGCCCTAGTGGAGGAGGGGGTGGAGTAGCACTGTTTTAGCACAGGCCAGGAGGGGAGGGACTTCCCCTGGTCCAGCAAATCCCCTTGATTGGGACTAGTCAGCTCCTGAGGATGTCAGACTAGAGAGGTCCAACCTGTAGTATCAAAACGTTTACTAAACAATCCCCACTTAATGTTTGAAACAGGACAGTGCACATTTAGGCAGAAACAGAGAGCTTTCAGCAGCAGTAAATTTCAGATTCTCCCTATTTTAAAGAGTAGATTGAAGCAATAATCCAAAATGGAAAAAATTACTAATTTCTGTAGTTAAGACTAGATAGTTGCCACAGGATTATTTATAGAGACTCTACAACCAGCCAACCACTCCCAAAGGACAAGATTCTGATCTCTTATTCATGATGGGTAATATTTTTATTAAGTGAGCAGTCCCATTGAAAGCACAGGAGCTATTTGTGGTATTCTGATTAAAGCTAGTATCAAAAGAAAGTTATCAAAATCTTCCCCAAAATACCTGAATTAGACCGCTATGCTGTAACGAAGGAGGATATCCCTTCATTTATTTTCACAGTGAAACAATATTAGACTTAACTGTCATCATTTTAGTGCAATTAAAACCCGTGCAAATTAATATATTACTCTGAAAAATATTTGACATTTTTGTTTCATCTTTTGTGCAATTTAGAGTAAACCAAGAACCACCACCAAACACGAGAATGGTTGTACAAACCTACTAACCCACCCACCACCCCCCAAAAAATACACTCCAACAAGATGCTTGCATTGGCCAGTATGCAATACAGTAGTTTACTGCAAACAAGGCCAGAGAACTTGCCTGGTGGTGTAACTGTCATCCCCTCACTTACTTCTGACAGCAAAGAAGAACGAAAACCATATCTCCTAGTTTTCCTAGCTCTATCTCATTTTCAAGAGGAGATCACAGTTTTTATTAGCTTTAATTAAAATATGCATGTATAAACTAAAAAGTTAGAAATACTGGTGCCTTTTACTGTGAAATAGTGCCTTACTATTTTGAAACATAAGGAAATTGAGTAGAGTTTTTAAATTAACTGTAGATTATATAGCGTATGCATAGCTAAAACAGCATAACGAAAAGTTTTTTCTATATTTTAATTGTCAGTACTATTGTAATGATTTCGCATAATTTATGGCACCTGAAAGACATATGAAGCCAAAAGAATGTCAGTAGAAAAGTCCCACATTCATCTATTGCCAATGTATCAAAACTATCTTCTATTATTTCATATTCAAAGGACTTCAAAGACCCAATAGAATTGTCACATAAATGTTCAAACCATTCGTTCTCAATTACAGTTTTATTGACACCACTTCATAGAAGTGGCCCTTGATCATGTATATACAAATGGATATTCATCATTTCTTAAATGGGAGTGTCTATTATGCCTCTTCACATCTTAATGCAAGTGCTGACATGATGCAAACATTATTTTGTCAAGCAAAACCAAGTAGAATATGACATGGCATTATACCAACATTACTTGTAAAACACATTTAAAACTAACTCTGTACTAAGAATATTTTGTTGTGATTTATAAATTACAGACATTTTTAATTTTATTCTGTTGGTTAAATGATCAAATTGAAAAATTTGTGCATGTACAAGAAATATAATTAACATCTACGGACAAAAACTAAAACTAGTTGAGCAAAAAAAAAAAAAAAATCTAGCAGCTTGCTTTGTATAGTTAATTTCACCATTTCCCTTCAGTGTAGGTTAAAGTTCTTGTCCGTCTTCTATGTGACTGTGGTCCATCACAAGTTTATGTATGTTTATCTCAAGTCATTCATTGAACATATAAAAAGCATTGTTTTGCTCATTAAAATTTGATATTTAAATTTATTCTTCATTCTCATCAAAGACAACTGAAATTAAATGGACTTTTTATGTCTTGATATAGAAATCTCAAGTTTCTACTTGCTTGAAAAAATTTTTTTAAAAAAAACCTTCTGAGCCACTTCACAGAAATCTGTAGTTTATATCTTTAGATGCTGCTGGTTGATCCATTCTTAAAATATAGAATGGAAACACTAGATTTCATTGAAATCCCTGAAACCTGAGCAAGTGTTTACATTTTCAGTTCTCCACACAATGTCAGGCACATGTGCTGAGTCAGGCACTCTGAATTTTCTTATCACTTTAAATATGTCCAAAGCATCTACTTACAAATAGACTGAATCATCTGCCTTCTGGGTAGCCAAAATATGGTGAATTTAGTACACGTGAGTCAGAAGGGAAGAACAGTTCTTTGTTCTGCCAGAAGGAGAGATCTCACTCTATGATAACATAATATGCTCACTAACATACTGACATATTTGCCCCCCACACACTTGTTTTACTTCTCAAAACACTTACCTCTTTGTGACATTCTTTCAGCAGACTGATAACTAGGTTACATTCTTCACTGTGCAGGTGAGGAGATAAGTCTGGATGCATCCTGAATTAAGGGTAATGTGTGCAGTTCAAGGACAATTTGAACAATGTTCCACCTGTCAATATTAACATATGAAAGTACATCTTAAAGTCTAACACATCTCCAGTTAGGAAGTCCTTAAAATTCACTCATGAAAAATTTAATTTTAATCCAAACCAGAACATAGCTATAGCCCAGTTTGTTTATTCAGATTATAACTTGGTTTAACAAGACAGGGAGTTAAAAATGAAAATGCAGCATAAGCCTTTGCCTTTCTGTTATTCATTTATGGATGTCTACATTAGAGATGTGAAAGGTTAACCGGTAAGCATTACCCTTAATGGCTGACACTTACCAGTTCCAGTTAACTGGTAAGGGCTGGAGCAGCTAGCCTCCTTTCCCCACCCCCAGCAGGGAACTGCTCCAAACCCACAGGCCCACTGAGCACAGGAGTGTTCCAGCCAGGCCAGAGCAGCCCCTGTCCACAGCAGGCCCAGGTCTCCTACAATGCGGGGGCCACTCCAGCTGGCCCACCTGCTTCCCTCTCCTCCCCCCCCCCCCCCCGCCTTTAAATCAGTTAAATACTATGTTTAACCAATTGAGCAGGACTTTACATCCCTAGTCTACATGATTAAAGTTGAGCACACAGGGCCCTCTATATGTTTCTTAGCATTTTGGAGTTGTTGAAAATGAAAGAATCTTTCTTCTTGATACCTTCCATTCCTCCTCCATTTGCTAGATTCTTTAGTGGAAGGTAAAAGGTAAACTATGATCCATTTTTGTTACATGCAGTCATAGACGTCATCTGATATATACACGTCATATACACGTCATCTGATATTCTGGTGTTTCTACAGTACTTCAAATCACTGGCTTTTTTATTTGTGCCGAGATATCTGAGTTAAAATGCAAAATTTAATTAACTGGTTTTGACTGACTAGAGATGGTAGTGGAAAAAAAGGTTCAAATTTTGAGTACCTATGCAACATCCACTGCTTTAACAGGAATCACAAAATAAAGACTTATGCAGTACTTTAAAGATGTATCCCAACTGGTTAATAAACCCACAAAAGCAACAAAATTAAGATTGAATAGTCATTCTTAATCATGATTGCATCTGTAGGTTTTGCAGTGCACATGATATTTCAAATAGTAATGTTCTTCACAATGCAACACATCATCTTTGTCTTAATCCTTAATCCTATTTTGATTACACTGATTCACTATTACATAGTGCTGAGCACCTTCATCTCCAATGAAATAACTGCATGTTGACCAAGTAAAAATACTGTCTCTTTAGAAGTATTAGAGGAAGCGAATAGTGGGATATGTTGTGGTAGGGGGAGAGGCAATCACTGCATAATATTAGAGCAGGACACACAGTGCGTTTTTTTTGAGAAAAAAACCCTTCTTTTGAAATAAACTTTACTCCTTAAAAAATGAGGTTTAAGGGTTATTTCGAAAGAAGGGTTTTTCTCTCTAAATAACCCTATCTAGACTGCATTTTTTCTTTTGAAATAGGGTATTTCGAAAAAGCACCTGGATGCCATTATGCAAATAAAGCACAGGAAATTCAAATCCATGCTTCATTTGTAATTTTGCTTGGCTGCATTTGCATTCCTCTCTCAAAAGAGGAATGCATTGTAGACATACCCCGTGAGATTGGAGAAGAAACAACAAAGAAATTGAACAAAAGGTAGTGAACACAATGTGAGGAAAGATAAAAGGCCATTTATGGTGGTATTAGTCTAGCACCTTTTAATCATTTCAGAGATTGAATAAAAATTAAAAAAGTCTAAAATTTAAAAATATCTGAAGAAAGATTAGTGATAGAAATGTAGCCGTGTTAGTCTGGTGTAGCTGAAACAAAATACAGGACTATGTAGCACTTTAAAGACTAACAAGATGGTTTAATATGTGATGAGCTTTCGTGGGCCAGACCCACTTCCTCAGATCAAATAGTGGAAGAAAATTGTCACTGTAGTCCGTATAGTATGTTGATCTTAATGGATTGTTAATGTATTAATGTGTTAATGTTAATGGATTGTTAATGTTAATGTGACAATTTTCTTCCATTATTTTATCTGAGGAAGTGGGTCTGGCCCACGAAAGCTCATCACATATTAAACCATCTTGTTAGTCTTTAAAGTGCTCATAGTCCTGTATTTTGTTTGAAGAAAGATTAGTGAGCAAAACCCAAACACATCCAGAAGCATCCTAGCATATCAAAATTAAAAAATGCTTTATCCTTTGGGTGGGCACAGACACAATCTTTGTTTAGTCTGATTTTATTTAGCAACTGCAGTACAGGTTGAAACACTCCCTGACCTAGCAACATCCATGGTCCAGCATGATTTTAGTTAACTGCATGTCACTTATCATGGCTGCGGCAAAGTATCCTGTGGTCCGATAAAGTTTGTTTACAACCACCAGTCCTGGCTCTTAGTGTGCTGTGCTGTTATTTACCTCTAATTTACCACTGATGTCTTCCAAGAGCCCAGTAAGTAGTTGGTAATGCTGCTAGACAATATTGACCTCCCATAGTTTGGCAAATATGCTGGTTCTGCACCAGTCAGAATATGCTGGTTCTGCACCAGTTCTGCACCCTGCAGGATTTAGCAGTATTTAAACAATGAACTGAGAAGCATGAGCATAACGGTTACACGCAGGCTCTCAGCTCCGCTCCCTGTATCAGAGCTCTCAGCACAAGACAGCAGCCAACTCCCTAGGAGTGGGGCTGGGAGCCAGATCAGGAGCCAGTATGCGGTGGCAGCCAGCTGCCGTCTTGCACTGCTGCCTCTGGATTAAGACACAGCAGCACCAGGTGGCAGCCAGCTCCTGAGGAGCAGGGCTGGAGGCAGAAGCTGGTGTGCACTGGGAGCCGGCTCCTGTCATGAATCAACTCCCTAGGAGCAGGGCAGCCGGCAGGAGCCGGCTGCAGCACCATGCTGCAGGTTCTGCAGTATAAAGCTTATATTGCAGAGCTCGCAGCTCAGCTGGCTCCCCAGGAGTAGGGCTGGCACCTGGGAGCTGGTTCCCAGTGTGCACTGGCTGCTGATTCTGGTCCCCAAGGAGTTGGCTGCAATGCAGGTTCTGCAGAAACTGTGTAACTGCTGAGATTTTCTGTGGTTACATGTCTACCTAATTAACCGCTTTTTAACATCCCTAGTGCTAGACTAAAGAGCGTCAACCTGTACTACAAAATGTACTTCACAATTAAGAAAAAAAAAATCACATGCATAAAAAAAACCCACTATATATGTAATTTATTTCTTCTTAATTATAAAATGGTTAAAGAATCTTATGAATGCCATACTTTAGGTTTTGTTTGTAGTACTATAACAAACAAATATTAATACAAGGGATGTCAACGAGTAGTCAACTAGACAATTAATCAATATGCCTTGGATTATCGATTAATCTCGTCGACTACTCCCATTCCTCCCCCCAGCTGCCTCAGCATTAGAAGCAGCAAAGTGGGGGAAGCAGGAGCTGGTATGAGAGGAGTCAGCTTAAAAGCCAGCTCCTCCCAGCACTGTCTCCATGGAACGGGGGGGAAGAGGGGAGGCAGATGAGCAGTGTTCTGGGACCAAGCATAAGCCGTGGCTACTGAGTCCCGAGACCCGGCATGAGCCTGACCAGTTCACCTCTGCTTTTTAAATGTAGCTAGAGTCACCTGGCTCTTATTACATTTAAAAGGCAGAGCCACAGTAGGGACAATGGGCTCTTACTAGACTTAAAAAGCAGAGGTGCAGCAGTCCAGGACCCGACGCATACTAGGACACAGACCTACCTCCACTGCAGCTCTGAAGTTTAAATGTAGTAGGAGCAAGGCTGCCTGCGTGTCGGCTCCTACTACATTTAAACTGTAGAGCTGCAGCAGGCCTCTTTTCGACTAATTGTGTATTCAATACAAATTTTACTGAGTACATGATTAGTCAATTACTCGCTTAACATCCTTACTCTGCCCGCAGTGGGCCCTGGCTCACCATAGACAGAGGCTGCTTCACAGCAGCAGCAGCCCCTATCTGCGGTGGATCCAAGCTTGCCGCAGGCAAAAGCTGCTCTACATCTCTGTGGGCAAAGACTGCTTTGTGGCAGCAGCCCCTATCCATAATTTATGCAGTTAGTCGACTATTCTATTACCCGCTATCTAACATCCCTAATTAATACAAGTGCTCAGTGATCAATTTTAATGCAATGAACAGTTTTTGGAAGGGGATTTAGAAATTATTCAAAACTACATGCAAGCCAAATAGTGTCATGCTATCAAAAGCAACAAAGCAACCAGCAGCTTTACTGTCTACAGTTTACAGTGCAAAATACAAACTATATATCACAAATGATTAACATATTTGTAAAATTTTTCAGCTCTAAACATTCCTGTAGTTCTGTCAGTATAGCAGTGTCTTCCCTAGCATGTTTTAAACTTAGACCTGCCCTAATAAAAGGATTGCGCTAAAACATTTGTCAGCTCTTATTAGACAACTTTTTCTTACAGAAGTGAATTAATGTATTACACTTGACGCCAAGTTATAAACATAACTTGTAGTCACTTAACATATTTTTTCTTCAAAATGCTAACAAACACCATAATCAAAAAGCCTCAATTTTTAGAGGCTAAAGTTTGCATCAACTAGTAAATATCAAAATCATATTTACTGTATAAATGTGTATAATAAATGATAAGATTCCTTAGCGAGGTTATTTGAAAGGATACTAATTCCACTCCAAGACATGTAATCATCTGAGTTCATCTTTGACAAATCCCCAAAACAGAGAAACTAAAAATAGAATTACACAGCGAATTAGCAGGTAGCAAATATCATTACAATAGTAAGTAAGGCTAATTATCAACTAACATAATTGCACAACACACTTCGATTAAAAGATAATCTAAATAGCTGACATTCCAAATACAAATAGATTCCACTGCCTGAAGCTGTCTAAAAAAAAAATCATTGCTCATTAGAATGACCTAGCCTATAGAATTCCATGAGAAAATAAAAATGAGAGGTTTTCATGTCACTTCACACCTTAAATAACAAATATTGATGTAACTGCTATTTGTACTGCAAACTACTCAACATCAAGATATTTGACAAAGTACACAAAGCTAAACTAAACTTATGTCTACACTACGAACATCTGTTGGCCTATTTGCCTCAATCTAGGGATGTTAAATATTGGTTAATTGAATAGTCAAGGAACCTCAAGAATTCTCATCGGTTAATCGACTATTCTATAGTCCCTGGGGGCGAGGCCAGCAGACAGTATGCTCCAGCCTCACTCCTGAGGAGCCTCTTGCCACTCCAAGGTGCTGCAGCAGTAGTGCAGGGTGCCAAGCGGGAACTAGTCCACAAGGGGAGGCAGTTTAAAAACCATCTCCTCTCACAGACTGGCTGCCTGTTGCCATGTGCTGCTACCTTTGATAAAGAGGCAGCAACACAGGGTGGCTGCAGCCTCTGTCTGAGCGGAGGTGGATGTCTGAGCTCCCAGAGCTGGTGCAACCCAGAACTGAGCCAAGCTGCCTGCCTGCCCAGCTCCTAATACACGTTAAATGCAGAGCTGCAGCAGGAATAGGTCCTGGACCCGTTTCAAGTCACAACGAATGCTGGCCAGCCTG